>OY992884.1:63001553-63119053 GCA_963921405.1 Cepaea hortensis
TGAGAAAACCTGTTAATAGCACAACTGGATGTCTTTTGTCTGAAACACGCAGGGTAAAATACATAATTGCGACCTAAAACCATTGCAAAAAAAAAAAAAAAAAAAAAAACGAATTCGAGCCACAGATGAATAATATGGGAATGACATATGGAGGAGTTGCATTAGATGGCAACTGATAAGACGTGAATAGCATGAGCTGACATAGGGCACATAACCTCAAACCCACGTTGATCTTGCAGGTAACCAACCATTTGGCTACGTTCAAAGTGTAGTTTTCTGCACTTGATCTTGCTAGAGTCATGGGGTAGAGGCGGTCGTCCGAACAACACACAGGGACGTTTGGAACCTGATGTGGCGTCTTTGGCCTCTGAGGAACCACGAACCCTTATATTACAAAAAGGGGAATTTTACGTTTGCCAGTGTTGAGATGCTACATTGAACCTGTACTTTTGTATGGATGTGAAGCGTGGACAATGAGCAGTCAGTCTGAAAAACATCTGATGGCTGTAGAGATGTGGTTTCTGAGGAAAATGCAAAGAATACCATGGACAGCCAGAAAGACCAATGAACAAGTCCTTCAAGAAACAAATGAAGATCGTAAATTGATTAGAGAAATTAGATGTAGACAGTCAAAATTTTGTGGGCATGTTATGAGAAGAAATGGATTGGAGAATTTGGTGACAACTGGTAAGATCGAGGGGAACAGACCAAGGGGAAGACCTAGAAGCAAGTTCCTGGATGGCTTAGCCTTGTGGCATGGTCGAGACAGAAACACGGAGCTGATCCACGACTCTGGTGATCGAGTGAGATGGCAGAACATGACCGCCCACGCTTACCGGCATGGCACATGATGGATGGATGGATGGATGGAGTTTGCCACTGCTTTCTGAACAAGAAGTAAGCGTTGACGTCCAGCTGACCGGCGTAGGGGTTGATCGCGCTATACCGTCGTTATCGCACTGGAAGTTTAAGAGCGAGGGGGATCTTATCATTTCGGCCACGTTGACTGCTTAAATATAGTAGAGGGAGACTTAGATACGAGAAATACTTACAGACTCGTACCCATGAGACTTATATACGAGAAATACCTACAGACTCGTACACAGGAGACTTATATACGAGAAATACTTACAGACTCGTCCACATGAGACTTAGATACGAGAAATACCTACAGACTCGTACACAGGAGACTTAGATACGAGAAATACTTACAGACTCGTACACAGGAGACTTATATACGAGAAATACTTACAGACTCGTACACATGAGACTTAGATACAAGAAATACTTACAGACTCGTACACAGGAGACTTAGATACGAGAAATACTTACAGACTCGTACACGGGAGACTTATATACGAGAAATACTTACAGACTCGTACACAGGAGACTTATATACGAGAAATACCTACAGACTCGTACTCATGAGACTTAGATACGAGAAATACTTACAGACTCGTACACGGGAGACTTATATACGAGAAATACTTACAGACTCGTACACGGGAGACTTATATACGAGAAATACTTAAAGACTCGTACTCATGAGACTTATATACGAGAAATACTTACAGACTCGTACACGGGAGACTTATATACGAGAAATACTTACAGACTCGTTCGTACACAGGAGACTTAGATACGAGACATACTTACAGACTCGTACTCATGAGACTTATATACGAGAAATACTTACAGACTCGTACACGGAAGACTTATATACGAGAAATACTTACAGACTCGTACACAGGAGACTTATATACGAGAAATACTAACAGACTCGTACACAAAGAGAACAGAATAGGGGTCAGGGATGAATAACATGGGCAGGACTTACGGTCAGCATGGCAAAATGGATAAGAGTGCTCGCTCTTAAACTTCCGATGTGCTGATGCCGAGGTAATGGATTAAAATGCTGACTTGACTTGGGGGCGTAAATTACAAGTACCTCTGAAATCGGAGTGGGTTCACCTGATGGCGAGGGACACTGGTAATAGGGAAAGATAATCCACACGCAAAGATAAATCCAGCGTGGACAACGCTCGAGTTCAAAGAGAGCGCCCCCCCCCCCCCCCCAAAAAAAAAAAATGAAAAGAAAAAGAGGACATGTAGGAAACTAACAGGAGACGGCAAAAGACTTCACGTGACTGGTTGAATGTCTGTATTGCGTTTGGATATAAACGGCAGAAGAAGAAATGCATCCATATAATGTATATAAACGTACAGGTTATTAACTGACGAAACGGGTTTTCAAAGAATGCCAATGACAGATAGGAAAAACAATGAGCAAGACTTACAAGAAGCAAATGAAAACGGTAAACTGATTAGAGAAACTAGACGTATACAGTCAAATTGTTTTAGGTACGTTATGAGAAGAAATGAACTAGAGAACTTGGTGACTATTGACAATGTTGAGGTGAAAAGAACACGGGGACGGCAGTGAAGTAAAAATCTGGATAGCCTCGCCACACGGCATGGTCGAGACAAGAAAATAGAGCTGAAACATGGCCGCCTAGGCTTATCGGCTTGGCACATGATGAAGATAACTGAATAGTTTTAACGGCAGTGACAATAGAAGTGAATGCTATTAAACTGACGTCAAAGGTCAATTAACATGAAATATGAGTGGGAAGCTCCACAAACGAAAGCCACAAACAGATGCTAAAATGGACGTTTCCACAAAAGTCTGTGCCGACAGAGACAATGGAAAACAAGAATACATAGCTAGAAATAGAGATATCTTAGAAATGTCCTAGTTCATTCACAGATATATCCTATTTCATTCACAGATAGTTATTTCCAACATCACAGTCAGGCAGATGGGTAGGTACATGAGTAGGTATGTGGGGTAGGTAGATAATGAAGTAGGCAAGTAAGCAGATAGACAGACAGTTGGGCTAGTTGCCAGATAAGTAGGCAGGCAGGTCGGTAGGTGAATAGGTAGGTAGTCCGGGGGGAAAGGAGGGAGGTAAGCAAACCGGCAGGTATGTAGATAGGTAGTTTCCAAGTAGGTAGGGAGTCAGATTGGCAGGTAGGTAGATAGTTTCTGGGGGGTTAAGCAGACAGGTAGATAGACTAGTTCTAAGATAGGGAGGTAGACAGGTAGACAGGCAGTTAGGCAGTCAGGTAGATAGTTTCCAAGTAGCTAGGCAGACAGTAAGATAGACAGGCAGACAATTAGGTAGGCAGGTCAGTAGGTAGAAAGGCAAGCAGGCATGTAAACGCTAGGTTTAGAGTAGTTAGGTTGGCTTGCAAGCAGGTTGGTAGGTAGG
Organism: Cepaea hortensis; assembly: GCA_963921405.1. Taxonomy (NCBI): domain Eukaryota; kingdom Metazoa; phylum Mollusca; class Gastropoda; order Stylommatophora; family Helicidae; genus Cepaea; species Cepaea hortensis. The sequence continues at coordinate 63,004,826 of OY992884.1, forward strand.
TAGGTAGGTAGGCAGGCAGGCAGGCAGGTAGGTAGGCAGGCAGGGAGGCAGTCAGGCAGACAGACAGACAGGCAGGCAGGCAGACTTGCAAGCAGGTATGTAGGTCAGGCTGATATAAGCACATACCACTGAGAGCACTGTTGCCAGCCACTCCGCTGTTGATGGGGTTCTTGTTTTCTTGGTTGCCGTTCTTGCTGTTGTTGGCCGACTTCTTCAGCCGCGCTCTGTTGTTCTGGAACCATACCTGCAGGCAGGAGAGAATGATTGTGGCAACTGTATGACTCTGGTCTTTTCCGGCATAATCCACTTCCATTACCACAGTAACTCCCACCATCACCACAATCACCTCCACTTTCACCACAATCACCTCCACTTTCACCACAATCATCTCCACTTTCACCACAATCACTTCCGCCAGCATTACCACCATCACCACAATCACCACCACCTCCATCAACACCACCACTATCACCACCACCACTATCATCACCAACTCCATCATCAATCACCACCATCATCATCACCACAATCACCTCCACATTCACCATCATCACCACCACAGTCACCACTACTATCATCATGACCACTATCCCCATCATTATCATAATCACTACTATCACCACACCATCATCACCATCATCATCACCACCACCAATACCATCACCACTACTAATAACATTACCATAATCACCATCACCATCATCATTACCACCACAATCACCACCACCACCTCCACCATCACAATCACCACCACCACCATTTCCACCACCATAACAACCACCACCATCATCATTACCACCACCACCACAATCACCACAACCATCATCACCACAGTGATTTCATCACCACAATCACCATCACAATCATCATCATCACAATCACAATCATCATCACCACAATCACTAACACCATCACAATCACCACCACAATCACCAAACTCATCACCACAATCACAATCATCATCACAATCATGACCACCACCATCAACACCACAATCACAATCACCACCATAATTACCATCGTGATGTTTGAGGAGAGAGAGAGACAGAGATATCCCATTAAGTCAATGATTGTATGAAACCCATGCTATACATGAATATACCATCAGCTGTTTGGAAAGTGTGCGGCTAGTTGACCGAAACTTACCTGCACGACTCTCTTCTTCAGGTTGATGTGAGTGGCTATCTTTTCCAGCTCGTTGCCGTCCGGATTACTGTCTCGCAAGAAACGGTCCTGCAGGAACTTGATCTGGGCCTCAGTGTAGGAGGTTCTGTTTCTTTTGGCTTTCTTTGGCGGTTGTTGTCCGTCTGAGGACAGTCAAGATTGTTGTTTTCACGTGTTATTGCACAGTGGCATGAGAGAGAGAGAGAGAGAGAGAGAGAGAGAGAGAGAGAGAGAGAGAGAGAGAGAGAGAGAGATTATCAGAGAAAGAAAGAGAGAGAGAGAGAGAGAGAGAGTGCGTCAGAGAGAAAAGTGAGACAGTGTGTGTGAAAGAGAAAGAGAAAGTGTCACAGAGAGTGAGAGAGTGTGAGAGAGATTTAGAGAGAGAGTGTGTGCGAGAGAGTGTTAGTGAGTATATCAGAAAGAGTATGTCAGACAGAGAGAGAGAGAGAGAGAGAGAGAGAGAGAGAGAGAGAGAGAGAGAGAGAGAGAGAGAGAGAGAGAGAGAGAGAGAGAGTCAGAGAGAGTGAGAGATCGAACGTGTGCAAAGACTATCTGTAAATTACAAAGTGAAAGAAGCGGAATCACTTATGAAGGTATCTTTGTGCAACAAAAGTGATCATGTACAAACCTCAACACCAATCATGTCGCATAAAATAATTTTATTAATAGCGAAGCTCACAGACTGGTATATATGGATTCCATTGGTTTATAACATGTTATCTTAATATGATTCTATTGGTAGCGGTTTATAACATGTTCTCTTAATATGATTCTATTGGTAGCGGTTTATAAAATGTTCTCTTAACGTGATTCTATTGGTAGCGGTTTATAACAGGTTCTCTTAAAAGTACTCCAGCGGTATCGGTTTGTAACATTTCCTCTTAAAAGCGCTCTTTTGGTAGCGGATGGTAACATGTTCTCTTAAAAGCACTCTATTAGTAGCGGTTTACAACATGTTCTTTTAACATGACTCTATTGGTAGTGGTTTATAACATGTTCTTTTAAATGCACTCTATTAGTAGCGGTTTGTAACTTGTTCTCTTAACATGACTCTAATGGCAGCAGTTTGTAACATGTTCTCTTAAAATGATCTCATCGGTAGCTGGTTCTAAAAGGGAGATAGTGAGTAAACTGATCCCTGTGGTGACCTGTTCGGACATATATGTACAAAATAATCTGTTTGATTTAAATTTTATTTCTTAAACTTCCCGAATTCTCCCCATTCACAATATAATAATTGGTACAGTAAATATCTATAAAGACTTACCCGAACTCTCCCCATTCACTATATAATAATTGGTACAGTAAATATCTATAAAGACTTACCCGAACTCTACCCATTCATTATATAATAATTGGTACAGTAAATATCTGTAAAGACTTACCCGAACTCTACCCATTCATTATTTAATAATTGGTACAGTAAATATCTGTAAAGACTTACCAGAACTCTACCCATTCATTATATAATAATTGGTACAGTAAATATCTATAAAGACTTACCCGAACTCTACCCATTCATTATATAATAATTGGTACAGTAAATATCTATAAAGACTTACCCGAACTCTACCCATTCATTATATAATAATTGGTACAGTAAATATCTATAAAGTCTTACCCGAACTCTACCCATTCATTATATAATAATTGGTACAGTAAATATCTGTCAAGACTTACACGAATTCTCCCCATTCCCTATATAATGATTGGTACAGTAAATATTTGTAAAGACTTACCTGAACTCTCCCCATTCACCATGTCCCTGTAATGGTTGGTACAGTAAATGTCTGTTCCGTTGACCAAGTGGTATTTTTCATTATTGCCAAGTTGTCGTTTGCAGATCTGTAGACGAGAGAACGCTGTGCATAAGTGACCTTGAGTGGTTACAATATGTGTCACGTATATCTAAGTCTTTCGTGTATGCAACCAATAGTTAACCCCCCCCCCCCCACCACACACACACACACCACACACACACACACACACACACACATATATATATATATATATATATATATATATATATATATATATATATATATATTGTACATTTGATATCCATACATAATCTATATGTCAAGCTAATCTAATCGACCTGCCAGCCTATATATCCCTGCGCTGATCTATATAATCGTTTCTCTCTGTCAGCGTATCTATACATTAATCTAGGTAATCTAACCCTTCCGATTATCCAACCATATATTAATCTATATAGTCTAATATGTCAGTCTACATATCCATATATTAATCTATATAATTTAATCCTTCAGAATATCCATCCATATATCCATCTATCTAATCTAATCCTTCAGATTATCCATCCATATATTAATCTATATAATCTTATTTATTAGTCTATCCATTCATAAATTAATCTATGTAATCTAATCCGTCAGGCTATTTATCTATCTATCCATATATTAATCTATATAGCCTCTTCTATCAGTCTATATAATCATACATTAATCTATAACATCTAATCCGCATCATCCATTCTTTCCCGTAACCGCGTCTTGTAAGTTCCTTATACTCGTCTCCCCCCACCCCCCCCCCCCCCCCATATTGTCCTGTAAACTGATGAAGTGCCATGGGATGACAAATCGGTTTAAGCGACTTTCAGTATCTGCCATGGACTTATATACTGTAGTTTTCCCTACGCGACCCTCTTTAATTTGATGTATAATACAACAGGTCTACTACCATATTAACAACTTTCAGGTCATACTTATGACACACCCCTACTTCCCATTTTCATCCATCCATTTTTATTTTGTCAAAACCTGCTTTTTGTTTAGCACTGAATATGTTATCCAATAACAAGTTGAGCTGTAATCTACACAACAAGTCACGGAGCAAAACTTTAGGGCTTAAAACTCACCTTGCAGAGAAAGCATGCAATGTGGTATCGATGCTGTCCCGCCACGCGCATCCAGTCTTGCTCACGCTTGAACTGTAGGGAGCACTTTACACAGGACAGGCCAAACAGACTGAAAGGTACGACAAGCAAAACAGACTAAATGTATAAGACAAGCAAAACAGACTGAAATACACGACAAGCAAAACACACAAACTCGGAGCAAGTAAAACAGGCTGAAACATGCGACAAGCCAAACTGCAAAACAGACGGAAACACAGGACAAGAAAAACAGACTGAAACACACAAGAAAAACAGACTGAAACACACAATAACCAAAACAGACTGAAATACAGGACAAGACAACTGCAAAACAGACTGAAACACAGGATAAGAAAAACAGACTGAAACTCACGACAAAACAAAACAGACTGAAACACACGACAACCAAAACAAACTGACACACAGGACAAACAAAACAGACTGAAACAGAGGACAAACAAAACAGACCGAAACAGAGTACAAACAAAACAGACTGAAACACGCAACAAACTAAACATACTGAAACACCGGACAAGAAAAACTGCAAATACAGACTGAAACACAGGACAAACAAAACACTGAAACACAGGTCAAACAAAACAGACTGAAACACAGGACAAATAAAACAGACTGAAATACGGGAAAAGAAAAACAGACTGAAACACAGTACAAACAAAACAGACTGAAACACAGGACAAACAAACCAGACTGAAACACAGGACCAGAAAATCTGCAAAAACAGACTGAAACACAGGACAAACAAAACAGACTGAAACACGGGACAAACAAAACAGAGTACCAAAAAAAAAAAAAATAAAGACTGAAACACATGATAAACATAACAGACTGTAATACAGGACAAGAAAAACAGATTGAAACAGAGGACAAACAAAACAGACTGAAACACACGACAAACAAAACAGACTGAAATACGGGAAAAGACAAACAGGCTGAAACACACTACAAACAAAAGAGTCTGAAACACAGGACAAACAAAACAGTCTGAAACACACAACAAACAAAACAGACTGAAACACAGGACAAACAAAACAGACTGAAACACAGGACAAACAAAACAGACAAACACAGGCCAAGAAAAACTGCAAAAACAGACTGAAACACAGGACAAGCAAAGCAGACTAAACCACAGGACAAACAAAACAGACTGAAATACTGGAAAAGAAAAACAGACTGAAATACTGGAAAAGAAAAACAGACTGAAATACTGGAAAAGAAAAACAGACTGAAACACGGGACAAGATAAACAGACTGAAATACTGGAAAAGAAAAACAGACTGAAATACTGGAAAAGAAAAACAGACTGAAACACGGGACAAGATAAACAGACTGAAACACGGGACAAGATAAACTGCAAAACAGACTGAAACACGGGGCAATTAAAACAGACTGAAACAGCATTTTCAGGCCAGGTCAAAGAATGAGGATGTTACATATAGTCAATTAAACTACCTTAAATCATTAAGTATTAAGTAAATAATTCATGTTTCGATGATCATTTTCTTTGAAAAGATCAAAGGCCTATCTATTTTTAATCATTTTAAAAAACTCCTATAGTCCCATATAACTGCTACTTGTAAACATTGTTTTATTGTCGTATTTCATAGAAGCAAAATCAATCAAATACGGAGGTTCTAGAAAAACTGAAATTGAAAAGAGAGTTGATGAAAGAAATACAAAAGAGGTAAGTGAAATATTTCGGCCACATTAAAAGACAAAACACTCTTATAAAAACCAAACTGGAGGGTAAGGTTGAAGGCAAGCGAGCAAGAGGTACACAATGATACAAGTGGGAAGATAACATCAAGAGATGGACGAACAGCAATCTGACAGAATGTACAGTCAGAGCGAGAGACAAAACAGTGTTGGAGATCCATTGCAGCCAATCTTCGTGGAGACAACACCCGACTGACCGACTGACTGGCTGGCTGAATGACTGACTGACTGACTGACTGACTGACTGATTGATTGATTGATTGATTGATTCATGTTGTTAGCGTAACTATTTATTGTTTAGCAGAACTCGGTGACTGTTCCATATCATATGTAAAAAATATGCTGTTCCATATTATATATAAAAAAATATGCTGTTCCATATGATATGTCAAAACTGTGCTGTTCCATATAATATGTAACAACTGCTGTTCCATATAATATGTAAAAGCTGGTGTGTTACATAATATGTAAAAACTGTGCTGTTCGATTTCACAAGAATAAACTATTCTGTTCCATTTAATTGTAAAAACTATACTGTTGCAATGATTTTCTTCAACTTCTTCGTACACCTTCAGACGTCAATATGAATCAGTGCAACTAAAACAGCAGCCAACTTAAGCTTGTTGACGACTCCATAGAGTGTCCTCACACGGAACGGGTGTAGGCCACAACAGTTTTCTATTCTACATACGCTGGATATTTCTGCAACAAATGTTCAGCTGTCATTGTACCAGTCCCACAGTTACATAAATCAGCATCTTCTATCTTTACTTTATATGTAACCATGTGCTATTTCAGCCTGTTGTGTCCTGTGCGTAGTCTGAAGATGGCTACTTGTTCCCTTTTGTCGAGTTGGTAATATGCTTCATCATTATTGCGCCCTGGATGCTTTGAATCCCAGTACCACTATAACAGCTTCTTTTTTTTTTTTTTTTTTTTTTTTTTCGCTTTTTTTTTTGGGGGGGGGGGGGGGGGTTTCCGCTCTCTTTGAACTCAAGCGTAGTCCACACACGTGCTACTGCTTCTAGTGCACTGGACTGATTTTTGCATGCGGAATAGCTTTCCCTATTCGCCATCAGATGAACTCACTCCGACTTCTGAGGCTCTTGTAATTTACGTCTCCAAGTCAATGACGAGAAGTCAACACTTTAATCCAACTAACCGGTACAGGGATTGAACCCGCTATCTCGTCATCAGCACACCGAATGTTTAAGAGCGAGCTCTATTATCCATTCAGCCATGGTGGCCTCCAGTGCTTCTGGTAAATCTCATAACCTCATCATAGGTTACGTCTCTAACAGTCTGAGGTAGTCTTTCACCTTCCTTTGCTAGTCTGCTGGCCACTTCATCTCCAGATATGTTGTAGTGTGGAGGGACCCACTGTATCACAACCCTACAGGGTTTCTAACATAGTTCACAGAGTGTTGCTCTTAGGTCAGCTAGTTCTGTACTTATTCTGCTGTTTGGTATTGAAACTGAATACGTATCTGTAAAGAGAACTATTTGTGTCTCTTTATTTCTCTCTGTCAACAGCATTTCTGCTGCAGTTTTCAAGGCCTCTATGTTTTTCAGTTAACATTGACTGTATACTGTATTCTCATTGCTGTATTTTCTAAATTCAGTAGAATTCCCTCATCTCCATTCACTGTACAGTATTTTGCTAACCCATCTGTATATGCATGGGCCCAGGTTCTACTTGGCAATGTTCTTCTATGTAGTATTTAGCTGTTGTTCATCTTTCTGGTTCACACTCAGATATGTTGTATCAATACTAAAAATGTATCTCAGGCAGGTGCTGTTTTCTCCCAGCTAGGTTACTGTGTGCGTTGTAGAAGGGTTTGGCTGCTGATGTGTTAAGTATAGACTCAATCCGAATTTTTCTTTAATGCACATTTTACCAATTTTTTTGTGTTTTGTTTTTTGTTTTTGTTAGCTCGCTTTGAACCCATTCCATCATACACGTGCTACTACTTCTGGTACACTGGAGTGATTTTTGCGTGTGAATTAGCTGTCCCTATTACCAGTGTCCCTCGCCATCAGGCGAACCCACTCTGACTTCAGAGGAACTACAAAGTTGTTTCGCTTTAGTCTTCACTTATCAAGACCTTAAACCACTGATACATAGGGTGGCCTGTCTATTATTCAATGACAGTGTTAAAGCTGTCCTCATTCTTATCTCCCTTATTTTAAATTTGAAATTACTGTGGGCTTAACAATTGCCCATTATTGACCAATTAAAAACATATCAATTGCAACAAGACAAAAAAGTGTTGAAATACTACACATATGAGCATGTGCTTGTGAATGGATGTGAATCGTGGACAATAAGTAGAAGCTGAAAAATATCTAATGGCAATGGAAATATGGGTTCTGGGAATAATGCAAATAATACCATGAACAGACAGAAAAACCACTGAGCAAATCCCATAAGAAACAAACGAAACCCGAAAACTGATTAGAGAAATTAGTCGTAGGCAGTCAACATTTTCTGGGCATGTTATGAGAAGAAATAAACTGGAGAACATGGTAACAACTGGCAAGATTGAGGGGAAAAAGAACAAGGGGAAGGCAGAGAGGTAAATAGATGGCTTGGCAATATGTCATAATGGAGACAAAAACATAGCTGATCCACGACTTTGGTGATCGTGTGAGATGCCGAAACATGGCCAACGTTTATCGTTACAACATATGATAATGACGACCGTTGTATGAATATGCAGCCTCAACAGAAAGAATACAAGTAGAGAAATATCTAGTTAGTTAGTTAGTTAGTCGCAGTTCCAACTTCACAGCAACGGGTCGTCCCCATTATGCTCTAATATCTAATAACATTATGCTCTAAATATCTAATAACAGTCGAAGTGTGGTTTCTAATGAAAATTCAAAGGTTACCATGGACAGACATAATAACGAATGACCAAGTCCTTGAAAACACATGAAAACAGTAAACTGGTTGGAAAAATTATACGTGGAAAGTAAAGATTATATAGGCACGTTATGATGAGATATACAATTGAAAACTCAGTGACAACTGGGAAACTAGATGGGGAAAGAGAAAGGGGAGACAAAGAGATAAATATCAGTGCGGCTTAGCCACGGGACGTAATAGGGACAAGCTAATAGACCTGGTCCTAGAGTCTGATGATGGTGTGAGATCGCGACCATGACCATTCACACCTGTCGACATGGCACATGATGATGACGATGATATATAGTTGTTAAGACTTGGGAAATAAGTAACATCTAATCATAACAGTAAATTACAAATCAGAAACACGCTGGACCAAATCCTTACATCATCTTATAGTTAAAACATTGACTTAATGATAGAATGACTTTCCGACTAAAGTCAACATCATAACTTTGATATTCACCATCATTCGCTGTCCGTGTTCCGGGACTGTCCCAAGTCTAATTTATGTCATATTCTCATAAAGTTTCACTATTGATTTTTTCCTCTTGCCAATGCCGCGTCGTCTAATTATCAAACTAGACCCAATAATTAGTGCTGCAGGGGCGTATCTGGTCAACCCAGCGGCCCGCAGACGGGAAACGGCAAAAGGAATTAGTCTGGGCAGGTTTCTAATTTACCGTGAGAGCCCAAGTATTTGACTGAGGACTCGGACAGCGCGATGAGAAAATCACAGGAAGCTTTTGTGTATGCTAAGTGAGGCTGAAGAAGCATTTCCAATTCATTAATACACGACTTTACTTTCCTCCGTTGTTTCAGCTTTTGTGTTGTGCTTTCATGTTGCTCAAAGGCTGGTACTAAAGACAAGAGTACAGAGGACTGGTAGACGGGTGTAGACAGAGCTTCGGTTTCCTGGTTTTAGATGGTTTCCGTACAGACAACAATTGATTATACTGATTAAAAGGTAAAAGGCAGCAATGAAAGAAGAACAGGATGGTTGGGGGGGGGGGGGGGGTTGAAAAGGTAGATCTAAGGCCAAATAAGAGGATGAGGAAGGTGAAAAGAGGGAATGGTGAAGATAAGGAGAACAAGGAATAGAGAAGGAGAAGAGGAGGTTGAAGAAGAAGAGGAAATATGAGATGATGGTGATGATGATGATGAGGGGGAGGAGGATGAGGAGGATAAGGAGAAAACGGAGGAGGAAAATGAAAAGGAGGTAATGAACAACAGGAGGAGAGTAGAATGAGGAGAAGGGGTAGACAGGAGACAAGTAGTTGATGGAGGAGAAGAAGAAACAAAAGGAAGGGGAGGAGATGGTAGAGAAGAAGGAGAAGAGGAGGACAAAGAAGAAGAAGCACCAGCGGCTAGTGCTAAAACAGCTACAAAAGACGAAGACAATGTGAGAGAAACAGAAATAACAGAAGACGAAACAAATTAATATATACGGAAATAAAACAACAAAAGGATGAAGATAAGAAAATGAGAGTGATGCCGATAAAATATGTTTGATTATGATGCTAATACAGGTGAACAAGTTATGATAATGATGATGATGATTTGTCTGCTGCTGTTACAGATCATGATGATGAGGAGGAGGAGAGGGGAGGGAGAGGGGGGAGGGAGAGGAAGAGAAGGGAGAGGAGAAAGGGGAAGACTTTTTTCGGGTGATAATGACACCAAAGATGAGTGAACCACAAACATAAAACAGTACTCACATGTTGTAATCGTTCCGGCAGAACACCTGCTCGTTCTTGACGTAGCAAGACTTCTGGTCGCTGAGGTTGTCATGACAGTTGCTGCACTTAAGACAGTCCGCGTGCCAGAAGCCGTGATCCTTGACCTGGATCACGTAACGGTCAAATACGGGCTTCTGGCATCCGAAGCAGAGATGGGAGCTCTGTGGTTGGAACAATAAACATCAGGTTGGTGGTTAAATAACAGCAGGAAGAACAACAACAGCAGCAACATCAACAACAATAGCAAGAGCAGAAAAACGAAACAACAGTAGAAACAACAACATAAACAACAGCAACAGCAGCATAAACAAAAGCAGCAATATCAGCAACAACAGAAACAACAGCAACAGTAGCAGAAAAAACAACAGAAACAACAATAGGAACAACAGCAACAGCAGCAAAAACAACAACAACAGCAGCAGCAGCAGCAATATCAGCAACCGCAGCAACAGAAATAATAACAACAGCAGCAGCAGAAATCGAAATAACAACAACAACAGTAGAAATAGAAATAACAACAACAACATCAGCAGCAGAAATAACAACAGAATCAACAACAGCAGCAACAGAAACAACAACAGTAACGTCAACAACAGCAACAACAACAACAACAACAACAGCAGAAACAACAACAACAGCAGCAACATTCAGTTATTCAGTGGCAGGTCCTTTGCAGAACCTCGCTCCCATAACAATTGTCCGGAAACCTTCTCGATCATCAGCAAGATGTCCCGCGGCCCATACACCCATCTGGAGATCATCTACCACATCCTGCACCCATCTTCGCTTCGGCCTCCCACTTCCTCTCTTCCCGGGCATATACTCCTCCATGATTGTTCTCTCTAAACGTTCATGGCGTTTCAAGTGATCAAAATATTTAAATTGACTTTGTTTTATCGTCAACAACAGCAAAAACAAAATAAATAACAGTCATCGTCATGCAGCAGGTAGTTTGTAGCACGTCGCTCTTACCACACCCCCCCCCCGCCTCTATCCCTCCCGGGGAAAAGTCTGGATCCTTTGTCAGTTCTTCTCCTCGTGGATTCTCAAACCCCAGTATATCTGCAGAGCTCTGTGCGCGTCCTTGTGCTAGTCGACTGCTGTATCTGCTTACAGGAACCATGCCTTTCAGCATTGTCATTTCTTAAACACGGTAACAATTGCATCATGAAAAGCCATGCGTTTTTTGTTTTTTAAATTCTTATTGCTGCTTTTCAACATCATCAACAACAACAACAACAACAACAACAACAACAACAACAACAACAACAACAACAACAACAACAACAACAACAACAACAACAACAACAACAACAACAACAACAACAACAACAACAAGCAATATTTCCATAGTTTACGATGAAACTGATACAATCACATCGTCTCTACTTCCAGTGACATAGTTTGCACAGCAACTCCCCTAAAACGTCGCTAACATTACTTTTTTTTTTAGACTGAATCAGCCAGAATCCTCTCACAGACATTCATCACAAGTTTTCTAGTTTTCTTCATTTTTTTGTGCGAATATTACCTCAATAATCGCTTTCAGCAACGGTTGATCATAAAACGATCTCACCAGTCAAGACTGTCCATTGGACATCAATACAGCCATGTGTTCTTTTAATCGTGGCAGTTAATTTACCACCATATCTGGAAACAACCACCCTGTTGATAGCCATAGCCACCCGCTTCGACAAATCTGTCTTGGCGAAAGCACTCAATGACGCAGCCAGCATGAGACGGACTGTGCCTTTGTTTCAGCTGTTCGCACAAACCTTACGTTGAATACTCCGGCAGATGTTGCTAGAGCGTCCTGTAACGGCAATCAGCCATTCGCTTTAGCAGTCGTACACGTTTTCAATGCAATAAGATCAGTACAATAATTGTTAACCACCCCATGTAGAGAATACCCGTGTAGAGGCTAGGGAATCGAGTGGGCGCCATTTGTCAGTGTTTCGGGTAGGTGCCATGTGTCAGTGTGTGGAGTAGGTGCTATGTGTCACATTTTGGAGTAGGTGCGATGTGGCGCATTTTGGAGTAGGTGCCAAATGTTGGGATTTCCGGTGGGTACTAAGTTATGGCCGACTATTTGGCGATGGGGTTCCGGGCGCAATTCCCAATCTCGCATACCGTATTCTAAACACATCTGCGTGCGATTTGGCAACAGACCGCATTGCGGTGGTTTTCATTAATGGTGTGAATGCCGGTCGTTCAGAAAGCAAACTGCTGAACGTAAACGTGCCAAAAAAATCACAAACAGCCAAAACATTATGGGTTTGACTGCGATGTCCTATAAAGGATATGCAACTAGTTAACCAAGTTATGAGAAATAAACGAGAAAACTTAGTGACAACTGGCAAATCTGATGGGGAAAAGTAGCAAGAGGAAGGCGGAGATATACATACGGTACATGTTGATGAAGATATGTCTTTTGTGTTGTATTGTCCACTCGCTGTGAACTCAGGCGGTAAGAGGGTAATGAGTTGTTCCTGCATTGTTCAGTTCAACTTGACTTCTTGTTCAGAAAGCAATGGGAAACTTTTTTTTTTTTTTTTGCATATCCTAAATACAGAACATTGCTGTCACCACCAGCATTTTTCAGCTGCTGTTGGTGTCTTGGCAAGTTTTACGTTCAGTAGTTTGCCATTGCTTTCTGAACGACCAGCTCACTTACCTTTCCGAAAGAAATCAACGTGACGCTATCCGCTGCCGAATCTCGCGCAGCTGTGTTTCGTACGTGAGTATACGGGATTACGAACAGCGTCCTTAACCCCTTCGCCAGGGACATCGGCAATGGCAAACTACTGAACGTAAAATTGCAGAGTAAATCATACTGGGGTGGGGTTGATTGCAATATCTTGCAAAAGACACGGAACAACCAAGTTTTAATACTAGAGTTAGGGTGGGAGTCACGTGTCTTGAGTATGTGCGAAATGTTAAGATTATTGGTAGGTACCAAGCTGTGAGGTTTAGAGTAGGCGTGTGTGATGTGTCAGTGTTTTGAGTATGTGTGAAATGTTAAGATCTCTGGTAGGTAACACGCTGTGAGGTTTAGAGTGGGTGTGTGTGCTGTTTGTGATGTTGAGTATGTGCGAAATGTTAAGATCTCTGGTAGGTACCACGCCGTGAGTGTTAGAGTGGGTGGGTGAAATGTGTTGGTGTTTCGAGCATGTGCCATTTTTAAAGTTCACGTGAATGGGTGTTCGAAGACATGTCCACGTGTTAGCCACTGCTTCCCCCCCCCCCCCCCCCAATACAGCTGTTATTATTTTCTAGACAAAGATTACCGATTGAAAGGAGATCACAAGGGGGGGGGGGGGCGACAAGGAAGAGGAAAGGTCGTATTTGCCACGAGTTGATGTTCGGTGTTGAGCAAGACAGTGGGTGAGTCATCGAAGCTCATAAGAAATTACGCCCATAATGTTATGGGCACGGTCGCGCGAGGGTTCGACGGGTGAGTTCGTCGCCTGCTAAGTGAAGGAAAGATTGGACACCCCCCCCCCCCCCCCCCCTAGTCCTCTATGCATTAAGGGCTACAACATGTAACGACCCTATCACATCACAGACCTCTAGCTGAAAACTGCTTTTGGACAAATTTAATTTATTTTTAATTGTAAGAACAATGCAGACATGGACAGTAGAAACTGCTAGCATAATGACGAAGAAAACTTGTAAAAGCGGCCATGCATATCATTCCCCCTCTAGGATCAACTAAGTTAGCTGGCATGTCAATATTTTTTTTTAAAGTTCCATATACCTTACAGACGTTGCAGTCAACATCAGCATTTTACTGCCGTTGATGTCTTGGCAAGCTTTTATGTTCAGTAGTTTGCCATTGATTCCCAAACCAGCACGTTAAAACTAGCGGGACAATGTCTGCTGCCAAATCAGTCGCCGCTGTGTTTCGAACGTGGATAAGCGGCATTTCAAATCGCGTTCGCAACATCGTCACCAAGGAGCTGCCATTTCAATATTACTTTGACCTTTATTGTCCGGCGACCGGCTTCTAACATGCCAGGTTTTACGCGATATGCATACCAACCGGTTTAAATGCAACTGATCTGTAAATAATTGATAACAAATGTCACCCAGCAAGTTAGCAACGGACAAAGGGATTATCCACCGTAGCCCACGGACCAACTTTAGAGGGGGCATTCTATAAACTGTTTACAAGGATCAGTAATTTTTTTAGTAAAGTAAACAAAGATGACCTGTGGGCTTGTCTGTGGTGTCATTCGGGTAGCTCCATTGAGATGCTACCATAAAATTGTCATCGGTTAACGGTTAAACAAACAAGTTGCTGACACCGTTGTGCAGACATTGACTCCAGGCGGAGTTTGTACAAGGATCAACAAGCAAGGTGATACTTTGTAGAGATTGAGCGTCGGCAAAATGGCAGGCGGAGTGGGGATGGGAGAGTGGCGAAGTGAACAAGCCGCCTGTCTCGCGTTCAAAAGGTCATGGGTACGTTTTCGGACCCCATCATTAGACCCCTGTGGGTCGTCATTAGAACTGCGGAGTTCTTGCTCTGTGCGACGCTTACTGACGCCGCTCTATTTTAAAAAAAAGACCGAGCTATATGGGATAAGAACCCGGTGCAATGAAGTCGGTCGTCTTGCCTTTTCAACAAATTTTAAAAAGTTGCAGATTTTTCAAATGAAAGAATGAAAATTTAAACCTGTACACGTGGATCTAAAGCGAAATAATTATTGTAATTTAAAAACCGACAAAATAATTATTGTAAAGATTTAACATGAAGACAGAGAGACAGACAGACAGACAGACAGACAGACAGACAGACAGAACGAGAGAAAGAAAGAAAGAAAGAAAGAAAGAAAGAAAGAAAGAAAGAAAGAACTAGACCTATATTTGTAGAAACTAGTCCGCACTCCAAGAGTGATGTACTCAATATAATAACATCAGCCGCCTTCGCATCCCAAACCATTTCCCGTTTCCTATTTTAGGCTGGTTCGAACTAATATCTCATTGTCGATTGTAAAAATCTGCCTCGACGCGAATTCCAGCCCATAAGCATCGGGCCGCAGGAAACGGCTAGCCTCTAATCCACCTGGACTCCCGGTATTCTAACGTGCAAGTTATGTTACAAACGTCGAGAAAACAGATCGCTGACATCCAACGATCGCAACTGTTTGTTTAACTTGGGAGGGGTACTTGCTGTTAATCGTGTAAAAGGATCGCTAAAGAAAACAAAGATGATCTGTGGGACATGTCTGAGGTGTCAGCCGAGTAAATCCGCTCGGAAGCTTCCATAAAATTGTCAACGGTTAAACAAACAAGCGAACTGACGCCGTTGCTAACTTTGTCCGTTGTTAACTTACAGGGTGACTCAGGTTCCAAAGGATCAGTAAAGAAAACAAAGATGATCTGTGGACATGATGTCTATTGTGTTATTCGCGTAACTCCACCCGGAAGCTACCATAAAATTGTCACTGTTAAACAAACAAGCGACTGACGCCGTTGAGCAGAAGTCGCCAGTAGGCGGGATTTGTACTAAACTGCAAGGTGATATTTTGCAGAGGTTACGAGAAGGCGCAGTGACAGATTTTACAATGAAATAATGCCAAAGTAAATATGTACATTAAATAATAATAAAATATTACTTATTGCCACGTAAAATACGGGAAGAAATGTGTGCAAGCTTTAACATTAAATAAAAAGAAAGAAAGAACTCAGAGAAGGAACTATAACAAAATAGAAAAGAAAGAAACACACATAAATAAAAATGAAGACCCATCGACAATAAAACACCAGAGAAACACACGAAAGATAGTATGACTGAAAAAATAATGAAAAAAAAGGAATAAATAACGAAAATAATACTGACAAAGGAAGGAAGGACGGACGGACGGACGGGCAGACGGACGGACGGACGGACGGACGGAAGGAAGGAAGGAAGGAAGGAAGGAAGGAAGGAAGGAAGGAAGGACGGACGGAAGGAAGGAAAGAAGGAACATGGGGGGGGGGGGGATTTAATAATTTGCTTCAGGCATACGGTGATAGGCCAATATTTTTTTCTTATCAGAGCAATCGACACTTGAAGTTACATCCGTCCTGGAACATTCACCTATCCCCATGGAAAGTAAAACGAACATTATAAATGCAATTTTTATACCAACGTTGTGCTTTCAATGCCCAACATGGGCACTAATTAAAGAACTAGAAAGAAAACTCACTACTTGTGGAATGAGACGCCTGAGAAAAGCAGCGAAGAGATCCAGAAAGGACCATATTAGATACGAGGAGATCTATAAAACAGTTGGAGCAACCCCAGTTGTTAAATTCATTGATAACCAGACTTAACTGGTTCCACCATCTAGTGAGAATGAACTCAATGTCGCCAGCAACAAGAGCATACGATATTAAAATAGAAACATTCAGAGACAGGGAAAGACCACCCAAACAATTGATCAATGGAGTGACCAACACCTTATAAACCCACAACATCTCAGCATACAGAGCGACCGAGCCAGCCCTAGTCTGGAAACCAATCATCAAACAAGCCTGCGACCCCTAACGGCAAAGGACAGTGAAGGACACAAGAAAGAAGTAGACACTTGATGGCTGATGTGTTCAGTGTCACACCGGCCGCTTTCACTTCCCTAGACATTCCCTGGTACTCTCTAAGGCTGGGCGGAGCCGGGAGCCAGTCCAGGTCAATTGAAAAACAATCGTCAGCGATGAGAATTCGAACCAGCGATCACCGGGTCGTAGGCTAGCATCCAGCCACGAGGTAACCACGGCGTCCAGCATTCTAACGTGACAGTTTACAATGAACTGACATGTTGTAAACACCGCAGCTTGCTGACACTGTACAACACCCTGTACAACTGTACAACTTCTATTGCAACTGTTTGTTTGTTTGTTTATTTATGTTTAAAGAGAAGCCTGCTACCAATTGTTGACAAGGATCTGTAAAGAAAACAGATGATCTGTTGTCTGCGGTGTCATTGGAGCAACTCAGTGGAGCTACCATAAAATTGTCACCGGTTAAACAAACACGCGACTGACGCCATTGAGAAGAAGTCGACTCAGTGCGATCTTTGTACCAGACAAACCTAGCAAAATCTGTAGAGGTACGAGAAGGCTAATTGGCAGATTTTTCAAATGAAAGAATGCCAAATTAAACTGAACATAAAACAGTAACAAAATTGTAATTATTGCAACGTGAAATAGGAAAAAATTATTGAAACGAAGTAACATTTAATAGAAAGAAAGAAAGAAAGAAAGAAAGAAAGAAAATACATGAAAAGAAAAAAAAAGAAACGCAGAAACAACGAAAATAACACAACGGAGATAGAACCAGAAAGGGAGTAAAACGGAGAGCAAATAACAGAAGATACTAAAAATAAATAAATTAATTAAAATTAATAAATAAATAAGTAAGAACGAAACATAGGAAAAGATCAGAGAATAATACAGCAAAAGCGAAGGGGGCAGGATGAAAGAAATAAAAGAAAACGTTTTTAACAAAACATGTAATAATTGGCTTTAGGCATACGGTGCTGGCCAATAATTTGTATAGAGGAAGCAACGCTCGGTGAGTGAGGCGGTCAGTGTCCCACCGGCAGTCTTCACTTCCCTAGACGTTCCCGGGTACCTTTTAAGGCTGGGCCCAGGAGTAGTATATGGCGTGCACTTGCCACATGATTGGAGGGTAAACTGGTAGGGTAATTTGGGTTTATGAAGGAAATACGGGGAAAATGTCGACTCGGTGAAATTTTTTTTTTTTTTGTGGGATGAAACGGCGTGTGGGAACTTTTTTTCGTGGGAACGAAATTTTTGGCGCTGCCTGGTGGGGAAGTAATTAAGGTAAAATGTTCTGCGTGAGATGAGTGGTAGTACTTAAAGACAGGGCTGAGGGAGGGGTATATATTTTAGAAATGAGTATATGAATGTGTATGATGAACAAGGGTGTGATGGTTCGTTCTACTCATGGGTATATGGTGGTGGCGTAGACATAATATGTATGGGTAGTGATAGACAAGGGTGTGCTGGGTCGTTCTACTCATGGGTATATGGTGGTGTAGATATAATGTGTGCGTAGTGATAGACAAGGGTGTGCTGGGTCGTTCTACTCATGGGTATATGGTGGTGTAGATATGAATGTGTGCGTGGTGTTGTGATGGGTCGTTCTAGTCATGGATATATGGTGGTGGCGTAGACTTAATGTGTCTGTGTAGTGATACACAAGGGTGTAATGGGTATAGGGTGGTTACGTGTATGACTGTATCTGTGTAGTGATGAACAAGGGTGTGATGGGTCGTGGTTTCTACTCATGGGTATATGGTGGTGGTGTAGATATGAATGTGTGCGTGGTGTTGTGATGGGTCGTTCTAGTCATGGATATATGGTGGTGGCGTAGACATAATATGTATGGGTAGTGATAGACAAGGGTGTGCTGGGTCGTTCTACTCATGGGTATATGGTGGTGTAGATATAATGTGTGCGTAGTGATGAACAAGGGTGTGATGGGTCGTGGTTTCTACTCATGGGTATATGGTGGTGTAGATATAATGTGTGCGTAGTGATGAACAAGGGTGTGATGGGTCGTGGTTTCTACTCATGGGTATATGGTGGTGGTGTAGATATGAATGTGTGCGTGGTGTTGTGATGGGTCGTTCTAGTCATGGATATATGGTGGTGGCGTAGACTTAATGTGTCTGTGTAGTGATACACAAGGGTGTAATGGGTATATGGTGGTGGTTACGTGTATGACTGTATCTGTGTAGTGATGAACAAGGGTGTGATGGATCGTGGTTATACTCGAAGTAAGAGCTGGTTACTATCATCTGAACAGTGTGATAGTAGTGAAGGGTGGTATATTCACCGATTACAAAGGAAAGCATATAAAGTTATAATGGGTATGGTGGTAAGGGGTATTAGTGATCAAGTAGAAGTGATATAGGGGTGGTCATAAATATAATAAGAGGTGTTTGCAATTACACACTGGTCAACCAGTGGTCAAGTGGTCAAGTAAGGGTCAAGTAGTCAAGTAAGGAAATTTTAGGGAAAAGTGATTGTAATGATATGGTGGTGATTAAAGAGTGGTAAATTAGTGGTCAATCAGTGGTCAAGGAGTGGTCAAGTGGTCAAGTAAGGAAAATTTTAGGGGAAATTGGTCGTAGTGACATGGTGATGATTAAATTAGTGGTAAATTAATGATCAAGTAGTGGTCAAGTAGTGGTCAAGCAGTGGTCAAGCGGTGTGTAAGTGAGGAAAATTTTAGGGAAATTTTAGGGAAAAGTGATTGTAATGAGATGGTGATGATTAAAGAGTGGTAAATTAGTGGTCAAGTAGTGGTCAAGCAGTGGTCAAGTAGTGGTCAAGGGGTCGAGTGACCACTTAAATTGTAGAGGACGATGTGCCTAAGATTATGGTAGTGATTAAAGTGATCGATGACGTGGTCAAGCAGAGGTCAAGCAGTGGTCAAGTAGTTGAGTGACCACTTAAATTATAGGGGAAAGTATGTATATTGCAATGGTGGTGGGTAAAGTGAGGAAGAATCAATAGTAGTGAAAATACTACTACGAATATTAGCGACAAGCACAAAGACAACCAAGTACATACTTGATACACACAAATACAAAGACAACGAAACACACGTACACACATACAGATACAAAGGCAACCATACCATTACTACTATCACAACAACAGCTATACACAAGTACACACCCATAATCAAAGACACAAATACACACTTGATACACTTGTACATACAGACCTATAACATCACAACTATACACAAGTACATACCCATAATCAATTACACAAGAACACCTACAAATACAAAGACACACACACATGTACACACTTGATACACACAAATACAACTACACACCCATAAACAAATAAACAACCACTCAACTACAAACACCTATAACAAATACATAAACAAAAACATACCCATAATCAATTACACAAGAACACTCAAAGACAAATACAAAGACACAAACACATGTACACACTTGATACACACAAATACAAAGACAGCCAAGTACACACACACACACCCATATCATTACTACTGTCATCACAACTATACTCAAGTACAGACACACCCATCGCCTAGCATTACTACTGTCATCACAACTATATACAACTACGTACAGACACGAGTACAACAACAAAGACAGACACAAAACACATACAGACACCCATACACATTTGATACACTTGTACATACAGACACATAAGTACACAAAAAACACACCCAAACCAGTACTACTGGTATCACAACCACTACAGATACACTTGTGCATACAGACCTACAAGAATATCACATACCCCCTTTGGTAAAGAAACGCTGATATCCGAGACTACGTCATCAACGCCATGTGTAAAAGTCATTAAGTATGAGTCATCGGTTTGTGGGAAGCAGGCGTGAGAATAGCTTACTGCCACGTCAGCTAGGT
The DNA here is from genome assembly GCA_963921405.1 of Cepaea hortensis. NCBI lineage: Eukaryota > Metazoa > Mollusca > Gastropoda > Stylommatophora > Helicidae > Cepaea > Cepaea hortensis. The sequence continues at coordinate 63,025,706 of OY992884.1, forward strand.
CGTGTGCAGAACCAGTGTATAAAATAGAAGGCGTCTCTTGTGAGCTCAGTACCAGTTCACGGGCTGACTTGTCTATCTACAGAGGTGCTTCAGGCTGGTGTGAGCAGTGTAGTAAGCAGATATTGTTCACGTACTGACTTGGCTACATCGGTGAAACAGGTTGGTGTGAGCAGTGTTCGTGTAGTAACCACCTATTTTTCACGTAGTGACTTGGGTACAGCAGTGAAACTTGGTGTGAGCCTTATTCGTGTCGTTGGCCTCTGATAAAACAGTGAAACATTGTATACACCAGAACATTTTGGTGTTGTAAGAAAGGGGAAAAAAACAGTTTATCAATATGGCTACCAGATCTACTTTCACGTGTTCAGTGTGCGACAAAGACTTCCGTGATAACTATAAGCTCACTCGTCACATTCGGACCATTCACGGTACTAAATCATACTTATGTCATATCTGTGGACAACGTTTCAACAGAAAAGACAATCTACAAAAACACAAACGAATACATCATCACCGGTCTATGGATACATCAGAACCAGAGACAACTACCTCTTCACCATCAGAGACAACACCACCAACAACCTCGACGACACCACCAAATGAAACCACTATAACTAACAGTCAGATACAACCAGACGAGAATATTCTTGAACAATTGGTAGAAGATGAAGTGAGCCTCTTAGCAGCCGGGGAACCAGAGACACTACACATCCTTCCATCGGATATTCAACAAATATATAGAGAAAATTGGGAAGCTATCAGGACACATCACAAGATTAACAAGTATTTATCGACATACACCTTCTTTATTAGCCCGGAGATACAATACCCTATCAACTGGACAGATACGTTGTATAAGATTTTCAATGCTCAAATTAGTCGGTTTAAGATCAATTTTAGCTTTCATCTAGTGTTACGACATAGAGGAACACAAGATCTTAGATTCTATCATGCATCATTTAACAATTCTTCTGTTTTAGAATTTCCAGTGCTAATACATAACAGATATGACTTTGATGCCTTCCTTACAACAGTACACGAACATGACATTCATTCCTACACCATGCAACAACGTACAGACACCAAATACACACAAGAGACAGTAGCTGGTATATGTTTTTACCTCTTTCATATGCCCGAGTTCCCGATAGTTTGATGTCTAGGTCATCCCCCAACTACATTGTTTTATATCTTTGTCACTAAGCATCTATGTCATTGATGTTTTCTTATACCACTAAAGTGTTTTGATGAATAATACATTCTTTGATATATTGAAACCAAGATATGTGTTGATTTTCTTTAGTGGTTTTGTTTTTACTTATTGTTCCGAGAGACACTGACAGACAATGAAACAAAGACACATACTGAAATGTATTATGTATTTATTCAACTGCTGCTTGCAACCAAGTATAGAAATTACACCATCCACCTCGCAGTATCCAATGATGTAGTTTATCAGTCATATACGTGCCTACAGATGTAGCGAAGCTTTCCTCCAGGTCCTGGACATTCACGTCTGTGTTATAAGAATTATTAACCAGATGCTTACCCAGACGCATACCAAGTGTAAAAACCATCATTATTCTCCCGTAGTTGATGACGTTATCGGCAAAGACTTCGTCAGCGATTGAAACAAAGACCGGGAAAACGTGTTCGGGCTTGATACAGACTTCTAGTCTCGTGAATAACACATCATGTTGGTTGGCTATCTGACGTACTAAGCGACACAACCTCGAGTTATTGGTCTTTGTGGGGTTGTAGAAACTAATAATAGTCAACGCCATACTCACCAACTCAGTGTGAACTTGTATCAAGTCGACCATTGGTTCCATCGTTATTATACCAATAGCTACCAGAGACCCACTAGCGTGCAGTTGGTGGTCAAATGGTCTAATAATATCACCCGATACGTTTATAAACACCAATGCGAGTAGATAGGTGGTTATTAATACCCATGGATCCTAGGTGGAAACATCCTTTTACGGCTTTGATTGCGGGCCCAACGGGGAGTGGTAAAACCGTCTTTGTCCAACAGTTCTTGACCCATCTATCAGCCATGGTAGACCCCCTTCCAGAGGAAATTATATGGTGCTATGGGGAATGGCAACCCATCTACGAAACTATGAAGGGTGTTCAATTTAATGAAGGTCTGCCAGATATGGAAAAATGGACAGGTGATAGACGTCGGTTAGTAGTCATAGATGATCTAATGTCTGAGACAGATGACAGAGTGACTAAGTTATTTACTAAAGGCAGTCATCATCGCAACCTCAGTGTTATGTATATAGTACAGAACCTATTTGGTAAGAATAAAGAACAAAGAACTATCAGTCTGAATTCGCACTACCTAGTGGTGTTTAAGAATCCTCGAGACGGGTCTCAGATTACCAATCTCGCCAAACAGATGTATCCAGGCCGTGTGTCATATGTCCAAGAGAGTTTTAAAGACGCGACATCGGCTCCACACGGGTATTTGTTATTTGACCTGCGACAGGAAACACCGGATCAGCTCCGCTTACGAAGTCATATATTTCCCGACCAGCAGCAAGTCGTCTACGTCCCCAAATAACATGTCTAACCGACTTAAACGTAACGAGGGTATGTTACGTTTCTTGGGTCAGACCAACCCAGCCACTGTGAAGGCAGTAATGAAATCAGCTTCCCCGGATCTCGTCCAATCAATTTGCGAGTGCTGTCACAACGTTTTAAAAGGTAATGTTCCCCTGACACCAGCTCAGAAGAAGCGTCTGCAACGACACAAAGACAGTCTGAGAGCACTCACTCATAAGAAATTATCGCTCAAGAAAAGGAAAGAGATTCTACAACAAGGTGGTTTCATAGGCGCCTTACTAGGCCCCATACTAAATGTGTTGAAAAGCGTGGTGGGATTGTAATGGCCAAGAAGATGATCTTGATCGATCCCCGATTGCTAGAAAAACCCTATGTACCACCCGACACACTAAATGATAGTCTACAGGATTTGGATCGTCAGATGCAACAAGTCCTGGAAACAGAAGATCTACCACCCCGTGACAAGGCCAGAGCGTATCAGCAAACACTACAGAGGTATCTGAATCGACTCGAACAGTACAGACACAAGCCTCTGGGACTAGTAGATATCAAGGAACAAAAACCTGAAGTCACCAGTGTACCGACACCAGTAGCCGAGACACCTCTTCAACCAACACCTCTTCAGTCTATTCAACCGGCTCAAGTAGTCGAACCCAAAACAGTCGAGACCACACCACCTTACAAACTCAGGCGAAGCAAGAAGAAGACTAGGATACCTACCCCCAAGTGGCAAAAATGGCCGCCCAATTAAAAAAATATTACTATGACCCTAAGAAACCCGGAGCCTATGGTGGAGCAGCCGCCTTAAAAAGAAATACTAACCTGAAGAAAATAGATAAATGGTTACGTCATCAAGATACCTACACGTTACATAAACCGATCCGTCGCCGCTTCCAGAGACGTCAGACCATAACCGGTGGTATAAAGCACCAATTTCAAGCCGACTTGATAGATATGAGACTATTACAAAGATACAATGATGGGATGTCGTACCTACTGACTTGTATCGATGTGTTTAGTAAATATGCTTGGGCTATCCCGATCCAGAAGAAAACGGGGAAAGCACTGGTGGTGGCTATGAGTAAAATCTTTGATGATAGCCAACCGATAAATTTTCAGAGCGATAAAGGTTCGGAATTCGTTAATCGGACCTTCTTAAAATTTCTGAAAGATCGAGGTGTGCACTTCTTTACCACCGAGAATGAAGATGTGAAGGCAGCGATAGTGGAAAGATTCAATCGAACCCTGAAAGAAAAAATGTGGCGTTATTTCACCAAGACCAATACACTGCGCTACGTCGACGTGATAGATAATTTGATCCAGAACTACAATGGTTCGTATCACAGAAGTATTCGCATGGCCCCTGTACAAGTCAACTATAGTAATCAAGAAGAGGTGTGGGATAACTTGTATAAGCCGACATACGTATCGAAAAAAGTGTATTTTACACCTGGGGATCGAGTCAGACTGGCTGAACCCAAACAACCTTTTAAAAAAGGGTATATGCCCTCGTGGACAGAAGAATTGTTTACCGTCAGTCGCATAAACCAGACCAGTCCAGTGACCTATGTGGTAAAAGATGATTCGGGAGAGGAACTACAGGGCTCGTTCTACAGAGAAGAAATACAACTAGTTGGAGACAAGCAAGTGTATCGTATCGAAACAATCTTACAAGAAAGACCCAGGCGAGGTGGTGGGAAAGAGTATTTAGTGAAGTGGTTTGGTTATCCCCATTCATTCAATAGTTGGATAGCTGACACGCAACTAGCTAGTTATGGAGACTAGTGGTGTGACTGAAGACAGGGTGGAAACTATGGGGGTGCGCCCACAACTGACAGAGGGGGAAAGAACATCGATCTGGTCATTCTTTGGACAACGTGTACCGAGGCCAGAGATTGTATTTCTGTGTCAAATGGTGGTTATATATGCCGTAATTGCCGTGTCTTTGTTCAATCTGACTCAAGGCAGCGCAGACGCACCAGACGGCAAGTTGTGGGTAGCTCTAATGAGTAGTTGTTTGGGTTATATGCTACCTAATCCTAAATTAGAAAAACGATGAGTTTCTATATAACTTTACCGAGTAATTCTGGACCAAAGGTATTTCCCAACAACCAACCCGGTCACTTTTTTGTCAAGTTGCCGCAGACCATTGATGTAACGACCCAATACGAAGTGGCCCTGGTCGAGATTCAGTTCCCCAATTCGTATTTTAATGGTTTGCCTGGTGAAATTTGGTTCCAATACTTTCCACCTAAAGGTAGTGGTATGGAACCTATAACCCTTGAATGTCCACCGGGTCCGTTCAGCAGCCCTGAAACTTTCATCGAGGAATTGAATAAGTTGTGTGTAGAAACCCAACTAGACGAGAAAGTAAACATCAAATTCGTGCTAGGTACACCTTGGAAAAAAGTCGCGATGAAGATATTTGAAAAAGGCGCCCAGGCTAAAGTTAGTGACAGATTGAAGAATATATTGGGTTTTCCCAGCTCGACTCTATCAGATGATAATGTCTTATTATACGGTAATACAGAATTAGAGATGGATAACGAAGTTAAAAATATCTATGTCTATTCCGATCTCGTAGCCGCGAGACCAGTTGGAGACGTCATGGTTCCTTTACTAAGGACTGTTCCTATATTGGACCGACTGTCACCTTCAGTGTTTCGTCTTTATGATAAGCCACATTATGTACCATTAAGTCGATTCTCCTTCGACACGGTGGAAATACTTTTAACTGACGATACGGGTAAAACACTCTCATTCAACGATGGGACTTCAGTACTAACTTTACATTTTCGAATCAGGAAGCACTCAGACCTCGAATAGACTAATATGAGTTTCTACGTGACACTGACGAGTAATGCTTCGCTACAAATATACCCCCAAAATAATGCCGGACATTTCTTTGTCAAACTACCACAAACTATTGAGCTCACCTCCCAGTACGAAGTTGGTTTGGTTGATATTCAGTTTCCCAACACCTATTTTAATATTTTGAAAGATGAGGTGTGGATAAAGTACTTTCCACCTCCAGACCTAGACGAACCACCGATGACGATTACGCTGACGCCTGGTCTGTACAAATCAATAGAAAAATTCATTGGTGAATTGAATAGATTGCTTTTCGAAGCTGAGAGATTTATCAATGAACTGCAATGGTTGCGTCTCGATGATGCCTTACAAGAACATAACCGAATGATGTTCTCTTATAACGATATTTCGAATAAGGCTCGTTTCCAATTATATGAACAGGGGGCTGAAGTTAGACTTAGTGACAAGTTGGCAGAAATATTACAGTTTCCCTCGACACATGTCACCGAGACTGAACCCAGTCTGTCTGGTGTGGGTGAAGTGGATTTAGACCAGGGCACAAAAAATGTCTTCGTCTATTCCGATATTGTCACCTCGCGGGTGGTTGGTGATGTGATGGTACCATTACTGAGGACACTACCTGTTCTAGACAGATCTACCACCTCGGTATTTAGGATGTATGACAAGCCACATTACGTACCCCTCAGTCGATTTTCATTTGACACGATTGAACTTCTTATAACCGACGAGCAGGGGAAACCTATCCCATTTACAGGTGGAACTTCAGTAGTGACGTTACATTTTCGAACAACCAAACGGTTTGATCTGGGCTAACCATGGTTAGACACGTGCCAATCCAACGCAACCCCAAATTATACGAAGAGTATTTCTGCAATCAAGCTGGAAGTGGTCTCCCTGTTTTTGTAGGTGGTCGAAGTCAGCGAGGTCATGGAATTGGTAGTTTCTTTAGTGGTCTTGGTCGCACAATTCTTCCTTGGTTGAAGACTGGTGGCAAAGCCCTATTGAGAGAAGGACTGGGGACAGGTTTGCAAGTGGCTCAAGATGCCTTAGCTGGTAGAAATGTTGGTGAGTCCTTCAAAGAACACGCCAGAGATGCTGGTCAACGACTACTCCATGGCGCAGCTCAACACATCAGCCAATCAGGTAGTGGTGTAAGGAAACGAAAACGAGCCGCCCCACCAGGTCAGCCCAGTAAAAGAATAAAACCAACAGTCAGAAAGCCATCGAGTCATAAGACACATCACCACCAAGCGGGACATTCGGATATTTTCTCATAATGGCGTTAATTCATCCCAAGTCATGTGAGTGTCTGCATTCTGGTCTGGATCTGTTTAGTGTACCTCCCACCCAGACAGCCGTAGAAGAGGGACAGTTTGTGGAGATTCATCCATTGGCCACTTTAGCTTATGGGGCACCCATCGAATTCACCATTTCTGGTGTCGGTGAAGATTACATTGATTTGTTTAATACTTTTCTGCACGTGAGAGCCAAAGTTACACTGCCCAATGGCGACGACCTACCAAACACAGCCGAAGTTGGTCCGATAAATTATTATTTGCATAGTTTGTTTTCTCAAGTAGACGTGTCCCTGAACGACACTCTTATTTCACCGAGTGAAAATTCGTATCCGTACCGGGCCTACTTGGAAGCTCTTCTGAATTACGGCGAAGAGGCCAAAAAGAGTCATCTGACGTCAGCTCTATACTATCAAGATACTCCTATGCACATGGCAGACACAAAAGGTGATACCAATACAGGTCTAGCCAAAAGAAGATCTTTAGCCAGCTATAGTGTGCCTCTGGATATGATGGGGCGCCTACATTCCGACATTTTCAATCAGGACCGGTACATGTTGAATGGTGTCGATATTAAAATCAAACTAACCCCATCAAAATCCGTCTTTAATTTGATTGCCACGGATGTAAGTGGTGGGTACAAAAGTGTCATTACTTACGCCGCCCTCTTGGTGAGGAAAGCTAAGTTAAATCCAGCTATCTCTCTGGCCCATGAAAAAGCCTTATTGAGATCCAATGCCAAGTATCCTTTTAAAAGGGTCGTGGTAAAGACCTTTTCTATCCCTAAAGGTATGTTTTCCCACACACAAGATAACCTTTTTCTCAGCCAGACACCGACCCGGGTGGTGATCGGATTAGTCAATGCTTCCTGCTTCAACGGCGAGCTGAATACGAACCCCTTCATATTCAATCATTATCAGTTAAACTATTTGAGTCTGATGGTAGATGGGCGTAGTGTTACAGGCAAACCCTTAACCATGAATTATACCACAGGTCAGTACATGCGAGCTTTCCATAGTACCAACTTGGCCCTTGGTCTGACCGGTAAGGATGTCGGGAATGGTATAAATTATGAAAGCTATAGTCAAGGGAATTGTCTCTATAGTTTTGATCTGACTCCTAGTATATTAGATGGAGAACAGTTTGAAATGGCGAAATCTGGCCCATTGTCAGTAGAACTAAAGTTTGACGTTATAACGACTGTACCTCTACAAGTCATCGTATACGCCGAACTCGATTCGGTCCTAGAAGTTTCCAAGACGAGACAAGTGCTAACAGATTACATAGCATAATGGATACCCAACAACTAAGACAATTACTCATGTCTGATCTGTTTGTTCGTCGCCTTCCACTAGTCAACGTATGCGCTAGAGATCATTTGCCTAGACACATTGATAGAACACAGCCAGCTGCTTTTATCGTCAATACTGACACCAGTGCTTACTCTGGTTCACATTGGATCGCCCTATATTTTAATGGTCTAGGTCAGTTTGAATATTTCGATTCGTTTGGTTTGCCACCATTACACGCCGACATTATCCATTTTATACAACGAAACTCGGACAGATCACCCGTGTACAATGCCCGTATGCTACAAGACATTAATAACACTACTTGTGGTCTGTATGCGTTGTATTTCTTATTAATGAAATGTCGTGGTTCGAGCATGTCACGTATCCTGCAACGCTTTGGACACAGACAACACGTGAACGATCGTCTCGTGTTTCGATTGGTTACTCCGTGGTTAAAAAAGACAAGTCCAGAACTGTTTAAAACTAGATAAATTCGTCGTTATAAAATGAGACGACCACTCGTGTTTTTGTTTCTACAACGATCAAGATGTCTACACCCAAGTGGTTATTCATGTCAAGACCTGATGATATGCCCAGCCAACTAGACAACAGTTTGAAAGCGGTGACAGTTTCTCAAGACACAGGAACAATGACACTCCATCTATATCAATCTACCGACAGTCAAGACAAGCCTCTGAAAGACCAGACATCTTTCTACAATAATCAAGTCCCTCTGCTCCCTTTGGATCGTAAACGAAGCCATTTTTAAATGTTGTATACCAATAAAAGCCATTTGAAAATGTTATTATTTTGTTTCTCTATTTTATTATGTTTTTGTTTATGTATTTGTTATAGGTGTTTGTAGTTGAGTGGTTGTTTATTTGTTTATGGGTGTGTACTTGTGTACTTGGCTGTCTTTGTATTTGTGTGTATCAAGTGTGTATGGGTGTGTCTGTGTATAGTTGTGATGACAGTAGTAATAGTATGGATTGTCTGTACTTCTGTGTCTGTATGTACAAGTGTGTCTGTGTCTTTGTGTTTGTATGTGTGTGTGTGTGTGTGTGTATTTGTGTCTTTGATTATGGGTGTGTACTTGTGTATAGCTGTTGTTGTGATAGTAGTAATGGTATGGTTGCCTTTGTATCTGTATGTGTGTACGTGTGTTTCGTTGTCTTTGTATTTGTGTGTATCAAGTATGTACTTGGTTGTCTTTGTGCTTGTCGCTAATATTCGTAGTAGTATTTTCACTACTATTGATTCTTCCTCACTTTACCCACCACCATTGCAATATACATACTTTCCCCTATAATTTAAGTGGTCACTCAACTACTTGACCACTGCTTGACCTCTGCTTGACCACGTCATCGATCACTTTAATCACTACCATAATCTTAGGCACTACGTCCTCTACAATTTAAGTGGTCACTCGACCCCTTGACCACTACTTGACCACTGCTTGACCACTACTTGACCACTAATTTACCACTCTTTAATCATCACCATCTCATTACAATCACTTTTCCCTAAAATTTCCCTAAAATTTTCCTCACTTACACACCGCTTGACCACTGCTTGACCACTACTTGACCACTACTTGATCATTAATTTACCACTAATTTAATCATCACCATGTCACTACGACCAATTTCCCCTAAAATTTTCCTTACTTGACCACTTGACCACTCCTTGACCACTGATTGACCACTAATTTACCACTCTTTAATCACCACCATATCATTACAATCACTTTTCCCTAAAATTTCCTTACTTGACTACTTGACCCTTACTTGACCACTTGACCACTGGTTGACCAGTGTGTAATTGCAAACACCTCTTATTATATTTATGACCACCCCTATATCACTTCTACTTGATCACTAATACCCCTTACCACCATACCCATTATAACTTTATATGCTTTCCTTTGTAATCGGTGAATATACCACCCTTCACTACTATCACACTGTTCAGATGATAGTAACCAGCTCTTACTTCGAGTATAACCACGATCCATCACACCCTTGTTCATCACTACACAGATACAGTCATACACGTAACCACCACCATATACCCATTACACCCTTGTGTATCACTACACAGACACATTAAGTCTACGCCACCACCATATATCCATGACTAGAACGACCCATCACAACACCACGCACACATTCATATCTACACCACCACCATATACCCATGAGTAGAAACCACGACCCATCACACCCTTGTTCATCACTACGCACACATTATATCTACACCACCATATACCCATGAGTAGAAACCACGACCCATCACACCCTTGTTCATCACTACGCACACATTATATCTACACCACCATATACCCATGAGTAGAACGACCCAGCACACCCTTGTCTATCACTACCCATACATATTATGTCTACGCCACCACCATATATCCATGACTAGAACGACCCATCACAACACCACGCACACATTCATATCTACACCACCACCATATACCCATGAGTAGAAACCACGACCCATCACACCCTTGTTCATCACTACACAGATACAGTCATACACGTAACCACCCTATACCCATTACACCCTTGTGTATCACTACACAGACACATTAAGTCTACGCCACCACCATATATCCATGACTAGAACGACCCATCACAACACCACGCACACATTCATATCTACACCACCACCATATACCCATGAGTAGAAACCACGACCCATCACACCCTTGTTCATCACTACGCACACATTATATCTACACCACCATATACCCATGAGTAGAACGACCCAGCACACCCTTGTCTATCACTACCCATACATATTATGTCTACGCCACCACCATATACCCATGAGTAGAACGAACCATCACACCCTTGTTCATCACTACGCACACATTCATATACTCATTTCTAAAATATATACCCCTCCCTCAGCCGTGCCCTCTCTTTAAGTACTACCACTCATCTCACAACCTCGCAGAACATTTTACCTTAATTACTTCCCCACCAGGCAGCGCCAAAAATTTCGTTCCCACGAAAAAAAGTTCCCACACGCCGAAAAAAAATTCCCACACGCCAAAAAAAAAAAAATTTCACCGAGTCGACATTTTCCCCGTATTTCCTTCATAAACCCAAATTACCCTACCAGTTTACCCTCCAATCATGTGGCAAGTGCACGCCATATACTACTCCCAGGTCAATTTATAAACAAACTTCAGTGATGAGAATTCGAAGCAGGGACCACCGGGCTGCAGGCTGGCATTCAGCCACGACGTGACCACGGCGTCCAGCATTCCAAAGTGAGAGTTTATAATGAACTGAATCGTTGCAAACACCAGCTCGGTGACACTGTGCATCACCCGTACTAAACTGTATGGTAACTGTTTGTTTATTTATCTTTGAATGGAGGCGTGTTATCAATCGTTGAAAAGGATCAGTAAAGAAAACAGAGGATCTGTGGACAGGCTGTTTGCGGTGTCAGTGGAGTAACACTGTTCGGGAGCTTCCATAAAGTTGTCACCGGTTAAACAAACACGCGACTGACGCCGTTGCTAACTTTGTCCGTTGTTAACTTACGAGGTGACTCAATTTTACCTGGAAAGGTAAAAAAAAAAAAAAATGATCCGTGGACACGTTGTCTCTCGGGTTATTCGAGTAACTCCCCTCGGAAGCTACGAGTACCATAAAATTGTTAGTGGGTAAACAAACAAACTACTGACACCGTTGTGTATGACAGTTGACCACAGGCCGAGTTTGTACCAGACTAAACTGGCAAGTTGAAATTCTATAAGATGCCTGGGGAGAGGGGGGAAAGGGGGGGGGGGACAATCTGGAAGACGTTTAAAGTGACAGAATTCGAATTCTATGTAAATAAAAATTATAGTAATTTTAAATTCCAAATACATTGTTGAAAACATTTCGCATCAAAAAGAAAGAAAGAAAGAAAGAAAGAAAGAAAGAAAAAGTAAGTAAAGGAAGAATAAAGGAAAGAACAGCACAAGCAAATAAACAAAAGCCATCTATTATATGCAACATGCCGATTAATAATAGACCGAACGTCACAAACTCCCAAGGAAACATCTGGCTGACTCCTTTCCCCCTCCTCTCCTCCTATAACCGGAAACAAAAGATTAGAAGTCTGAATACCTGAATGGTCAAAATCCTCAACTGCTCTTTTTAAAATGACCAGCGTATGTGGCATAGAAAATTAAGGCTGCATTGTTCAGTCCCCCAACGCTGCCCAACAGGGAAACCGGGCCTGCTGTGAATGCAAGCGGTCATCACACGCAACGACTTAAGGTATTTCCTGCACGGAGCATAATCTCCTTCGACATCCACCAATGAACAAGACTGGAATTTGTTTCATCCAACACCGACATGGCGGCAGAAATTAGGGACCATTGTTGCTTCGTCTTGGAGGGTTACGTGGCGTTTCCCATAGAGTTGCCTGTACCGCCACCCCGGCCATTTATGTCTTACTTAGCTGCTCATATGCTGGTCAATAGTGTTCATTATTAGTTATTTGTCGTTTGATATTCTTTTGATTTTATGCGAGAGCATGGTTGTTGGTGAGGGAGCGATACCGAATGTTAATCTTGGCTCTTATCCCTTAACATGTGACACATGTGGTACGCTTTGCACATCAGGATTGTCTGTCCGGTTGTGTGTGCGTGTGTGTGTATGTGTGCGTGTGTCAGTGTGGCCGATAGGTTAAGAAACCTCATGCTTAAATTTCCTTGCGCTAACGGGGTAGCGGGTTAATTCCCTACACCGGTTATTTGGACTTAAATGTTGCCTTCTCGTCAAGAAAGCAGTAAATGTGCTTACAAAATCCACCTGGCGTTGAAGGAAACGTCCTGCAAATGACACACTATATAAATAGCAACAAGACAAACCAAACAGAAAATGACATCTACCTCCGCTCTACGACTCTTCACAGCGAAAGAAGTATGACAAAAGAACATGAAGAAGAAGACGAACTAGAGGAATAATGGAAGGCGTGGTTCCTTGAAGAAGTGGCAACAATCGACCCGCACGGAGGTGTTCACGTGACATAGAAGACATCAGACGTATGCAATTACATGAGACAGGTAAACTGGCAGAGGAAGTAAAATGTTTCCGGCGGCCATGATATGAGCGACACTCGGCATCGGCCTGCAACATGAGGGTGATGGATGTAGTTATGGCGCCTAATAACATGTCTACCATTTTCTGGGAGAAAAATCATCGTGCTGTGCCGTGCCGGTATGCGTGGGCGGTCATGTTTCGCCATCTCACACGATCACCAGAGTCGTGGATCAGCTCCGTATTCTTGTCTCGACCATGCCACGTGGCCAAGCCATTCAGGTTTTTACTTCTCTGCCTTCTCCTTGTTCTTTTCCCCTCAATCTTGCCAGGTGTCTAGTTCTCTAGATTATTTCTTCTCATAATGTGTCAAACAATGTGTACTGTCTACGCTTAATTTCTCTAATCAATTTACGGTTTTCATATGTTTCCTGCAGGGCTTGCTCATTGGTTTTTCTGCCTGTCCGTGGTACACTTTGTATGTTCCACAGAAACCACATTAATACTGCCATTAGATGTTGTTCTGCTTGTCTGCTCATTATCTACGCTTCACCTCCATACAAAAGTACAGGTTCTATGTAGCACGTCAACACTCTTTTTCTCGTTGCAATTGACATCTGTTTACTGGTCAGTATATTTTCTATCTTCGGCATGACGATTCTTATTTGGGAGGCAAAGGTGGCAAGGAAAAGAACTGGATCCTCGAACCCTGGTCCCACCGCGCTCATGACACTATCATATCAAGTTATCGTCTATGTTACCTTTCAAAATGTCTCTCTGTCATTAGCAAGATGTCATCCTATTGATTGTATGTGTCAAGTATATATCACACCTTTTTTGCGTTTGCTCGCTATGAACTCAAGCGTCCATACGCGTGCTACAAATTCTAGTGCACTGGACTTATTTTTACAGACGGACGGACGGACGGACTGACGGAAGGAAGGAAGGAAGGAAGGAAGAAAGAAAGAAAGAAAGAAAGAAAGAAAGAAAGAAAGAAAGAAAGAAAGAAAGAAAGAAAGAAAGAAAGAAAGAAAGACAGACAGACAGACAGACAGACAGACAGACAGAAAGACAGACAGAAAGACAGACAGACAGACAGAAAGAACAAGCACCTAATTACATTTCATCGGACAATGATGCAGACACAAGCTCGCACAAATAACACTTACTTGATCCAAATCGTCAACCACTTCTATGGACAGTTCCGTCCATTCTGGCGCCTCCTGGGAACACCCTGGGTCCTCCTGCGGTGATCTACATGTGATGTCATCGTTGTTTACCTTCCCCGCATCCTTAGTAGATTTGTTTACCTTTCTGTCAACGGCGCCACGTTTCATTGAATCCGTACACAGTGATTTCAAGATGCCATTACAAGCTAGCGGAGTTGCCTGTTCGCCAATTTCCGAAGTTTCGGCTGCGCCGTTATCTCGAAGAAGTATGCTCAGAATTTCGCTTGATTTCGTAGATGCTTTTTTGCCTGATGTTTTATGGAAACACCCTTTGCAAATCATAGGAACGCTTTCTAGGGTGTGTCCAGTTTTGAAATCCATGGAAGCACGCTGCTCGAGGTAATCTTTCAGTTGGATTGGGGCTCCAACTAGAAGTTCTTCGTCTTCAGAATCATAGTACCATTCCTGGCTACTTTCTGTGCTATTGTCTGCCCTTTCTGGTGTACTGTTGACACCTGTCATCTCTATAGGCCTATCAGCATTTTCATTGAAATAAGTGACATTATTGTCATAAGCAGTTGTCTCCGGGGCAGTTAATTTAAACTGATCATATCCACCTTTGCTTTTATTTTGAACACTTGGCCCAGCCATGCTTCCATACTTCAGAACGTTAGTATTGTGTGTAAAATGACAGTTAGAATCAAAGTCTTTAACACTTGGGCATTCTCGCACAAATGGCGTCGTGTTACGATAGTCTATATTATTATGCGGGTCAACTTTACATTCAGGCAATCCTCCTGTAGTCTGTGTACACGAATCATTGTTATTTACTGGCGAATATCTGAGATTTCTCTTCGCATTGTTGCGAGGTTTTGTCTTTTTACTTCCACGCCTGTTTTTGGTGTTGTCACTTTTCTTCTTCAGGGACTCCGAATGAGCTAAGAAAGACACGGGATACGCTGCTGAATTTGATTCCACTGAGCCAAAGAAAGAAGTTATAGGGGTTGATTGTGTCATATTTCTTTGGATGATTTCTGGAGACATGGCATTTTGAAAAGTCATCTCAGGCGAAGAGGCACTTTGAGGTGTCATTTCTGGATAAGTTGCACATTGAGCGATCATGTTTTGATAAATGACACTTTGGTCGGTAATTTCTGGATTAATGACACTGCGAGTGGTCATTTTCGGATAAGTGAAACTGTGGGTGGTCATTTCTGGATAAGTAGCACTTTGAGCGGTCCTTTTTGGATAAGTGGCACCTTGAGCGGTCATTTCTGGATAAATGGCACTTTTACCAGTCACATCCACAGATGTGGCACTGTGAGCAATCCCGTTACATTTCGATCTAGCATTGTCGGAACTTTGAACAAGCAGACCATTTATCCTGGTGCCAGTACTGCAACTTGCCATCATATTTCCGCTTTCAGCAATTGGCGCATTGCCGTATCCGGGGTAGCCATATGCACTGCCCGAAGAATATCCATAGAAGAGACTGGGATTGTAGTAAATATCACTCGGTGTAGCTGCTGTGTTGGGGAAGAATTGACTCGTGTTGGGGTAATTGTGGTATCCATAAACGCTACCGTTGTTATATCCATACGACGCTGCTGTCGCTCCACCATTACAGTGCTGATCGCGAGCGTAGACACTAGCCTCTGGTGGATACTGTGAGGTGGATGAGGCTCCCAGGCTGGACGAGCTGCTGGCCACATCGTTATAGTCAGTGTGCAGAAACTGTAAATAGCGTAATCCATTCTGAGAATTCATCGTGGAAATATGGTACTTTGAACACCGTATCCTGTCTATTGGATTAATTGACACTGGCACAAACGGTGTTTCATACTTAAATGTCAGTTGGCCATCCTAGCGCACACAGTTCCTTAGAAACACGAAAAATAACGTTTTCCTTTGAAACACGAACAATGACGTTCAAATAACCAGTCACAATATCTAGTAATATATAATTCTATGTATACCACGGGACAAACCGTAAAGTACAAGCACACGTCAATCAACTAAACTGGTTTAAAATATAATGACAAATGTTAATCACGTTGTAAACACCGCTCATAGCTGGATAAAACAGCTGGGAAAGTTCGCAGTAGTTTCGCCTATTCAAAGCTGTGAACATTTAAATAACGGTTGAAGTTTGAGGAAAACAATAATAAAAACATAATACAATATAAGTATTTTGATGCAAAGATTTGGGGTAATTAAACTTAAAAAATTCGAATATTACGAATAATTGTTTTGTATTTTTCTTAATTAAACATTTAGAGATGTAGGCGAAGCTTAACAATCCAATAATTGTTTCTCTCATCTTGTTTGTTTGTTACGTTTATTTGTTTCATTGACTAAGTTGTTTTGTTTTTCAGTTGTAAAAGATTGTTTTAAAGCGTTAAACCACTACATCTGGATCAAGACAAGCTACAGAAACTGTCGGATCAGCAATGCACTACTCTTACTGTCCGCCTGTCGGAGCTTTGATCCTAGATCAGTTGCTGACCAAGGCTTAGGGTCTGACCTGCCGTGCCATGACATTTAGTCTTTCGGCTGCATTTATTCGCCCCAAGACAAGACGTGTACCCTCTCTGTTGCGCCCCTCCGCCCGATTGACTTACGATGGTTACATTATAATAAAACGCAGGCCGCCTAACGCTGGTTTCATACAATGGTATGAGCGTCGGTCATTCAGAAAGCAATGGCAAACTACTGAACGTAAACTTGAATAGTAAATCACAACCAGCCAAAACATGCTGGGATTAACTGCGACGTTCTATAAAGGACAGACAACTAACCTTTACATCCCAACATCTCTCTCCGCAGATACCAGCCTCACACAACCGGGTTGTTTCTGAGCTGGGAAGGGGCTCTCTGGTACACATACATCGTGAAGATGGTACTTTGGTACCGGGTGGGGAGAGAAGTCTCTAGACCAGCCTCAACTCCTTGGTACCGGGTGGGGAGAGAAGTCTCTAGACCAGCCTCAACTCCTTGGTACCGGGTTGGGAGAGAAGTCTCTAGACCAGCCTCAACTCCTTGGTACCGGGTGGGGAGAGAAGTCTCTAGACCAGCCTCAACTCCTTGGTACCGGGTGGGGAGAGAAGTCTCTAGATCAGCCTCAACTCCTTGGTACCGGGTGGGGAGAGAAGTCTCTAGACCAGCCTTAACTCCTTGGTACCGGGTGGGGAGAGAAGTCTCTAGACCAGCCTCAACTCCTTGGTACCGGGTTGGGAGAGAAGTCTCTAGACCAGCCTCAACTCCTTGGTACCGGGTGGGGAGGCAAGTCTCTAGACCAGCCTCAACTCCTTGGTACCGGGTGGGGAGAGAAGTCTCTAGATCAGCCTCAACTCCTTGGTACCGGGTGGGGAGAGAAGGCTCTAGACCAGCCTCAACTCCTTGGTACCGGGTTGGGAGAGAAGTCTCTAGACCAGCCTCAACTCCTTGGTACCGGGTGGGGAGGCAAGTCTCTAGACCAGCCTCAACTCCTTGGTACCGGGTGGGGAGAGAAGTCTCTAGATCAGCCTCAACTCCTTGGTACCGGGTGGGGAGAGAAGTCTCTAGACCAGCCTCAACTCCTTGGTACCGGGTGGGGAGAGAAGTCTCTAGACCAGCCTCAACTCCTTGGTACCGGGTTGGGAGAGAAGTCTCTAGACCAGCCTCAACTCCTTGGTACCGGGTGGGGAGAGAAGTCTCTAGACCAGCCTCAACTCCTTGGTACCGGGTGGGGAGAGAAGTCTCTAGACCAGCCTCAACTCCTTGGTACCGGGTGGGGAGAGAAGTCTCTAGACCAGCCTCAACTCCTTGATACCGGGTGGGGAGAGAAGTCTCTAGACCAGCCTCATCTCCAATAGATGCAAGTCCTGGTCAGGGCGCAAACCACCTCACCGCCAATGCATCGGACTTTAAACCTTGCTGGGTATTTGCATAACGTTGCGTTCAACCCCCAGTTGATATCTAGGTAATTGTACATTCAGTAGTTTGCCATTGATTTCTGAACGAGAAGTCAGCTTTTAAATCCAGCTTGATGACTGTGTAGGGATTGAACCCCTTACTCCGCCATTAGCGTACAGGAAGTTTAAGAGCCAGATCTCTTATCCTTTCAATCACGTCCACTTCTAACTTCTTCATCATTATCATCATGTTCCGTACCGATAGGCGTGGACGATAATGTTTCACCATCTCACACGATCACCAGTGTCGTGGATCAGCTCTGACTTCTAACTTACGAGATAAAATTATGGGACTGTTTAAAATAAACACCGTACTTAGTGTTCGTTTTGTAAATGAAAACACCTCCGTGGGTGGATATAAATGATGCAGTAATACAACACAGTATTTGATATATTTTAAACTTAAAACTTATTATAAGACTATATTTTTTTATATTTTAATTTACAAGTTTAATACAAATATGCAGTTTTTATGTTACCGATTAGAATTGTAATATAAGACTAATGTTTATATTATACATTGGACGTTTAAAGTAGCATTAATTTGTACTACAAATTAGAAGTTTAATGGAAAAATAATTTTCATATTAAGAATGCAATTTGAGAACAACATTGACAGTGTTAAGGAAAAAGTAAGTTTAATATTAAGTGATAATTTGGCAAAACTATTTAAAAGTTTATTAACTTACGGGTTCGAAACACGGCGGTGCTGGTTTTTTCGAAAAAGGTATAGGGTCCGGTCGTTCAGAAAGCAATGGCAAACTACTGAACGTAACACTTGCCTAGTACATCAACAGCAGCTGAAAATGCTGGTGTTGACTGCAACGTCCCGTAAGGGATACGCAACAAAATTTAAAAAAAATTAACCGCGTATAAAATATTTAGAAGTTTATAATTCGGTCGGAAGTTTCATATAAAGTATGTAGAAGTTTAGCACCTTGTTTTAAGCTCCATGTACAATATTTAGAAGTTTATTACTTTCTTGGAGTCTCCATATAACATATTTTGAATGTATTACCTTTTAGGAAGCTCCATATAAAATATTCAGAAGTGTATTACCTTCTCCGAAGCTTCTTATAAAATATTTAGATGTTTTAAAAAGTTAATACGCGACTAATGTTAACATAAATTATAAATTTAATTCAACATTCATAATGCAAAATAACAGAAGTATAAAACTGCGCGATACTTTGACAAGAATATTTAGACGTTTACATCATTGTTTGAAGCTCCATACAAAATATTTAGAAATTTATTAGTTTAAAGATCCGTACACAAAGTTAGAAGTTTATAAGTTTAAAGCTCCATATAAAATATTTCGAAGTTTTTTTTTTAGTTTAAAGCTCCGTACAAACTATATAGAAGTGTATTAGGTTAAAGCTCTATTTAAAATATTTAGAAGTTAATTACTTTCTTAGAAATTTGCCCGAAAAGAGGATAACGCAATCAATTGATAAAGAGAAATGCTTCGCACAAAAACGCACTAAATAACCTTGCCACTTCTCACGGCCTACATATCACTGGTCTTTAGTCTTCTAATGAAAATAATAAATAACAAACGAACATAAATATGATGTCTCCGTTGTGTTGAAGTTCACACTTACCTAGACGTATTCCATTTAGTGAAATTATAACTCACAGTTAGTATCTAGTACCATAAAATCAACAACACGGCAACAATAAATAGCTACACGGCATAACATCACCAGCAACGAATGAATTTCACTCACATAAACACGCGTCATGTGAAATCTTGTAGTGAAATCTTATATTCCAGAAACGTTCACTTCATTACAAGTGCCACTTTACACTACAGACTACACAATGACAAAGCAGTGGTGGCCTGTCTCGTGTATACCATAAGCAGCCAAGCCGAAAATATAGCATTTCTGCGATGAATAAGTCTTAATGATGTGACAAATGTGGGTGACGCCCCCGCCCCTTGCCTTGTTGGTTGCTGGACCTGACTTCTGGTCAGTAAGCTGTTTTGCACCAATAAACACTGACAAGTGGTTAGTCTTTTCAGGGTGGGCACACGCACCCCCTCCCCCTTTTTATTGTACAGGTGGATTGTTGTACGGTATGGTGGATACGCTTGGTTGACAATATCATATTTTGTTAGATATTTTCTTCTAAACACACACACACACACACACGCACGCACGCACGCACGCACACACACACACACACACACACACACACACACACACACACACACGGGCAGACAGAAAGAAGAGAGGAGGTAGAGAGAGAGAGGGGCACAGAGATATATAGATATATAAATAAAGAGTGGCAGAGAACTAAAACATAAGGGGGGGGGGGGTAATAGAAATAGAGACTACAGATCGGAATAGAGAGAGATATACATGGCTAGAGAGATATATAGATAGAGAGAGATATAGACACAGAGAGCCAAAGAGAAATAGAGCGAGTTCATATCTATATATAAACAGACCAAAGGACAGACGTATGGTCTGACGAACGGGCGAGCGGACTGATGGACCGACGGACAGACAGAGAGGAATGGATGGATGGATGAATAGACGAAAAGATGAACAGACAGACAGACAGACAGACAGACAGACAGACAGACAGACAGACAGACAGACAGACAGACAGACAGACAGACAGACAGACAGACAGACGGACGGACGGACGGACGGACGGACGGACGGACGGACGGACGGACAGATTAGAACAAGAATCGCTATGGCAAAGATAAGCTATTGCAAGATGAAAAACATACTGAGCAATAAAAAGATGTAAATTGCACCAAGAAAAAGAGTGTTGGGGTGCTAAAAAGAAGCTATACTTTTGTATGGATGTGAAACTTTGACAATGAGCAGACAATGGACTGACAGCTGTACCATGGACTGACAGAAAAACCAAAGATGAAGATCTAAAAGAAGCACATGAAAATCTTAACTGTCTGCACAGGGGACACTGTAGTAAAGAGGGTTGGAAAAGGGGGGGGGGGGGCGGGTGTTAGTTAGTTGCATATCCCGTACAGGACGTTCGCAGTCAACCCCAGTATTTTTGTCTATTCGTGATTATTTGGCAAGTTTACTTTCGGTAGTTTGCCTTTGATTTCTGAACGACTTTCACTCATACCATTGTATGAAAAACAACGCAAAGCGGTCTGCTGCCAATCACCCGTGGCTATGTTTCAAACGCGGTATACGGTGTTACGAAATGCTTCTGTAACTTTTTAGCCATAAATCCGGCTGGGAAGAGGGGGGGGGGGGGGTAAATGAGCCTGGGGCATTAAAGCGGTCTGGCTAGTGCAGTCGCCGTGAACTGTGCTGGTTAGGTCCCCCCCCCCCCCCCCCCCCCCCCCCCCGACAGAAAAAGAATCAGGGTCTCCCGAAGGACAACCTAGCCACTTGGCCAGCCGCCCCTCAACCGAGAACTTATCGGAGAAATTAGACGCAGTGAACACTTTTTAATGCTTTTTTTTTTTTTACACTTGTTTGCTTTGAACTCAAGTGTAGTTCATACACACTACTTCTAGTAGTGCTGGACTGAATTTTGCGTGTGGATTAGCTTTCCCTAGTAACAGTGTCCCACGCCACCGTTACTTGTTCTTCTTCTTCTTTCGTTCGCTTGAAATATGTCTATATCTGCAATGTCGTCTCTTGCATGAATTGAACTGTTTTTTTCAGTTCACACAGTGGTCCATAGAGTTTATCTTCCACCGTCGTCTCTCTAGGCCAGAAGGTTTGCCTAGATATGTTATATTTTGGGCAGTCTTGGAGTATGTGCTCTGCTGTCTGCGACGCCAATCCACATGTGCACATGGCTGTTTCACCAATCTTGAATTTTGTATACATGTGGTTGCGTAATCTATTGTGTCCTGTTCTGAGGCGCAGAATAATGACTTGTTCTGGTCTGTCCATAATGTGGTAGTCATCTTGAGCAGGTTTTGGTGGCTTTCTGACTGATTTGATCATTCTTTTCTTTTGGTGGTATGTAACGGGCACATCAGGCTGTTCCTCTTTGGCTCCTTCCTTAGCCAATTGATCAGCTCTGTCGTTTCCGGGTACTCCACAGTGGGATGGTATCCACTGTATGGTGACTTTATGCTGACTGCTAAGTTCAGAAAGTAGTGTCCTTAGTACTGGCAATTTCCCAGAGAGGAGCGCCTCGAGTACTGATTTTGCATCTGTTAGTAGCACCACAGGTTGTGTACCATTGCTGTTATTTAGTAATTTCTCTGTTGCTATCTTGATTGCCTCAATTTCGGCATCATAGTTATGGCAGTACTTTCCTGTCGGTACTCTGGCTGTGTCCCTAGTATTATTTGGGTATTCTATGTACACTCCCGCTCCTCCATTTCGAACAGCATTTTGTGCTGACCCATCTGTGTAGACTCGGATCCAGAGGTCCTGTGGGTATTCTTCATCAAGGAAGCTGAGAGTGGCTGTTCTGCGCTGCACACTGTTCTGTTCTTCCTTGTCAAATATTCCTCTCACTTTTGTCTGGATTTGTAATGATAGTCTATGCTCATCTTTCCATGGAGTTCGCTCTGGAATAGTTGTTAGGGGGATACCAACTGTGGGCAGATCAGTGGTTTCTCTGCAGAGTCGTTTGGCCTGGTGGATAAAACTACTTCTTTTCAACCGCCCCATAGCTAGGTTTTCAAATCTGTTCTTCATAGGGTGGCCTGGCAAGCTGAGGAACTTTTCTGCTTGTATTAGCGTTTTCGTATCTCTGCGCTCACTCAGTGCCTGTGTCCTCCCCATCTTCTCCATTTCCACTATAGGGGTTGATCTCATCCCTCCTGTGGTGACTCTAAGTGCTTGATTTTGCACCTTGTCCAGCTCTTGTAGTGTGGTATTTGATGCTGAACACCACGCAGTTGACCCATATTCCAGGTGTGGTCGTATGCTCTGTTGGTAAACTTTGCTAAGTATTTTCGTACTGGCTCCCCATGTGGTTCCACTTAGCTTTCTCAGGATGGCTATTTTCCTTCTGGCTTTTGCTACTGCTTTGTTGATGTGCTTTCTCCATGTCAGCTTGCCATCAAATGTTACTCCAAGGTATGTTGGTTCTTTATCTTCTCTTAGGGGTGTTCCATTTATCTGGATGATCCCTGCCTTTTGTTTTGGAGAGAGGGTAAATAGGGTGGTGCTGCACTTGTCAGTGTTTATGCTGACACACCATCTATTTGCCCATGCAGCAAATGTATCTACAGCTCTTTGTAGCAATCTGGTGGCCACTGATGCATATTCATTTGTGCTCCATAGAACCAGGTCATCGGCGTACATTGCCGCTTTAATTCCATGCGGTAGGTGAGCAACAAGATCATTGATGAAGATTAGAAAAAGTGTGGGGGACAAGACACCGCCCTGGGGGACACCGTGACGCAGTAGTACTTTCTTGCTCTTGAGTCCGTCTATCTGTACTCGGGCTCTTCTGTTGTGCAAGTATGCTTTCACCCATTTGTACATTCTTCCATTGACTTTGCAGTTTCTCAGTTTCTTCATCAGACCTTCTTTCCAGACTTTGTCAAAGGCTTTCTTCAGATCTATCCATGCCGCAAGCACCAGCTTCTTCTCTTGGAATGCATCCTCAATTTCTTGAGAGAGGTAGGTTGTCTGATCTTCCGTAGAGTAGCACTGCCTAAAGCCAGCCTGCTGTGGCACAAGGATGTTTTTACTTTCAATGTACCACTGCAGTCTGTGATTGATGATGCGCTCCAGTGTTTTGCAGAGACAGCTGGTGAGGCTAATTGGTCTGTAGCTAGAGGCAATGGAACCATCTTTCCCTGATTTTAGGAGGGGTATCATGATTGCTTCTCTCCAGGCTTGTGGAACACTGCCTAAGGTCCAGCTGTTATTGAAGATCTGCAACAGCTTTGTTTTGGCCTCTGTTCCTAGGTTCCTGATCATTTCATTGGAGATACCATCAGCTCCTGGTGACTTTCTCATTTTCAGTTTTGATATGGCTAGCTCCAGTTCGCTGATTGTGATGGGTGCCTCCAGAACCTCATGTACTATTTCCTTCTGTCCTGTATGTTGTCGTTTCTCTCGAATCTCTTGTTGATTCTCTGGACTAATTTTGATATTGCTATCTTGTGCGAACGAGTCCGCAAAATGGTCAGCTGCTTGCTTTCTTGTTAAGATTTTTCCATCTTTATGTAGTGCAATTTTTGAGTTTCTCCCTGTGCCCTCGTCATTAAGCTGTTTTATTAGCTTCCACAATTTCCTTGTGTCTCTTTCAAAGTTCAGA
Source organism: Cepaea hortensis (assembly GCA_963921405.1). Lineage (NCBI taxonomy): Eukaryota > Metazoa > Mollusca > Gastropoda > Stylommatophora > Helicidae > Cepaea > Cepaea hortensis. Next base: position 63,050,097 of record OY992884.1, read on the forward strand.
GACTCCGTTTTCTCCTGCCAGCTTTTCCGTCTAGCCTGCAGCTTGGCCCTTTGAAATTTGGCTTTTGCATGCTGGAATTTATTGTGGTGCTCTTGGCTGGGTGTGGCCTCTGCTTGCTTTCTACACACTTCAACATCATTATGCAACTGTTCCAGTTCACTACTCCAGTAGGGTTTATATTGTTTACGGGCTCCTCTTGGTACTGTTTCTCGCGCTGCCTGTAGTATGCATTTCCCAAACTCTTCAACTGCTTTATTTATGTCTTTCTCAGTGTTCAGGTTTCTAACCAGTATGCTGATGCGATGCTTGTACATTGCCCAGTCTGCTTTCTTGTAGTTCCACCTCGAGAGGGTGCTGCTTTCACTTACAAGCTCATTTTCTACGGTTAGAAAGACTGGCCGATGGTCACTGCCACCAAGTTGTTTCCCAACAGTTCGTGTAATGTTCCACCCCAGGTCTGGTGAATGAAAAGCCAGGTCAGGTGTAGTTGAAGAGTGCCATGATCTCGAGTAGAAAGTATGTGGGTCGGACGGCTTGTTAATCAACATGAATCTATTCTCATCTTGCCAGTCTTCCAGTCTCTCTCCTCTCTGGTCCATGTGATCATAGCCCCAGCTCTGCGAGTGGCTGTTGAAATCGCCACACACAATCATTTTTTCTTTTAGTGGTAGAGTGTCCAGTGCCTGTGGGCGGTCACTTGGACAGTAGTAATTGATCAGATGTAGATCTGTATTACCTGTCTTAAGTTTAAGTGTCTGATACTCAGCCCCTTCCATGTAGACTTTGATTTGGGAAGCCATGATGTTATTTCTTACAAGGGTCAGTATCCCACCTTTTCGCCTGTTCTTTCGGTCAGATCGGTAACACTGGTAGCCTCTGATTTTGAAGGCTATATTTTCATTGAGGTGAGTTTCTTGCAAGCAACATATGCTTACTTTCTCTTTGTCCAGGATGTTTTCTAATTCAACTTTTTTGTTGCTGACTCCCTCCGCATTCCAGTGCATTATTTTAAGTCTTAGTTTAGTATGGCCAGTCGTCCTATTCTCATGTCCCCTGGCTCCACAGGACATCTGAGAAGGACCTCCAGTAGTTGGGGTTGGACCCTTTCGAGACATAGGGCCCGGCACTGCACCTGCCTGGGGGTCCAAAGCAGGGCGAGCACCATAACGATTAGCAGTAGTCGACATATTCCATTTTGCGTGATTGCGTGGCATCCTGATTTCTGTGGTGCGCCTCTTGGCTGGTTGCCTCCGTCTTCAGCACCTTTCTTTGCTAGAGCAGACTGTGGTCTCACTCGAGTGTAGATGTGTACGCGCGCACACGCCTGTCTGCGCATGCATGTCCGTGCATACACATCTAGAGCATACTGGTTATTTTCCGGCGCCAGAGACTCGCCGTCGCCCCTTCTCCTGTTAGTTTAAACAGGCCCGCCACGTGAAGGCCAGGAGTTGGACTTTTGCTGCATAGGTTATGTATTCACGAGCCATTGAGGTATTTGAGCAATGTTGGGCGCTCACCCCAACACCGCGCCTCGGCTACATACAGCAACATTTGGAACCCACCGTTACTTGTGATTTACGTCCCCCAGTCAAGGAGGATATGTCAACATTTTATTGTTGAGGTAATGATAGTCAGTCAGTCAGTCAGTCAGTCAGTCAGTCTGTTAGTCAGTCAGTCATTTAGGTAGTTAGTTAGTTGGTTAATCAGTCAGTCAGTCAGTCAGTCAGTCAGTCAGTCAGTCAGTCAGTCGGTCGGTCGGTCGGTCGGTCGGTCGGTCGGTCGGTTGGTTGTTTGGCTGGTTGGTTGGTTGTTTGGTTAGTTGACAGATCATCTTCATTGTACATCGAACCATTCAGTCCATAAGTGCTCGGATTCCCTTCTCAGCAAATCCCGCAACGTGTAGCGACTGACGACACCAGTTCTGGGTTGGTTTATTAATCTTCTTTGGCTTCCTGCGTAGTGTTCTTGTTTTGCCACCCCTCTTTTAATTTGCTGTTCTCGCAGCCTGACCATGGTTGTAGATTCACAGTCATCACTTAGATCTCGGACAGCCTACGATGGGTGACGTTGTAATATTCTGTAATGATAATTTGGCCGTGTCCAGCGTGTGCCGCGTGGTTACACACCCGCTTCACACGCCAGTGATCCGGGGTTTGTTTCCGGATCCGGTCAAGGATATGCACTACTGATGAGCTCAAACGAGAACGAAACTCGAGTCTAGTGCTTCCACATTGACGTGGATAGGCCTTAGGTTCATACCAGAATACGATCAGCGTTGCCAGTAATGGGTTGTGCTCAATATATGTTAATTCTCGTAGAGCATTCAAAATGTCAACCTGGTCCATGGCCCGTCTGCATTCCACAGTAGTCTTACCTGCGAGCTTGTCAGCCCGCTCATTTCCTCGTACAACCGTATGCCCTGGCACGAAAATGAAACTAATCTTTGCCAGCCAAGACCTCTCCACCGACAGCAACCACTCTCTTCGGATCCACACCATCTCTAACTTCTTGAGCATGCTCATTGAGTCACTAAAGAAACATGCCCTAGTAAATGTCTGTGTCTCGAGCCATGTTATTGCTTTACTTACTGCCATGACTTCCATAGTCAGGCTACTTGTGGTCAAAGCAAAAGTACCAGAATCTTCCTTCACAATTCTCCCTCCTGCCTGAACCGTGAAATCCCGTGAATTTCTCACTCGTCGAGCGACCGACCCATCTGTGTAAATGACAGCATCACCCTCCAAAGAATTCTCAAAAATCGAAGCTTGTACTTCCGCCTCTACAGCAGCTGGATTTTCTTGCCTGCATTTTCTGTCTATTTGGATGCAAGCTGAAGAGGACGTACAGAAATTTGTTGGCATTTGTACCCACTCCTCGCCAGGTTCTAAGTCCTCGAGTGAACACACCTGTTGAAGAATGTCTTCTGCTTGACCCATTCACGACTCTCCTCTTTTTAACCTGCTGGCCGTTACCTTCTTAATTTCACTGTGCAGTGGATGTTGTGTGTTTGCGTTGACGCTGAGGTAGGCACGTGCTCTGCAAATTTGTATTCTGTCCTCAGTGGTTGGAAAATCAAGAAAGTAGCGCATCAGCCAGCCACAATGCTATCTCTCTTGGTATTTTCCACCTCGCAATTCCATCAATGTGCTGCTCCCAGTTTTTTTACCTATGTAAATGTAACATGCACATTTGATGAATGAAAGATGAGTGATCGAAAGGGCCGAATGTAAGACGGGCCTGCGTGCCCAATTTGTTACCCTTATAAAATAAAGTTCGTTCGTTCGTTCGTTCGTTCGTTCTTGTGCATCCAAGAATAATATGCATAGCTTCGTTCTGTATCCTTTCCATCTGCTTACGGCTAATAGACAGGATCGCCATCGCATACTCCAAAACAGAAAGGACCAGACCCTCGTAAAGGAGACATAGATGGCGCTGCTCACATTTTGCTGTCATCATCACCCGCATCGCAGCCAAACCTCGTTTGTCATTTGTTATCACCCGGTCTGTGTGCTCATGATAAGCAAGGCTTCGATCAAAACGTATCCCCAAGTAGATCATTGCCTGCGTTCTTTCCACCGTCTCTGAACACAGATTTACAGCTGGTGTTGGAGTGTTGACAATATGGTTGTTCAAAGAGAACCATGTCGCTTCTGCCTTCGTTGGGTTGACCATTGCTCCAGATTCCACACATCAAGTGCTTATGCGATTTACTTCTGTTTGTAGATCCACAGCAACCCGATCTCTGTCCTTACCCTGATCATCGCATCGTCGACAGATGCCAATGTTCTCCCCGGTCCTCTGATCTGCTCGCCGGTAATTCTTAAAGTGTAGGCGGTGAACAGCACCGGAGATAATGGTGAACCATGTGGCAATCCCGGATATATTGTTGTTGGTTCGGGAGGCCAATTGTCGCATCTAAAATCTACTTTCCGTTGGATGAGGGCTGCGGCGATCCAACTAAGGAGAAATGGACTTGTCTTGAGTTCAAGAAGCTGAAACATAAAGAAATCCGATGGTACTCTGTTGTATGCATCCTCAAGATAAATCGCCGCCGCACATGTTTCAATGCCGGAGTGAAAACCTTCATAAACATTATGGGGGGGGGGGGGAAACAGCTGCATTGGTCCAGGTTTATGGCGAAGGGATTACAAGGGTAGGTGGGAAACAACCTTGCCTTTCTAGCTGATTTGATATTTTCCTGGCAATTAACTTCTCAAGCAGCTTGCCTATTGTATTTTGCATGGTTATCCGATATCCCTGATTTTTTTTGTAGTCGTTGCCAGGCTTCGGCATAGGATTCAGATAGCTGTGTAACCACTCTTCCTTGATGCTAACACTTCCTATGCTGTTGTTGTACATATCTGCTAGTTCCACGAACTCGTTGTCGGTACATATATTGATGTCGTCATACCTTATACCATCTGGCTCTGGTGCGCTGTTTTTGTTCATCGAAGCACAGCCCTGATCTATTTCACTGTCACGGTGTCTTCAATTGCAATGTTCTGGGTCTTGCACCTATCTGAGGTAACCGCTTTGGCAACATTTCGGCCTCTCATGTCTGTCTGGTTGCTCTGCTCTCGATAGCGTTCAAAACGGGATTTGCCCTTATTCTCGTCAGGCCTCTGCCAGATAAGGTCAGCACTTTGGAAGTCAGGAACACTCTTATTCTTGACTACCCCGTTCATACTTTTATGTAGTCGCCAGAAAAATTTCAGTGACTTGTCTGTGCTTACTCTTTGACACAACTCTGTTTATTTCTCATTTTTAACCATTATAACCAGTTCTTTGAAATAGCTAGCTTTGGTGTCCATCTCTCTTTCCATGTGCACAATAAGACTAGGATGGGCAGCTCTGTTCTTCTTGGCGTTTTGCCATTTCCTTACAGCACCACGCTTATCCACCCAGGCCTTTTCCACCTCACAATTCCACCAAGGTGCTGATCCCAACTGTTTTTTCCTTCTATGATGATTCCTGCGCTTGTTGCTTCTTATTTTACTCACCACATCTTGCCCTGAACTTGAAGGTCTTGTCTGTTGATCTGTGCTGCATGGTTCAGCCGTTCTCCACCAATATGCTGCAAGGGTGGTGGTCGCTGTGTGTTGGTCCCAGTGTTGGGGTAATTGAACCCCCTACCTCGGCGTCAGCATATCGGATGTTTAAGAACACGCCATGCTGACCTACGGGCTGGGTATGAAAATATATAAACTAGAGATATTCATGACAACTGGCAGAACTGAGCTGAAAAGAACAAGGGGAAGGCACAGAAGAAACTATCTGCATGGCTTGACCATATGGCATGGTCGCGACAAAAACATGGATCTGATCCACGACTCTGGTGATCGCGTGAGATGGCGAAACATGACCGCTCACGCTTGTCGGCATGGCACATGATTATGATAATGATGATGATCTGCTGCATGTTTAACTCAGCTTATTAATATGATTTTGTAGTCTGTATATTTTGAAGTCAAATAGGCATCGATCGTATGCAAATAAAAGCTTATTTATTGCGGGTAGCTGTTTTAAAGATCGTCCAACATTAAGTTATATTTCTCATGAAAATGCCCATGAAAATCAATGACACGTTTTAAGAATTCATGCATGTAATTAATTAATGATTAAAGAGGGAAAAAGAGAATGATGAACATTATAATTCGTGACTTTCTAGAATGTTAACTCTATCTTGCGCTGGTTTTCATACAGTGATATAAGTGTCGGTCGTTCAGAAATAAATGCCAAACTACTGAGGGTAAACTTGCCAAGAAATTAGAAGCAGGAACAAATGCTGGGGTTGACTGCGACCTCCTGTAGAGATTGTGCAACTAACTTGTTTTTCATGGCTAAGGAAGCAGCGGTAGCGTAGTGGCTAGATGCTCGTCTGTCGGCCCTTGGGTCAGGGGTTCCATCCCCATCAGTGCAGACTGGGATTTTTAATTGGATGTGACGAATTTCTGTTGTGGAGAAAAATATTGTATTGTACCTTGTAAATGCATTACCATATACTTGAACTCTTATAAGGGAAATTTATTTCTTAGGACCTAGGTGAATTCGCCTTATAAGGTCTGCACTATATAAGGCTGCTTTACCTTTCCGTGGCTAAATATGGCATTGAGTCCGCGGTAGCGAGGTGAGGTGCAAGCTTGCCTGCCGCCTCGATGGTCGCGTGTTCCAATCCCCATTTTCTGGACTCCCCGATCGATATATCTTAACATGCGTACCATGATACACATAGACAGACAATAAGTTTATACATATGTGAGGCCAGCACCATATATCCAATTACTATTAAACGCGTGTAAATTGTGCCTGTACTTTTAACTTGTTTATGCTCAATAGTAAAGACGCGAACAATTTCACGGAAGCCTTGCCGATGTGGTTTTATAAAAGAATGCTGAAAATTAATTAGACAACCAAATTGGGCAATCTGGATATTTTGAGTGAAGCTAGGTCGCAAAGTCAACTTATCACAAACATCAGAAAGAAGCAGGTATAAATTTATTTTTTGTGGTCACATAACAAGTAGACAAACACTAGAAAATGGTGTGACAACCTGAAAGATTTGTGGAACGAGAGATAGAGGAAGACCGCGTGAGAAAATTCTTGACAGTCTTATGTCATGGCACGCAAGGGAGTCAACACATGAATTGGTCCATGCCGTCGGAGATCGCAAATTGTGGAGGAGCATGATCTCCCACACCAGCCAGCAAGTCACAGGACGATGGTGTCCATTAGTTATCAAGGTGTGTAAATGGGTCCTTTATTTTTACGGACAGAACAAAGAAATTACGAACAGTACCATCCAATACCTTCAGATTCTGTGCTAAACTATATGTAGGTTTGGATCGAACAAAAATAAATGACGGGAAATGGGTAGTACGGGGATGTATCACAGTTATGTCTTAGTTTAGTTTAGTTTAGTTTAGTCTACGGATCAACATCACGGCACACGGGTATAATCCATACGTGCTCCAGTTATGACTTAACAGTTGTTAACAGTGTAACAGATGTGTTGTATTATAACGCACTAACATCATTTCGGAGATATATAAGCCCATGGCAGATGCGGGAAGTCACTTACGACGATTAATCAACCCATGGCACTTAATCAGTTAACATGTTAAATTTTGTCTTGACTACACGTAACACCGTGTCCTTACCAAGATATTGGTATGTTAAATCTTGTCTTGACTACACGTAACACCGTGTCCTTACCAAGATATTGGTATGTTAAATCTTGTCTTGACTACACGTAACACCGTGTCCTTACCAAGATATTGGTATGTTAAATCTTGTCTTGACTACACGTAACACCGTGTCCTTACCAAGATATTGGTATGTTAAATCTTGTCTTGACTACACGTAACACCGTGTCCTTACCAAGATATTGGTATGTTAAGTCTTGTCTTGACTACATGTAACACCATGTACTTACCAACATATTGGTATGTTAAATCTTGTCTTGACTAAATGTAACACCGTGTCCTTACCAAAATATTGGTATGTTAAATCTTGTCTTGACTACACGTAACACTGTGTCCTCACCAAGATATTGGTATGTTAAATCTTGTCTTGATTTCATGTAACACCGTGTCCTTACCAAGATATTGGTATTTAAATCTTGCCTTGATTACATGTAACACTGTGTCCTTACCAAGATATTGGTATGTTAAATCTTGTCTTGATTACATGTAACACCGTGTGCTTACCAAGATATTGGTATTTTAAATCTTGTCTTGACTACATTTAATACCGCGTCCTTACCATGATATTGGTAAGTTGGTATGTTAAATCTTGTATTGACTACGCGTAACACCATGTCCTTACAAAGATATTGGTCCGGACTGGACCCCAATGGTAGTCCCCATCGGTAAGACTCTGGGGTCGACCCAGCCTTGATATGTTTTAGAATTCTCTGTTAGTCGTCCGAGGGAAAAAGGCGAGGACAAAGGCGACTGACCCCTCTCACCTCGTTATGCCGCAGCCATGATTATTTAACAGTCTGTCACCTCACATCACAACAGTAGTGGAGATCAACATGGCCGAATGGATAAGAGCTTACGTTCCTAAACATCCGGTGTGCTGAAGCCGAGGTAGCGAGTTGAACCCCTACACCGATCAGTTGAACTAAAATGTTGACTTCTCATCATTGACCTGGGAACGTAAATTACAAGCACCTCAGAAATCGGAGTTGGTTTGCCAAATGGTGAAGGACACTGGTAATAGGGACAGCTAAACCACACACAAAAATCAGTCCAGTGCGCTTGAAGAAGTAGCAATGTGCTTAGTTCAAAGCGAACAAACTAAAACAATAAGAACAGTGGTAAGTACCTAGGATTACATATATACATAGCATACTGCCGGGGAAGCAGATTTGGCCAAGTGGCTAACAAGTCTGCCTGCCGATCCGGTGGTTATGTGTTCGAAACTAAATCGTTTAAAAAAAATAAAAAAAAAGAGGTGGATAGTGAGATCGGATACCAAGAATTCTCTTATAAGGGTGAAAAACCGGAGGTCTATTTGCAAGTTGTGCACGTTAAAAGTCCCACGGCACTTGGAAATCGCAAAGAGTAGACCATAATACGTTGCCCTGGTAGATATTTGCCCAGTTTTGAGAAGCGCCAAATTTTGACACGGTGATTACTTGAGCAAACACTATCACAGTTCTTGCTCGAACCCACCCGTATTTTTTTTATTTGTCAAGTTCTTACTTAAAACTGTGCTGTCTCAATTGTTACCTGAACTCACTCTGTCCTAATTGTTACGTAAACGCATATTGTCCCAGTTGTTGCATGAACCTGCATTGACCCAACTGTTACTGTTACATTTTCTCAACTGTTTAAAAAAAAATAGTCGCCTGAAAGTCGAAAGGATCGACTGCATTGCACCGGCTTTTATCCCATATGACTCGGCCTCTTCCAGCAGGGTGACCTGCCGAAAGCGTCGCACACAGCATGAACTCCGTAGCGCCAGTGACGACCCACAGAAGTCTCCGAGAAAAATGCACTCGTGAACCGAAAGACTTAACCCGAAATCGACCCCACAACATTCAGAGAGTGAGGCAGACGGCTTGACCACTTCGCCACAGAGTTTCCCTCCCAATTTGTTTTTGTATTTTTCCTCCCAATTGTTACATGAACTCACATTATCCCAATTATTACTTAAACCCAAGCTGCCCCAATTGTTACTTGGCCGCACAATACCTCAAATACTACTTGAACCCACGTTGTTGTTTAAAACCATCACTGTTTCCTAAATTGAAGTTTACATGGAAGGGGTTGAGTATCAGACACTTAAACTTAAGACACGCAATACAGATCTACATCTGATCAATTACTACTGTCTAAGTGACCGCCCACCGGCACTGGACACACTACCATTAACAGAGAAAATGATTGTGTGTGGCGATTTCAACAGCCACTCGCAGACCTGGGGCCACGATCACATGGACCAGAGATGCGAGAGACTGGAAGACTGGCAGGAAGTGAATAGCTGTTTGACCCACATACTTTCTACTCGAGAGCATGGCTCACTACAACTATACCTGACCTGGCTTTTCATTCACCAGACCTGGAGTGGAACGTGACACGAATTGTTGGGAAACAACATGGTGGCAGTGACCATCGGCCAGTCTTTGTAACTGTAGAAAATGAGCTTGTAAGTGAGGGCAGCACCCTCTCGAGGTGGAACTATAAGAAAGCAGACTGGGCAATGTTCAAGCATCGCACCAGCATACTGGTTAGAAACCTTAACAATGAGAAAGACATACATAAAGTAGTTGAAGGGTTTGGGAAATGCATACTACAGGCAGCACGAGAAACATTATAAACCCTACTAGAGTAGTGAACTGGAACAGTTGCATAATGATGTGGAAGTGTGTAGAAAGCAAGCAGAGACCACATCCAGCCAAGAGCTTCACAATAAATTCCAGCACGCAAAAGCCAATTTTCAAAGGGCCAAGCTGCAGGCTTGACGGAAAAGCTGGTAAAAGAAAACAGTCACCGAACTTTGAAAGAGACACAAGGAAATTGTGGAAGAAGAGAGAGAGAGAGAGAGAGAGAGAGAGAGAGAGAGAGAGAGAGAGAGAGAGAGAGAGAGAGAGAGAGAGAGAGAGAGAGAAGAAAAGCGGCTAGAAAGAGAGAGATAGGCAGAAAAAGAGACGACGATGAACCAAAATACAAACAAAAAAAGCACGGTTTATATGTTAGATAGATAAAACTAGAGACACAAAGATGGTGGGAAAGAAATAGAAAGCGAGACTGTAGCTTAGTGACAGACAGATAGATACAGAAATTCAGACAGAAAAAAAATGGCATGCAGGCAAAGAAAGAAAAAGAGACAGAGACATAGTGACAATCAGAGACAGACAGAGAGGCAGATGTATAGTGACAGACAAAAACAGAGACATTGACAAGACAACCATAGACAGAGACATAGTGACAGACAAAAACAAAGAAAGAGACATTGACGCGCAGACAGAGAAAGGATGAAAGACAGAGACATGTTTACAGTCACTGAGAGACAGAGACACATTAACAGACAGTCAGAGACACGAAGACATACATGGTGAAAGACAGTCAAAAGCAGAAAAAGAGACGGAAACATAGTAACAGAGAGAGATAGAGAGAGAGAGAGAGAGAGAGAGAGAGAGAGAGAGAGAGAGAGAGAGAGAGAGAGTGAGAGAGAGAGAGGAGATGAGAGGCGGGTATATAGTGATACTTAGAGAAAGGAAGAGAGACAAGACATAATAGACACAGACAGTCAAAAAGAAAGACAGAGACATACTGCCATTAAGACAGACAGACAGACAAAAATAGAAAATGAGACATAGGTGACAGACAGCACAGACATAAATAGAATTAAATGTATTGACCGATAGACAAAGACAATGAGACGGGGTGACAGACAGACGGAAATAGACAGAAAGAATGGGTTATAATATCAGACAGATAAACATAATACGGCGTAGAGACAGACAGTAAAACAGAATGAGGTGTAGTGACAGACAGACTGAATCAAAAAGAAAGACAAAGAGGGAGAGATACAAAAATATAGAGACAGACAGAGAGACAGGCAGAGAAACAGAAATTGAATGAAAGACAGAAACCAAGAGACGGGGCTCGAGACAGTAACTAAGAGACTTGCAACGTTAAGAAACAGCATGGCACTTTTGGGCTTACTGCCTTTCTTCTCGCGAGACCAGTCCAGTGCCGCGAGAGAAAACATTCCAGCATTTTGATTACCTCGGGGGGTCACCGTAGGAGGCAGCCATCTTTACAAGGGAAGTTACTCCCTTTGTCAAACACAGAGCAGATGTGTGGAATAAATTCTGCATTGCTCCGTCCCAGAAGCGGTAATGCAATTTGGGATTCTGCCATACCGGATGTCTTGGACATGTCCGCTATGAAAAAAAAGAAAATACTTGTCCCTTTTTGCCGCCAAGACGATGTAAAATAAAAAGCATCTCAGTGAAATCAAAAGATCAGGCGTGGCGATGAATTAAGCTTGCTTGTTATCTGCTTCTGAACGTTACATCTTTATAAAGATGTCTATACTACACTCACCAATTTATCATGGATGTTTTCTGTTTTTGTGTGTGTCTTGTTAGTTTGCAGAGAATGGTATTAATTCCAAATCTGAACACAACCACAAGTGTTCCAGTCTTCAGTCGTTGATAACCAAGAGAGACACAGCACAGTGCACCAACTCCTGGTATGGGACTGTGATATGATAGCGCCATCACATTTTGTAGGCCTGACAGCAAGGGGAAAAGGTGGCCAAACATCCCCTCACTTTGACAAGTGACCAGCCAAGGCGTGGAACCCCCAGCGACCGTGCTTATGGCATGACCAGCGCAGTACGCTATCAACTTCGCTAGCGAGCTTGCGATTTCTCAGTTTATTTGTTCTTCTTCTTCTTCTTCTTCTTCTTCTTCTTCTTCTTCTTCTTCTTCTTCTTCTTCTTCTTCTTCTTCTTCTTCTTCTTCTTCTTCTTCTTCTTCTTCTTCTCTCTCTCTCTCTCTCTCTCTCTTACTCTCTCTTACTATCTTTCTCTTACTCTCTCGCTTACTCTCTCCTACTCTTTTTGCTCTCTCTTACTCTATATCTAACTCTCTCCTACTCTCTCTCTTACTCTCTCTTACTCTCTCTTACTCTCTACCTCTCTCTGCTTACTCTCTGTCTTAGTCTCTCTCTCTCTCTCTGAGTCTCTCTGTTACTCTCTCTCTCTCTGTTACTCTCTCTCTCTTTCTCTGTTTTTTAAAATTCTTTCTCTTACCCCACCACCCTTCTCTCTACTCTCTCTCTCTCTCTCTCTCTCTCTCTCTCTCTCTCTCTCTCTCTCTCTCTCTCTCTCTCTCTCTCTCAGTTCATTTTGATGGAGTATGCTGACAATTAAATATCTAACATTCGAGGAGGATACATGTTCAATCTTGTTACCTGGTAACATCCTTCTTCTTCTCCTTTCGTTAGCTTGAACTATGTCTATAACTGCAATGTTGTCTCTTGTATGAATTTAGCTGTCTTTTTTAGTTCACGCAGCAATCCATAGAGTTTATCTTCCACTGTTGTCTCTCTAGGCCAGAAAGCTTGCCTATATACGTTGTATTTTGGGCAGTCTTGGAGTATGTGCTCTGCTGACTGCGTCGCCAATCCACATGTGCACACGGCTGATTCACAAATCTTGAGTTTTGTTTACATGTGGTTGCGTAATAAATTGTGTCCTGTTCTAAGGAGCAGAATAATGACTTGCCCAGGTCTGTCCATAAGTGGTAGTCATCTTGAGCAGGTTTTGGTGGCTTTCTGACTGATTTGATCATTCTTTTCTTTTGGTGGTATATAACGGGCACACCAGGCGGTTCTTCTTTTGCTCCTTCCTTAGCCAATTGATCAGCTCTGTCGTTTCCGGGTACTCCACAGTGGGATGGCATCCACTGTATGGTGACCTTACGCTGACTGCTAAGTTCAGAAAGTAGTGTCCTAAGTACTGGCAATGTTTGCCTAGATATGTTATATTTTGGGCAGTCTTGGAGTATGTGCTCTGCTGTCTGCGAAGCCAGTTCACAATGGTATATGGCTGATTCACCAATCTTAAATTTTGTATACATATGGTTGCGTAATCGATTGTGTTCTGTTCTGAGGCACATAATGACTTGTTCTGGTCTGTCCATAATGCGGTAGTCGTCTTGAGCAGGTTTTGGTGGCTTTCTGACTGATTTGATCATTCTTTTCTTTTGGTGGTATGTAATGGGCACATCAGGCTGTTCTTCTTTGGCTCCTTCCTTAGCCAATTGATCAGCTCTGTCGTTTCCGGGTACTCCACAGTGGGATGGTATCCACTGTATGGTAACCTTATGCTGACTGCTAAGTTCAGAAAGTAGTGTCCTTGGTACTGGCAATTTCCCAAGACAGGGGCGCCTCGGATACTAATTTACCATCTGTCAATATCACCACAGGTTGAGTACCATGGCTGGTATTTAGTAATTTCTGTGTTGCTATTCCGATTGCCTCAATTTCAGCATCATTGTTATGGCAGTACCTTTTTGTTGGTACTATGGCCATGTCCCTAGTATCATTTGAGCATTCTATATACACCCCCGCTTCTCCATTTTGAACAGCATTTTGTGCTGACCCATCTGTGTAGACTCGGATTCAGAGGTCCTGTGGGTATTCTACATCAAGGAAGCTGAGAGTGGCTGTTCTAGGCCGTAGGCTGTTCTGTCTTCCTTGTCAAATATTCCTCTGACTTTTGTCTGGATTTGTAGTGATAGTTTATGTTCATCTTTCCATGGAGTTCGCTCTGGAAGAGTTTTTAGGGGGATACCAACTGTTGGCAGATTCATGGTTTCTCTGCAGAGTCGTTTGGCCTGGTGGATAAAACTACTTCTTTTCAACCACCCCATGGCTAAGTTGTCAAATTTGTTCTTTACAGGGTGGCCTGGCATGCCGAGGAACTTTTCTGCTTGTATTAACGTTTTCGTATCTCTGCGTTCTTTCAGTGCTTGTGTCCTCCCCATCTTCTCTATCTCCACTATAGGGGTTGATCTAATTCCCTTTATGGTGACTCTAAGTGCCTGATTTTGCACCTTGTTCAGCTCTTGTGTTGCGGTTTTTGTGCTGAACATCACGCAGTTGAACAGTATTCCAGGTGTGGTCGTATGCTCTGTTGATAAACTTTGCTAAGTATTTTACCACTGGCTCCCCATGTGGTCCCACTTAGCTTTCTCAGGATGGCTATTTTCCTTCTGGCTTTTGCTACTGCTTTGTTGATATGCTTACTCCATGTCAGCATGTCATCAAATGTTACTCCAAGGTAAGTTGGTTCTTTATCCTCTCTTAGAGTTATTCCATTTATCTGGATGTTCCCTGCCTTTTGTTTTGGAAAGAGGGTAAATAGATCATGGGTCTCAAACATCATAACATCTACGAAGGGAGCGTCACGTGAAAACGTTACAAGTGTAATAGAAATAGTAATAACCATGCCATTATCTTGTAACCTGTCAATATTGTTGTAAAGAGTGTTCAGCACGTGACATAACGGTGCAGAAGAGCATTGTGACGGCATTAGGACAGTTGACGATGGCCACCCCACTTTTTATATGCACCAAAGAGGCGCAGCGTTCTGTGAGACGTCCTTTCACCAGTACAGGGGTGAAACCTATAGATATTCATCGGTGAACGAAGATCCAGAATTGTGTTGCTGTCAGGCCAGCAAGTGTATGAATGGAGTAGGAAGTTTGAAAACGGCATGATTTCTGTGACAGACAGTTCACGGCCGGGTCAGCAACATCGAGTAGTGACCCCCAGAGTCGATTTTTCTACAGGAATCCAAGCACTTTATCGGCGCTGGAGGACTTGCATGGAACGCAGCGATGACTTCGTTGAAACATGATACACTTGTTCTGAACTTTGTCAGAATATATTCACCCCCCCCCCCCCCCCAAAAAAAAAAGTTTTCATTTGAATCCCCCTCGTACATACAAACAGACTAAGGCAAAGACAGATAAACAAGCAAAGAAAGCGACAGGCAAACAAATAGACACACAAACAGACATAGAATGTCGCTGTGAGATTTGAGGTTTACACTTAAAGAATTTCGTAATTCGAACAAAGGATATGAAAACAAATAAACAAACCAGCAGAATAATTCTATCTACGTTCCGTGCTTCGCTTTATGCCACAGTTAGCTATAGCAGAAGCAAAATGCATTAGAATCACTCTCATTTTCGCCCACTCGAATAGCTTTCTTCATTGTACTAGTCCGTAAGAAAGGAAACAAAATTAAACGCACAACAAAGCACATAAAGGAAGCTTTTACAGACAACTCCAGAACCCCTTGAACATGTGTACAATACAAGAAGACACGAGGCCATCCCGTTACCTTTTCTTACATAAGCCTCGTTGAATATTCCTTACGGTTTATTAAAGATTTTCATTTTCTCTAAAGAATCTTCTGTGAATAAAGATCCCGTTATTCATACAAAACATTTTCTACCAATATTGACATTACCGCAAAGAAGGTCGTCCCCCAAATGTCGCCAAGGCTTAAAACACAACTATAATGCTATTCCACACGCATTTCGCCCCGCTCCCGGAAGTAATTTCGATTGGGCCGGAAGTCTTCTATCCATTCACGCGCACCCGGAAGTAAGGTTTAGACCTGCGCGAGCGTGCATGCGCTTCGGTCCCACTTAGTCTATTTCCGGATGAATTGAAATGGACATTTCCGGTGAGGTTCGCAGAATTCTACTTTCGTTTTCCTCCCCGCGCGTTGATTCCATTAGAGAGCACAATGGCTCGGACGGCTCAGACCCCGTCACAGGAAGTGAAATGCTGTTAAGGTCCCTCTAGCTTCACATGACAGATCTTCACCCCTGATTTCTTTTACCCTGTCTGTGTCTATTATACTACTCTGTTATGACTGCTTCAATATTGCTTCTGGATACAGCCAAAGATCTTGTCCATAAATGTTTAGACCGTGTCTATGGGCAGCTGTCTTTCTATATAAAGGCAAGGGGTTGTTGGACAAAAGCAGATAATACTTTAGCTCATCCGCCTAGAGGTCTGAGATCAAATCTTGGCTGTTGCAGTGTTATGTTATCTGGTTCTGGAAGGTGGACCCAATCTAAATTTGGAAAGTTGCCTCGTTTAGTTGTAAGGTGGACCCAATCTAAATTTGGAAAGTTGCTTCGTTTTGTTGTGAAATGGGCCAAAATGTACATTGATAGTTGGGAGGTGGACCCAATTTAATATTGGAGATTTGCTTCATTTATTTATGAGGTGGATTCAATCTAAATGTATAATTGTAAGGCGGGTCCAATCTAAATTTATAGTTGTGAGGTAGACCTAATCTTAATCTGGAAAGTTGCTTCTTTTAGTTGTGAGGAGGGTCCAATCTAAATTTATAGTTGTGAGGTGGGTCCGATCTAAATTTATAGTTGTGAGGGGAGTCCAATTTAAATTTATAGTTGTGAGGTGGGTTCAATCTAAATGTATAGTAGTGAGGTGGGTCCAATCTAAATTTATACTTATGAGGTGGGTTCAATCTAAATTTATAGTTGTGAGGCGGGTCCAGTATAATTTTATAGTTGTTAGGCGGGTCCAATCTAAATTTATAGTTGTTATGTAGACCCAATCTAAATTTATAGTTGTGAGGTAGACCCAATCTAAATTTGGAGAGTTACTTCTTGTAGATACATGGCCCATAGATGCTTGATAATTCTGATATCTTATTTTTCCTAATCTTCTCTATACCAGAAATGCCAATCGCTGTGGAACTATTTAGGTCATAAAATATTATGAATGAATTCTTGAGCACTGATTAGCACTCATAGACGTAGACCAAAGAAGTAGGGATCAAATAACACACTAGACACTATGAACATCCCGGTCATGCTTGTAGGATTTGAACATATAGAGGCAATTTGCGATCTGATGCTGCCGGAAAGTTATATTATAAGAAGCAGTTGGGCCGAGAAATTGAGAAATTAACAAGTTGTAAAACAATATAAAAAAACATTTTTAAATAATAATAAGCAGAAGTAATGGAACTACTTCATCTGCTAGCCTATTAACAGAACCCTTGAGCAAGGTGGAGTACCAGTTTAGCCATTCTCTTTCTACCCCTACCCTCCCCCCACACACACATACACATACACCCCTCGAAGGTAACGTACAACAATAAGGGTATTTGGCAGTTTGAGCTTGAGAGCAGTTGGTAGGTAATTGTTAATCACTGCCTCAAGATGGCGATGGTTGGCAGATCTCGTTTTAGAGGCAATGGCTAGGGGCACCGACCAGTATGGTCACTGCCAGGAAGGGAAGCCGTGGCAGAGTACCGTCACGTGCTTAGAAAACCTTAGCAGCCGAAGATATTGTGAAGAAAGACTTAGGGAGGGCAGAAAGGGGAGAGAGAGGGAGAGAGTGAAATAGAGAGGGTGAGAGATGGGAGGCAGAAGGAGAGGGGGGAAAGAGAGCCAGCTAGGTAGGAAAGAGACAGAGTTAGACTTCTGCAGAAGATAAACCATTGGATGGATGGATGGATGGATGGATGGATGGATGGATGGATGGGTGGATGCATGCATGCATGCATGCATGCATGGAGGGATGGATGGATGGAGGGAATGAGGGAGGGATGGATGGATGGATGAATTGATGGATGAATGGATGGATGAATGCATGAATGTATGGATGCATGGATGCATGGAAGGAGGGATGGATACATGCATGCATCTATACATGAATGGAAGGATGGGTGGATAGAAGGATTGGTGGGTGAGTGGATGGATGTATGCATGCATGCATGGATGTGTGGCTGCATTAATTAAAAATATTAAAAATGTGAAGGCTCTCTTAGTTTTGTCACACACACAGACACGAAGACACACCAAGGAGACTACCAGAAGGTCAAGACACTGGGGAAGAGAGAACGGAGAAACATTGAGAAAAACACGTATAACACAGGCCAGTACTGACAGATCTATCAATGCAGACATTCAACACACACACAGATCTATCAATGCAGACATTTAGCACACACACACAGATCTATCCAATGCAGACATTTAGCACACACACACACACACACACACACAGATCTATCAATGCAGACATTTAGCACACACACGCAGATCTATCAATGCAGACATTTAGCACACACACACACAGATCTATCAATGCAGACATTTAGCACACACACGCAGATCTATCAATGCAGACATTTAGCACACACACACACACAGATCTATCAATGCAGACATTTAGCACACACACGCAGATCTATCAATGCAGACATTTAGCACACACACACAAGACTGTCAAAAGAAATTTTTTAAACAGAAATCATATTCATATGATAGCTGTGGACGTTAACAGTTCGTTGGACAAGAAAGAAAATAAACAGATCCATCAAACCATAACTCATTATTGTCTCTGCGGATATTAACAGTTCGTTGGACAAGAAAGTCAACAAACAGATCCGTCAAACCATAATTCATTATTGTTTCTGCGGACATTAACAGTTCGCTGGACAAGAAATGAAAAAACAGATCCGTCAAACCATAACTCTTTGTTGTTTCTGCGGACATTAACAGTTCGTAGGACAAGAAAGTCAACAAACAGACCCGTCAAACCATAACTCATTATTGTGTCTGCGGACATTAACAGTTCGTAGGACAAGAAAGTCAACAAACAGACCCGTCAAACCATAACTCATTATTGTGTCTGCGGACATTAACAGTTCGTTGGACAAGAAAGTCAACAAACAGATCCGCCCAAGAAGAACTCATTATTGTTTCTTCTCTAATTATTACCTGTAATGTTTCTTCTCTAGTGTTTGCTTGTATTGTTTTTTTTCTCTAGTTGCTACTTGTAATGTTTCATCTACAGCCGGTAACGTTAACATCACTGTTTGTTTCATTGTCTCGGATTTATCATCATCATCATCATCATCATCATCATCAGCATCATCATCATCATCATCATCATCATCATCATCATCATCATCATCATCATCACCACCATCATCACTATCATCATCATCACGTGCCATGAAGATAAACGTGGGAGGTAATGTTTCGCCATCTCACACGATCACCGGACTCGTGGATCAACTCTTGCGTTTTATTTTTTTCTCGACCATACAATGTGGCTGACGATTCTCTGATTTCCCCTTGTTCATTTCATTCTCAATCTTGCCAGTTGTCACCAAGATCTCTAGTTTATTTCTTCCCATAACGTGCCCACCCACCTTTTTTCCTCTCCCCCACCCCCAACTAAAAAAATTAATTAAAAATAAAATCTCGGTTGCCTGCATCAAATTGTATACTTTTGTAATATTATCGTGAAAATGATGTGATCTTTAATATAATTCCCCACCATGACTTTTTGCCAAATGGTGTAGGCACTCATGTCTCTCCACGTATATCGGTACAAGGTGTTTTGGACCATCCAGCATCATTTCTTTCGCTGCGACTCTGCATCTGAATGTTGTTTCGCTGATCCTTCTAGCTGTCACTAT
The DNA here is from genome assembly GCA_963921405.1 of Cepaea hortensis. NCBI lineage: Eukaryota > Metazoa > Mollusca > Gastropoda > Stylommatophora > Helicidae > Cepaea > Cepaea hortensis. Next base: position 63,069,609 of record OY992884.1, read on the forward strand.
GTTTTCCAATGCCATTATATGAGCAAGGAACACCGCTGGTTCGTTTCTTATTGTTGCTGACTATGATGGTCGGCGCTGTGACGAAGGTGTCACGGACTCAATTCGTACTCCCGCGTTCGAAACATATATACGCGCGATTAGGCAGCAGACCACCTGGCGTTGGTTTTCATTTAATGGTATGAGTGCCGATCTTTCAGAAAGCAATGGCAGACTACTGAACGTAAACTTTCCAAGAAATCACAATCAAAATATGCCGGGGTTAGCTGCGACGTCCTGTAAAAGATATGCAACTAACTTTTATAAACAATGGTGGTCTACTATAATTAGCCTCTTCCATGCAGTAGTTGTTACTCGAAGATATTCGCAACATTCATTTCACAAATCACAATTCCGTGTCCTCCAAACTCTTCCTAATGTATCCGTTCACTTTCCATATAATAAGAATATCGGTTCTTAAGCTTAGCCACTAAATGAACAGTTAGAAAGAAATCGCAAACCATACATAGGTACATCCTGTCGTGCTTGAAGTGTTAACTCCGCCGGTCTCAAATTATTCATATTCTAACTCATAGATGAGGACCCAAACACACACACACGAAAACAATATGTTGTTTGTTGTGAGCTCGCTCGCTACTCAGGCGTAGTCCATACACACATACACCCGAGAGTTTCGTAGTCATTTCAGATCCGTACGTGAGGTGAGTATGCAGTGTTTTTCTCTATTAACAGTTTTTCTATTAAACATTTTCTTCAACTAACATTCTTTTCAATTAACATTTTTCTCAATTCTCATTTTCTCTCCATTGCTTCTATTTTTCCATGCATTTGTTCCTCTCGTCCTGTCATCACCTTCTAATGTAGTCACAGGAGTTCTCCTTGACTGTGTGTTGTGTTTGTGAATGTGTTTGTTTGCTGATGAAGGCTAACCGCCGCAACGTTCTGTATGTGTCGTAACTCTGTTATGTAAAGCTGTACCACTTTGTGTCATTTTATATTATTTATACTTCTAGTAGCACACGACTGATTTTTGCGTGTGGATTAGCTTTACCTATTACCAGTGTCCCTCGCCTTCAGGCGAACCCACTCCGACTTCACGGGAAATTGATATCATCATCATTACAAGGTCTGCATGGCCAAATGGATAAGACCGCTCGCTCTTAAACTTCTGGTGTGCTGATGCCGAGGTAGCGCTTTGAATCTCAACACCGGTCAGTTGGACTAAAATGTCGTCTCTTCGTCCTAGATTTTGGAGATGTAAATTACAAGTACCCCCGAAGTAGGAGTCAGTTCGTCTGATGGCGATAGACACTGGTAAAAAAAAGCTAATCCACACGCAATATTCTGTCCTGTGCACTAAACGGAGTAGTACGTGTATAGTAGCTCACAGCGAGCGAGCGAGAAAAAAAAATCATCATCATAATGTGCCATGCCGATAAGTGTGGGCGGTCTTGTTATGTCATCCCATACGATCACCAGAGTCGTGGATCAGCTCTGTGTTCTTGTCCCGAACATGACATGTGGCCAAGCCATCTCGATATTTACCTCTCTGCCTTTCCCTTGTTCTTTTCCCCCTCAATCTTGCCAGTTGTCACCCAGTACTCCAGTTTGTTTCTTCTCATAACGTGCCCACACAATCGTGACTAGTTGCATCTAATGTATCTAATCAGTTCACTGTTTTATAAGTGAAATAGACAAAGTGATTAGTAATACAGGCAGAACATGGGCGAAGCTGCATGGGATAGCTAAGGACAGGACAGTATAGGATGAGTTATTTGAGGGCCCATGTCCCAGTTGGGATCACTGAGGAAAGAAGAAGAAGAAGAAGAACGCATCATGACGGGTAGGATTCATCATCATCATCATCATCATTAGCAGGTTCTTCGCAGAATGTCGGTCTCATCACGGCCCGCCGAAAGTAAAGCCTAGACCAGCTGCATGTATTTTCGTTCCCACGATGTCTACAATGTCCTGGGTTCATCTGCGTGCTGGTCGACCCCTTCCGTGAACCCTATCTTCCATCACTGTTCTGTCCACGCTAGTGTACTGTTTCATATGATAGGAGTGTTTCGGTAGTCGAGATATGATGCTGTTTATGCGCGAGTTTTCTGCGTATTAAGATCTGGTAGATAGATGGTCGGTATTTTTCTTCTTCTTGTAATCCGATAGTAGTGACAGACAGTTGGAGAGCATGAGACATAGTGACAGACAGTTGTAGAGAATGAGACGTAGTGACAGACAGACAAGAGAATGTGACATAGTGACAGACAGACAAGAGAATGTGACATAGTGACAGACAGACGGGGAGAATATGACATGGTGACAGACAGGCGGAGAAAATGAGACGCAGTGACAGACGGACGGACAGAATGAGACGCGGTGACAGACAGACGAAGACAATAATAATCCGAGATTATTACTGTTGTAGAATACTAATTGACTCGGACAGAAAGGATAAAAACGTGAACATACAACTGTAACGTTAACTGTATGTCACACCACAGTACTATATGTGTCATAGTCTCCAAGTCACGGACGAGAAGTCAACATTTTAGTCCAACTGAACGGTGTAGGGCTTGAACCCGCTACCTCAGCATCATCACACCGGATGTTTAAGAAGGGGGCTATTGTTCATTCGGCCAGGGTGACCTTCTCTTTCAAGTTTTAGGAAATGCATAAATAATTAAATACCAATAAGAGGCCGAGTTTAAGAGTTGTCAAAGTGCGTTTGTGAGGCATTAGCCTCATCAGGTGGTTGATGTGACAAACATTATTCGGTGTGACACACGGTACTTGACATACACGAGTGTGTGTTACTGCAGTACTCGGATTGACAAACAGTATTGTGTTTGTGTGTGACATATATCTTTGAATTCTAACAGCTCAGTGAAATACACCCCCCCCCCCCCCCCAACCAGACAACGAGCTAATGATAAAACGGGCAAAGTATATTCTAGCAAACAAACCTTTGGACACTACAAGTATAACCGGGACTTCTTCACGTGGATTTCTAGTAATAACATTTCCCCTGGTCTCTAGGTAGTGAGATCGGACACCCGTGTGTATTGTTGCGCACGTAAAAAATCCCCTGGCAGTTAGAAATGGAAAAAGAGTAGCCTAACGGCGCTGCCCGGGCAAAATGTCGAGTTAAAAATCTACCCAAAGTATTTCAGGATCCTCGCCGGTGCTACGGAGTTCGTGCACTGAGCTGAGTTTCTCCAGACTCAGGTTTGAGTTAGGGGGAGAACAGAGCACTTATGGGTTGCACCCGTGTGCCGTGATGTTGATCCATCGACTAAACTAAACTAAAGCATAACCGGGATGTTCATATTATCTGGTGTGTTCTTTGATGCCTACTTCTTTGTTCTACGTCTATGAGTGCTAATCACTATCCGAGAATTCAATCTTAATATTTTATGGCATGAATAGTTCCCCAGCGATTTGTATTTCGGGTATAGAGAAGATTAGGATATATAAGATATAAGTATCAAGCATCTATATGCCTTGTAACTATAAGAAGCAACTCTCCACATTTAGATTGGGACCATCTCACAACTATACACTTATATTATGCCCACAAACAACTATAAATGTAGATTGTGCCCATCTTACAACAATAAATTTAGACTTGGCCCACTTCACAACAATAAATTTAGATTGGGTCCACCTCATAACTATACATTTAGATTGGATCCACTTCACAACTATAAATGTATATTGCATCCACTTCATTAAGTATAAATTTAGACTGGGTCCACCTAACAACTATAAATTTAGATTGCGTCCACGTCACAACTATAAAGTTAGATTGGGTCTACCTCACAACTATACATTTAGATTATGCCCACAAACAACTATACATTTAGATTGGACCCACCCCACAACTATAAACTTAAGAGTGTGTCCATCTTACAAACGCACTTTGACAACTCTTCAAATCGGCCTAGTATTGGTATTTATTTATTTATGCATTTCCTCAAACTTGAAAGAGAAGGTCAACATGGCCGAATGGGCAATAGCCTCCTTCTTAAACATCCGGTGTGCTGATGCCGAGGTAGCGGGTTCAACCCCTACACCGTAAATTACAAATAATCTGAAGCCGGAATGGGTTCGCTTGATGGTGAGGGACACTGGTAATAGGGAAAGCTAATCCACACGTCAAAAACCAGCCCAGCGCTATAAGAAATAGTTGCACATTATGGACTACGGTTCAGTTCAAAGGGAGCGAAGTCAAAGACCGAGACTGCAAGAGGACGTTACAATATATAATAACAAGGAAAGGCAATTTTAGCAGATTCAGTGCCCCCCCCCCCCCCCCCCAAAAAAAAAGGTATTTCTGGACCTAACAAAATAGATGGCCGAACATGGGAAGGAAATACGGGAGTGTCAAAGTAATGCATTAAAAGATGTTAATATGGATTGGTAGCTGACATGTTGAGTTATATATCAAAGTAAAGGAGGTTGCATAGGGAAAACAACTGCATATAAGTGCATGGCAGATACTGGCTGCAGTTTAAGACCATTATCCATTCCATGGCACTAGATCAGTTACATCCTTCGGGCTGTAGTCAGGTATGTACACGTGTTTGTTGTTATTGTGCGTTCACTGTCTTCTAACTGACCAAACTTTACGCCAACTAGCAAGATAGAGGGGAACACAACAAGGGGAAGGCGAATAAGTAAATATCTGGATGGCTTGGTCACGTGGCATGGTCCAGACAAGAGCAGAGATCTGATCCACGACTCTGGTGATCCTTTGAAATGGCAAAATATGACCGCCCACGCTTATCGGCAGCACGTGATAATGATGTGTGTCCTAAACATAGCGATTTAAAAATTGCTTTATACTGTATATTAAAATGTAAACACAAGTTGTTTTGCTTGTTAAATCTTTCATCATGGTCAAGGTTGTGACATTTGACCAAGCTTAATACCTACAATTCTTAGCCCTCTCTCTATATATCCTCTACATTGTGCTGGGAGTAACTGAACATAAATGGTGCGACGCCATCCTTAGCGAACTTAGCCATCTTTGCAGTGTTTCTACTCTCACCCACTCACTCCTCCGCAACAAAAGGCCTGCCGCCGACCTTTAATCTCCCTCCCCCCCCATCCCCCACCCCCTATCCTAATCGATTTATCCATGCCCTTCGTCTTTAGTTTGATAATCCCCGGGTTTGTAAATCTACGCCGAATGAACATCTACGGTAGACGGATTTAAGAACTAGCCAATTCTAAATCACTCCTGAATAGTGCTCGTTAACTTTTGTGAAGTTAGCGACGTAATCAGAAGCCAGGCGTTTTGTGTTGTTCCTGAAAGTAATGAATGGCCTTATTGAGTCGTTAACTTTATGGAGGATTTATAGTGTAATATGAAGGGGGAGTAGCAATTTACATGTAGGCCAGTCACAAAACTGTCTAGTGATGTTGGTGTATATTACACAGCGTTGTGTGGCATAGTGTGCGGCGGGCAGGGAGACGTGCAGGGGTTTGTGTGACGTACTGAGACTCTGTGTGACATGTAGTAGTTTGCGTGACGTACTGTCCTCTGTGTGATATAGAGTAGTTTGTGTGACGTAATGACCTATGTGTGATATTCAGTAGTTTGTATGATGTTATATCTTCTGTGTGATATACAGTAGTTTATGTGGCATACAGTACTTTGTATGACATGCAGCACTTTGTGTGACATACAGCACTTTGTATGACATAGAATACTTTATGTGATATACCGCACTTTGTGTGACGTACAGCACTTTGTGTGACATAGAGTATGTTGTGTGACATACAGCACTTTGTGTGACATAGAGTATGTTGTGTGACATACAGCACTTTGTGTGACATAGAGTATGTTGTGTGACATACAGCACGTTGTGTGACATACAGCACGTTGTGTGACATACAGCACGTTGTGTGACATACAGCACGTTGTGTGACATACAGCACTTTGTGTGACATACAGCACTCTGTGTGACATAGAGTACGTTGTGTGACATACAGCACGTTGTGTGACATAGAGTATGTTGTGTGACATACAGCACGTTGTGTGACATAGAGTATGTTGTGTGACATACAGCACTTTGTGTGACATAGAGTATGTTGTGTGACATACAGCACTTTGTGTGACATAGAGTATGTTGTGTGACATACAGCACGTTGTGTGACATAGAGTATGTTGTGTGACACACATCACGTTGTGTGACATAGAGTATGTTGTGTGACATAGAGTACGTTGTGTGACATACAGCACTTTGTGTGACATAGAGTATGTTGTGTGACATACAGCACGTTGTGTGACATAGAGTATGTTGTGTGACATACAGCACTTTGTGTGACATAGAGTATGTTGTGTGACATACAGCACGTTGTGTGACATAGAGTATGTTGTGTGACACACATCACGTTGTGTGACATAGAGTATGTTGTGTGACATACAGCACTTTGTATGACATAGAATACTTTATGTGATATACCGCACTTTGTGTGACATAGAGTACGTTGTGTGACATACAGCACTTTGTGTGACATAGAGTACGTTGTGTGACATACAGCACGTTGTGTGACATAGAGTATGTTGTGTGACATACAGCACGTTGTGTGACATAGAGTATGTTGTGTGACATACAGCACTTTGTGTGACATAGAGTATGTTGTGTGACATACAGCACGTTGTGTGACATACAGCACTTTACGTGATATGCAGTAGTTTGTAGAGTTGCTACTGTTGTCACATGCTGTTATCAATGACCCTAGTGAGGCAATGAACCGCTTTCCATGCTATGTGACACACTGGGTATATGGTGCTCCCTTCATGTTTGTATTGATCAATGGGTACTCGATGGATGATGTAGTCAATGTCACACCGGTCGTCTTGACCTCCCAAAATATTTCCGGGTACACATTTAGGCTGGATGGATCTCAGAGCCCAGGCTAATTTTTAACATTCACGCGTCGATTCAAACACATGGCCATCCTCCCGGCAGGCAAGCGTACTAGCCACTGTGCCATCACGACTTCCACCACTGGCCTTATATAATCTAATCTATCTACTAGTTTCTTTGCTGTCAGGTCTTTCACCGATGGCCCTAGATAGTCTAATCTGTCTACTAGATTGTGTGCCATCACGACTTCCACCATTGGAACTAGATAATCTAATATGTCCACTGGTTTATGTGCCATCACGACTTCCACCATTGCCCTTAGATAATCTAATCTGTCCACTGGTTTATGTGCCATCACGACTTTCACCATTGCCCCTAGATAATCTAATCTGTCCACTAGTTTATGTGCCATCACGACTTCCATCATTGGCCCTAGATAATCTAATCTGTCCACTGGTTTATGTGCCATCACGACTTCCACCATTGGCCCTAGATAATCTAATCTGTCCACTAGTTTATGTGCCATCACGACTTCCACCACTGACCTTAGATAATCTAATCTATCTACTAGTTTCTTTGCTGTCATGTCTTCCACCATTGGCCCTAGATAATCTAATCTGTCCACTGGTTTATGTGCCATCACGACTTCCACCATTGCCCCTAGATAATCTAATCTGTCCACTAGTTTATGTGCCATCACGACTTCCACCATTGCCCCTAGATAATCTAATCTGTACACTGGTTTATGTGCCATCACGACTTCCACCATTGCCCTTAGATAATCTAATCTGTCCACTAGTTTATGTGCCATCACGACTTCCACCATTGCCCCTAGATAATCTAATCTGTCCACTAGTTTATGTGCCATCACGACTTCCACCATTGCCCCTGGATAATCTAATCTGTACACTGGTTTATGTGCCATCACGACTTCCACCATTGGCCCTAGATAATCTAATCTATCTACTAGTTTCTTTGCTGTCACGTCTTCCACCATTGCCCCTAGATAATCTAATCTGTCCACTAGTTTATGTGCCATCCCAACTTCCACCATTGGCCCTAGATAATCTAATCTGTCCACTAGTTTATGTGCCATCACGACTTCCACCACTGGCCTTAGATAATCTAATCTATCTACTAGTTTCTTTGCTGTCACGTCTTCCACCATTGGCCCTAGATAATCTAATCTGTCCACTGGTTTATGTGCCATCACGACTTCCACCACTGACCTTAGATAATCTAATCTATCTACTAGTTTCTTTGCTGTCACGTCTTCCACCATTGGCCCTAGATAATATAATCTGTCCACTAGTTTATGTGCCATCACGACTTCCACCACTGGCCTTAGATAATCTAATCTATCTACTAGTTTCTTTGCTGTCACGTCTTCCACCATTGGCCCTAGATAATCTAATCTGTCCACTGGTTTATGTGCCATCACGACTTCCACCACTGACCTTAGATAATCTAATCTATCTACTAGTTTCTTTGCTGTCACGTCTTCCACCATTGGCCCTAGATAATCTAATCTGTCCACTGGTTTATGTGCCATCACGACTTCCACCATTGCCCTTAGATAATCTAATCTGTCCACTGGTTTATGTGCCATCACGACTTCCACCATTGGCCCTAGTTAATCTAATCTGTCCACTAGTTTATGTGCCATCACGACTTCCACCATTGCCCCTAGATAATCTAATCTGTCCACTAGTTTATGTGCCATCACAACTTCCACCACTGGCCCTAGATAATCTAATCTGTCCACTAGTTTATGTGCCATCACGACTTCCACCATTGCCCCTAGATAATCTAATCTGTCCACTAGTTTATGTGCCATCACGACTTCCACCATTGGCCCTAGATAATCTAATCTGTCCACTGGTTTATGTGCCATCACGACTTCCACCATTGCCCTTAGATAATCTAATCTGTCCACTGGTTTATGTGCCATCACGACTTCCACCATTGCCCTTAGATAATCTAATCTGTCCACTGGTTTATGTGCCGTCACGCCCTCCACTATTAGCCCTAGATAGTCTAATATATCCACTGGTTTTTGTGCCATCACGCCTTCCACCATTGGCCCTTGTCTAATTTGTCCACTAGTGTCTGTGATATCACGTCTTCCACCAGCGGCCCTAGAAAGTCTAATTTGTCTAGTTTCTTTCTTTTTTTTTTTTTTTAAAATGTTGCATATCCCTTACAGGACATTGCAGTCAACACCAGCAATTCTCAGATGCTGTTGGTGTACTAGGCAAGATTACGCTCAGTAGTTTGTCATTGCTTTCTGAGCGACCGGCTCCCATGCCCCCGTTAGTAACCAACGCGGAGCTATCCGCTACCGAATCTCACGCATCTGCGTTACCCACGAGAATATACGGGATTACGGAGAAAGACGTTAACACCTACGCCAGGGAGACCTGGATTATAGGAATCGACATTTTAATTCATAAAATCATCAGTCAAATTCAAATAATCAACATTAAAATTCAAATCATAGATACAGGGTGTATTTTTAATGATTGTGCAGTGTTTGAAAATACTGCCGGTCCAAATTTTGTATTTACCTATTATGTTGCATGAACTTTACAGAGGGTACATACAAACCTTGGACCGTTAATATTTTCAAACACTGCACAGTCATTAAAAATACACCCAATATTTGGATACAAGTATTGAAAAAACATCTAATGAAGAAATTACCGTTTTCAAGAAATCGAGACATGAAGAGTTCAAGATACAAATTTGCAAGGGTCAAGACACAAACTTGCAGGGTTCAAGAAGTTAACAGATTCAGTTAAATGTCCACGGAAAATCACACAAAATGAGACATTTTACAAACTTGCTCCAAGGAAATTGAAAACGGTCGTGGTTACGAGATCAAGCGCCCAGACCAGGCAATGTGAGCAACTTGACAAACTGGGGCAACTGTCCCATTGTCTTTCATAACTGGCCCTGATGATACCGTGAATAGCACGTGATTACAAACAAGGCAAGGTTGGTGGGTGCGGCAGGAGGGGGGGGGGGGGGTCGATGAGGGTTAGCCGAGAGTGAGGGAGGACAAGAGGAGGAGGGAAAATAGTGAGAGATATGACATATAGGGGACGGAGTATAGAGAAGCTGAACACAACGTTTCCCATCTCTGGGAATTTGAATAACGAAAACACAAACCATATATTGCACAGTTTATTGCCTGGCATATTTCCATGTAGCGGGCGCGTTAGCGATGTTGAAAGGTAACTGCGCCGATAATATAACGAGCAAGACCGGATGAGGGTTAGACGCCAGGGCTCGTCGCCTGCTAAATGATGGCAAGACTGGCCACCTATTCCTCTGTGCATTGAGGTCTACAACATGTGATGGCGCTATCACATCTCAGACTCACAGCAGGAAACTGCTTGTGAACAAATTAATTATATTTCACTGTATCTCGCCAGGTACATCATCATCATCATCATCATCATCATCATCATCATCATCATCATCATCATCATCATCATCATCATCATCATCATCATCATCATCACCACCACCATCATTATCATCATCGTCGTCGTCATCATCATCATCATCATCATCATCATCAACATCATCACCACCATCATCATTATCATCATCGTCGTCGTCATCATCATCATCACCGTCATCATCGTCATCATCATCGTCATCATCATCATCATCATCATCATCATCATCATCGTCATCATCATCATCATCATCATCATCATCATCATCATCATCATCATCATCATCGTCGTCATCGTCAATGTCGTCACCATCATCATCTTCACCATCGTCATCATCATCATCAAGTGCCGTGCCTGTAGACGTGGGCTATCATGGTTCGCCATCTCTCACCAGTCTCGAATAAGGTTGTGCACATGTCCCGACCATGTCATGCTGTCAAACCATCAAGGTATTTATTCCTTTGTCTTCCTCTTTCTCTCTTCCCATCAAGCTTGCCAGTTGTTACTAAATGTTGACGTCTATTTCTCCTCATAACATGTCTAGTAAATCGTGGTGGTGGACGTATAATTTCTCCAATTAATCTCAGTGTTTCATTTGTCTCCTAAAGGATTTTCCCATTTGATTTTCTGTCCGTCCATGGTATTCATTGCATTTTTCTCAAAACCCACATTATCACCGCCATTAGATATGTCTCAGCCTGGCTATAAATTGTCCATGTTTTACACGCATACAACAATATGAGTTCTATATAGCATTTCACCTCCCTGTACACGATACATATATAATGAAGTGGTGTAATTAATTCTTTCAAACCAAATAAACATCACACATTGTCATATGTTTCACTGTGCAGGACGTGATGATTCCTTGGGTCAGCCCAGTACCAGAGCGCGATGTGTCGGCTTTGCAATTATGGAAGCCTCCTTGGATGGCGGGGAATGCCCATAGTCTGCTCCTGCCTTCCCTTGAGGGCTGACCGGGATGTCTTCGGCTGTTCTAAATGGGCCAGCTGGGATGGGGGATAACACTACAACAGTGAGAGTCAAACGTCCTACGAAACCCCTCGGGAAGGTTAACCTGGTAATTGCGCTAGGACGCAGCTCTGCTGAAAACAGGCACAACGCAATCATGTCCGAAAAAAAAACAACAAACTCTCCGGATGAACGCGGAAGAAGAAGTAGAAGTTTCACTGTCACCACGGACAGGATTCATCACGCTACTTCGTCACGTGTCCAACTGTTGTCTCTAGTATGTCCCTGACGACATACAGCGAGATTTGCCAGGCAATAAATTTTGCAATACATTGTTTGTGGCTTCATTATTCAAATTTAGAGAAGTGGTTAAAATGGGGAGAGACAAGACATCGGAAAAGAAATATACAGGAGCCGGTGAAATCGGGAAAGACAAGACATATCGGGGGGAAAATATACAGGGGTGGGTGAAATGGGGAGAGACAAGACATATCGGAAAAGAAATATACAGGAGCCGGTGAAATGGGGAGAGACAAGACATATGGGGGGGGGGGGGAATATACAGGGGGTGGTGAAATGGGGAGAGATAAGATATATCGGACAAGAAATATACAGGGGGTGGTGAAATGGGGAGAGACAAGACATTTAGAGAGGAAGTAATATTGAGGAGAACTGGAAACAGACAGAGACATGACATGAAGTGAAATGAATATAGAGGGAGTTATGAAATAGAAAAGCAATTAGCATATAGGGAAAGAACTGTACAAGAGAAGCGAAATAGAGAAAGACTAGACATTCATGGCAAGGAACATCGCGGAGGAAAGACAATAGAGAAAGACATAAAATATAGGGAAAGAATGTGGATTAAGCTGGCAGGTACAGAGAGACATGACATAAGGGGAAGGAAAAAAGAGGAAGGCGTGAAATAAAAAGAGACATAACATGTAGGCAAAATATAAAGATTAGGTTAGAAAATAGAGAAATCAACGAAATGTCGATTAGGTTGGGAAATAGAGATGCTCGACACATAAGGAAGATGTGTGGATTATGTTAGAAAATATAGAGATACATGATATACTTGGAAGAAATTTGGAATATGTTGACAAATATAGAAAGAGAATGAGAGAGAGAGAGAGAGAGAGAGAGAGAGAGAGAGAGAGAGAGAGAGAGAGAGAGAGAGAGAGAGAGAGAGAGAGAGAGAGAGAGAGATGACATATAGGGAACGAATAAGCATTTAGTCGGAAAACAGAGAGAAACCTGACGCAGATGGCCATGCATATAGCGGAAGAGGGGATATTAAATTAGAGAATGGCGAGGAGGACACGGGGAGGTAAATAGAAAAAAAAGAATAGAGAATGGAGTGGTAAATAAGAATGACACAGGTTAGAGAGTATAGAGAGAAGAGTATAGAGGGAAGAATCACGTAAGTCAAAGGTGTAAAGTGAAAGAGGTATGTAGAATGGAATAGGCAATGGCAAACTGTAAAGGGCATGCAATTAACTGTGGTCATCATAACCATACACAAGAGCACAAGATCAATACGGTATTGAAACAAAGAAGAAACATTCACATTGATCCCAGTTCAAGGGACTCCCTGGCAGGCAATGTGTATATGGATATCTGATCTAGATGCTTAGTGCGCATGTGTATAACTCTCGGCGGGAGGGTGATGTAATAGCCAGCAGGAAATGGCAGAGCAGCACGGAATGCTGGGAGGTTTCTCGACAGGACCGCAGGGAATACTTGTCTCAGATGTCCCGCGGGAATTTCAAGGTGAAGGTGATGGGAGCAGATATGAAACAGAACTATGAAAGTCACCACTGAATATGTACTGAATAAATAAAGGCAACTGCCATTAAGGAACAAAATTGTTGGTGTAATCTTTGCACACACAAACACACGCACGCACGCACGCACACACACACACACACACACATACATCCACACACACACACACACACCTACACCCACAAACACTCACATAGCCACACATACACCCATCCAGACGCACCCATTCCGCCCACACACACACACACACAAACACACACACACACACACATACATGTGAATGAATCACCAAAAAACGAGAAGTAGACGGTACGGTAAGCTTCACTAGAATACGACCACAAGTAACAAAATGGACGTTGTGGCCAAAGCCTTCTATAGCACAGAAACAACACACACACACACACACCACACACACAAACACCACACACGCGCACACACACACACACACACACACACACACCGATACAACTGTACGAAAAAAATCACTACATGAAAATATAAGTATACAAGTTACTCATCTGTATCCTTGTTGTGGGCTGGTTGTGGTCCATGTGTCATTATGTCCGAGTGTATGATTCCAACAAAGCGACTGAACTGGAAATCCAATGTTGGTACATGCGACTGTGTGTGTTTTCATGGTTTCTTCACTATGTTTCTGTAGTCGGTGTGCATCAATGTTTACTCACGTGTAAACTGTCTCATTGTTAACCTGGTTTGTTCCTAATTCTACAAGACCTGTCCAGATTCTTTTACCGTTTCCCTTTTTTAATATTATCAGTAAATTCTCGTGAGTTATCTACAGTTTATGTATGTTTGTCTTTAGTTTGTCCAGATGTCTATAATTTTGTTCAAATGTCTATATAATTTGTCCGTATGGCTGTGTAGTTTGTCTATATGACTATATAGTGTGTCCATGTGTCTATATAATTTGTTCAGATGTCGGTATAGTTTGTTCATATGTCTACATAGTTTGTCCATATAGTTTGTCCAGATGTCTGCATATATTGTTCATATGTCTACATAATTTATCCATATATCTACATAGTGTGTACATATGTCTATATAGTTTGTCCAGATGTCTGCATATATCGTTCACATGTCTTCATAATTGTTCCAAATGTCTACATAATTTGTCCATATATCTATATAGTGTATCCATTTATCTAAATAGTGCGTCTATATGTCTATATAGTTTGTCCAGATGTCTGCATAATTGTCCATATGTCTACATAGTTTGTCCATATGTCTATATAGTTTGCCCAGATGTCTGCATAATTGTCCATATGCCTACATAGTTTGTCCATATGTCTATATAGTTTGTTTATCCATATGTCTATAAAATTTGTCCTATGTTATATGGTTTGTCTATTTATCTATATAATTTGTCCATGTGTCTATATAATTTGTCCTTATATATAGAGGCGAGGAAGGCATACATCGTTTCAAGATGTGACAGGCAGCATATGACAGCAGCAGATGTAGAACAATTAGCTCATGTGATGTAGACAATACACAATAATGTGTGAATATATAAAAGGTTTTATATTTACCTTCAAGGATTTATCTTGGTATGTTTGTTGTGATATTCACAGTAATTAACCGACAAGATTTAGCGAAATATTCCAGGCAATAAATTGTCCAATCTATTGTTTGTATCTTCGTTATTTAAATTCTGTTATTGAGGCGAAGTTCGGCGCAGGACAAGCCACTAGATAGATATGTATTCTTACTAGGGAGTCGTGGTGGCCCAGCTCGCCAGCCTGACGGTACAGTAGTCGCGTGTTCGAATCTGGGATGTCATAGACTAGCCCGGGCACCTATGTCTGCCAAGACTAACATGTGACCCTGGAGATGACGTGGGAAGTAAAGGCGTCCGGTGTGATATTTGACCACATCAGCCATCGAGTGCCGGTTGGTCCATGCAGATATTGGGTTAGGATGATACACCCATTCGACCCCCAAGAAGTTTCTGCCTTTAATGTGTTTACTATATCCACCCTGGGATCATGCCGTCTCTGTGGCGAAGGGGTGACGAATGTAATTCTTAATCCCGCATACTGCGTTCGAAACACAGCTATAGGCGATTTGGCAGCAGATCGCCATACGTTGGTTTCCATACAATGGTATGAGTCCCGGTCGTTCAGAAAACAATGGCAAACTACTGAACGTAAAATTGACCAGGAATCACAAACAGCCAAACAATTCTGGAGTTGATTGCTACGTCCGGTAAAGGATAAACAACTGGCTGACTGAAACTGGGATTCAAATCTGTCTCCTACAAACAACGACAGCGCCTCGCTAAAGGAACAAGCGTACTTCGACGTACGGTCCACTGAGATCACCTTACATAGGTTATTCTCATTAGCCAGATCATTCACTTGGACCAACAACTATGTACGGGGGTAAATTGACGAGTAAATCATAAATGGCTGTAGAAAACTAACTAACTATGATAACAACTTGAAACCGGTTTATTTTTATACATACATTGTCCCTTTATTTCTCAACATAATTTCCACCAACATTGATGCATTTATCTCATCGTTGTATCACTCCTCCCAAACCAGTTGCATAGAACTGCATGCTTTGTTTTCATTTACGTGCCATCCCACAGAACTGTGTGACTTACTTATTGACTCGCCCTCGTAACTTTTTCTACCCAGCTATGCACCTCTTTAAGGGAAATCGCTAGGAACTAAGTCCACAGACAACCCACCTTGGCGGGAGACATGTCGCGAGTGACGCCGAAGTTGAATGTTAAGTGAAACGTGGTTTAGAAAACAGAGCACACAGTTCTATGCAGCCGGTTTGGGAGGACTGATAAAACGATGGGATAAGTGCATCAATGATGGTGGAAATTATGTTGAGAAATAAAGGGAGAATCTATGTATAAAAATAAACTGGTTTCAAGTTGTTATCATATTAAGTTATTTTTCTACAGCCATTTGTGACTTACTTATTAACTTACTATATGGACACAATTTGTGCTCTGGCATTAATTTACTATTTAAAAATATTGTACGTCTCAGAAATATAAATAAATACTTCGGACGTCGGAGTAGGTCCGCCTCAAGGCGAAGGGCACTGGTAATGGGGAGAAATAATACACACGCAAATATCAGTCCAGTACACTAGAAATAGTAGCACGTGTGTGGGGTGCGCTTCAACAGTTCAAAGCGCGCCAACGCAACAAACATAACACAACATTTAGAAAGCATTGGGGAAAATATGTGCCGTGTTTTACCGGGGTCTCCAAGGAAAAGTAAAGAATAGTTTCAATGTAGATCTCTTTTGCAGGTAGTTAAACTCGACTGAAGAGGGTTGGTCCGAGACTGACCAGCTCACACCCTAGGGGAAAACATCAACGAACATTCAACCAACCATGAAGTGGCCTACAAAGGGTGTGACTTGCGCGGTTGTGGGCCTATACTCCACTGGGAGTATCAAGGACAAAAAGTCCAGAAAGAAAGTACAGTGTAGAAAGTGGAAGTGAATCATGACTCATTTCGCAATCATTAAAGAAGAAAATCGAGACTCTGGGAACTTGAACAAAACAATTCTTAGAATATCGTAGATGAAGATAATGTGCATTACTGGCATTCTGTCAGATCTGAGCATCAAAGACAATTGTCTCGTAAACAGCATTATGGCTCAGACACGTGAATACTTTAGCCATATTAAACTTTACCGTGTTGTAGAGATACTATGAATTAATCACACACACACACACACACACACTCACACACACACACACACACACACGCGCGCGCGCGAGCGCGCAACGAGAAGCAGGCAGCAAGGTTTAACTAGAATACTATCACAAGTTACAAAACAGACGTTGCGATAAAAGCTTTCGTCAGCGCACCAATAGCAAACACACACAACGATACAGTTAAGTTAGTTGCATGTCCCTCACAGGACGTCGCAGTCAACCGTAGCATTTTTTTTTTTGGGGGGGGGGATGTTTGTGATTTCTAGGCAAGCTTTATGTTCAGCAATATGCCATTGCTTTCTGGACGACCAGCACTCACACCATAGTATGAAAACCAACGCAGGGTGATTTCTGGCGAAATCGCCCGCAGCTGTGTTTCAAACGCAGTATGGGGGATTATGCAGAGGAAGAAGGGGGGTGGGGTGGCCGCGGAGGAGGAGTAAGAAGAAGCAAAATACGAAGGACGCAGAAGAGAAGGGGTAAGAAGAAGAAGAAGAAGAAGAAGAAGAAGAAGAAGAAGAAGAAGAAGAAGAAGAAGAAGAAGAAGAAGAAGAAGAAGAAGAAGAAGAAGAAGAAGAAGAAGAAGAAGAAGAAGAAAAACAAGGCGAACGAAGAAGAAGAAAAACAAGACGAAGAAGAAGACAAAGCAGAAGACGATAAAGGCACTGTATCGGTGAATTCTAAACACAAGAAATGCGAATACGACGTGAAGAAAAGAAAATGGAAGAACAAAACAACAAGAGCCTTGGGAAAACTTTAAGTGTTCACAGAGATGTTAGTAGTGACATCGAAGAGGAACAATCATTGGGGAGGTCTGCTGTAAGGTCGAAGGGCGACGTCGGAGAGTTGTAACTCACGACATTGGAAATGACGGCTCTCCAAAGTCAACTGGATCAGGTCACGAAAGTCAAGGTCACATCCTTGACTCCCCGGGTGGTAAAACGGTGTTATGTCGTCTGAGAAATCTGAACATATGGTGCTAGTGTTGGTGGGCGTTTTTTTTTTTTTTTTTTGGGGGGGGGGGGAGGAGGATGATGGCCAAGTGGGAGAGGAGAAGGGCAGGCAGGGGTATCGAGAACTTGATTATAATGTAAATTAAACAAATGGGATATGTTCATTTGCCAGTATAAGGTCATTTGAAAGTGTAATGTTTGAATTAATGCAGAAGACATTGGCTGGACGGAGATTCAACTGTCTTCAGCTGACTCTGTTTGTTTTGTTGTTGTTGTGTGTGCGCGCGCGCGTGTGTGTGTGTGTGTGTGTGTCTGTGAGCGTGTGTGTGTGTGTGTCTGTGTGCGTGTGTGTGTGTGTGCGGTCTGCGTGGGTGGGTGTGCCTGTGCATATATAAGAGAGAGAGAGAGAGAGAGAGAGAGAGAGAGAGAGAGAGAGAGAGAGAGAGATGTACAGAGCAGACAGATAAATAGATAGGTAGCTAAACAGCAATGGCGGACTGGCCGGGGTGTCAATTTTCCCAATGGCAAGTGAGCTGGAGGACTCTGATGAAGTGGAGCCATTTCAACATTAGACAATATGTTTAAAACATGAATGTCCTTTTTACAAGTAGATGTGTCTGCTGGCGACCAATAGCCTTAGACCAAGGCCTTCTGTGGTAAGAAGTTTAGATCAAATAACAAACACTCAACAACATAGGACCTGTATTTTTGGGACCTTTCTCTCGCTGTGACCTCAAATGTAGTCCACACACGGGCTACTACTTTTAGTGCACTGGAATGATTTTTGCGTGATTATAGCTTTCCTCATTACCAATGTCCTTCGCCATCTGAGGAACCAACTCCGACTTCTGAGGTACTTGTAATTTACATCCCAAAGTTAAGGATGAGAAGTCAACATTTTAATCCACTGGCCGTCGTAGGGGTTGAACCCGATGCCTCGGCATCAGCTCACCGAAAGTCTAAAAGCCAGCGCGTGTATCCATTCGGCCACGCTGACACTCAACGCATCCGGCCGCCACGCTGGATCTTGTGTACTACGAAAGTTTAAAGAAGAGACGTGATTGGTTGGCCTCTATGTGTTATATGCTAGCTCCGTGGCGAAGAGTTACGGACGCGATTCGTAATCCCGTATAGCCGAGTTCGAAACATAGCGGTGCTGGTTCTTTTTTTTTTTTTAAGATATAGGTGCCGGTCGTTCAGAAAGCAATGGCAAACTACTGAACGTAAAACTTGCCCAGGAATCACGAACAGCAAAAATCCTTGGGTTGATTGCTACTTCCTGTGAAGGACTTGTAACTAAAAAATACGTTATACGTAATGCATAGAAATATCAGTTGCTGGGGTCGCAGAAACAGCAGGATAAATAAACCCATAGGTATTGATTGGCACGTATATAAGTAGAGGAAAGAAGTTGAGATTAGATGACACATTGGCCAATATAAAAATTACGGACTAATAATTCGATGTGCAATGATGATGATCTGTTGATTAACTGATATACAAATTGAAAGCTTTGGTGATCACACCAAGATGCGAACCAGTAGCTTCCAAATAACGACAGCGCCTCGGTGTAGGAACAAGTGTACTTCGACACAAGGCCACAAAGTCACGTCACTCGTGGTCGTGATCTAGTAGGACTTGCCATTTTATTGTTGTTTAATTGAATCATATTTGTATCCCCGGACTCAGCGATTGCAAGATCGTTGGCTACAATAATGAGAACAAAAACAGCATCAGCAGAAACAACAAAACTAACAACAACATCAGCAACAACAGCTGTAACAGTAACAAACGGCCTACTTACGCCATCAGTTCTGGCTCGCATAACTCCCGAAGTTGCGTCACTAGCGACCATGTTCCGATCCAGATTGAGACAAGATTACAGTGTTCTCCCCTTGATTTGGTTAGCACAAACTCCGATTCTCCAGAAATCAATGTCAGCAACAAACTTTGCTCCACACAAATGCATTCCTTATCCGTATTTTATTTTATGTTCTTGTTATTGTGTACCTAACTGCACTATTTTGTACCACAAATAAATTATAACAATAAATCCGTGCGGAAAACACTGTGAATTAAGTTTATAATTCTTGAATAACACACATTGTTTCACACAAATGCATTCTGTATCCGTATTTTATTTTATATTCTTGTTATTTATTATCTAATTGCATTTGTTTGTACGACAAATAAATTTAAAAAATAAATCCTGAAAAAATAAACTGTACAGTCAGTTTATAGTTCTTGAATAACAGACATTATTTCACATAAATGCATACCATCGTCTTAGTGTTATACTGTTTTCCACAAGGTGTTTGTAAAGTATCACTACACTTTGTATGTAGAACAGCTGTTGGTTGGAGAACATGTTTTCCGTCTTGCAAACGGAAAATATATTCTCCAACAAACAGCTGTTCTACATACACAGTGTGGTGAGACTTTACAAACACAATGTATATTCACGTTTCTACTGTACTCTTTTGTAACACAAACGAACTATCAATTATTATATTAATGTTGCATATCCCTTACAGGATCTTGCTGTCAAAACCAGCATTTTTCAGCTGCTGTTGATGTACTAGGCAAGTTTTTACGTTCAGTAGTTTGCCATTGCTTTCTGAACGACCGGATCCCATACCAACACGTTATAATGCAACGCGACACGGTCCGCTGCACAAATCGGTCGCAGCTGCGTTTCGAACGCCTGGTAAGCGGCTCACGAACTGCGTTCGCAAGCCTTTGGCCACGGATTGAAAACTAGCTGGCGGTGATGTTTTGTTTATAGTATACACTTTATTTTTAAGAAAGTTTAAACAAAGAATTCATACACAATTAGGTTGCGCAATTTGTTGTCTGGATTATTTCACTACATCTCGCATACTGCAGAGTTAACACACGCAGTGAAAGCATAAATCATATTTTTACTGAAACACATAAAACACATTGTCACTGATTCTGTTAAATTGTTAAGCATTTGTTACCCCCGCGGTAATCGCTGATTCACTACTAAGTCTTTTTGTCTGTATAACGGGGATTTCAAACATCTAATAGCTAACACGTCGGCCGGACAACATGTTGTGCAACCTGTTGTTTGTGCCTTCTGTCCTTACATTTACGAAGACATGCACTGTTTGGAATTGATGACTGTTTAAGATAACGAGTATACACATACTTCGTGTTTGGTTGACTCAGATTGACAGCACAGATACTGCAAGTATACGCCTAGTTTCCAAATAGAAGAATCCTTTAGGAATGTCGTTATTATTCTTAATTTGTGCACTAGAAACAAACAGAAGAATCCTTTAGGAATGTCGTTATTATTCTTAATTTGTGCACTAGAAACAAACAGAAGAATCCTTTAGGAATGTCGTTATTATTCTTAATGTTTGCACTAGAACCAAACAGAAGAATCCTTTAGGAATGTCGTTATTATTCTTAATTTGTGCACTAGAACCAAACAGAAGAATCCTTTAGGAATGTCGTTATTATTCTTAATGTTTGCAATAGAACCAAACAGAAGAATCCTTTAGGAATGTCGTTATTATTCTTAATGTTTGCAGTAGAACCAAACAGAAGAATCCTTTAGGAATGTCGTTATTATTCTTAATTTGTGCACTAGAACCAAACAGAAGAATCCTTTAGGAATGTCGTTATTATTCTTAATGTTTGCAATAGAACCAAACAGAAGAATCCTTTAGGAATGTCGTTATTATTCTTAATGTTTGCAATAGAACCAAACAGAAGAATCATTTAGGAATGTCGCTATTATTCTTAATTTTTGCACTAGAACCAAACATAAACCAGAAACATTTAATTTGCAATATTGTTTTCTACTATGGGATGCAAAGGTATACTTTACTCTCTCTCTCTCTCTCTCTCTCTCTCTCTCTCTCTCTCTCTCTCTATCTCTCTCTCTCTCTCTGTGTGTGTGCGCGCGCGAACGTGCGTGTGTGTGTGTGTGTGTGTGTGTGTGTGTGTGTGTGCACGCGCATAAGAAAAAAAACATGGAGACCTTGGTTAGAATCCTTGGTAAGGTGTTGGATTTGTTTCTTTCGGAGGCAAAACAAAGCAAAAACCACTAGCCTGCACAGTTCGCGGGACTGCCCTAGCGAGGTAGCCTTAATTGCTCAGGCTCAAGACACTCCCGTCCTAGACCACAAGGTACTACAAACAACAATGACAGCTGACAGTTTTGACCAACAGTTATAATGTGTCGGGTCTACAGTGGTACCACAGTGGCCAGCACCTTTGCCAGCCAGCGCAGTGGTCATGTGTTCGAATCCCATCGAAGCGAATTTTAATAAAATATGTCCACCTGGGCTTCCAGGTCGATCCAGTTTTAAATAGGAACCAGAAGATGTCCTGGAAAGTACAAGCGGTCGGTTTAATATTTCCCACATCACCCAGCAAATACTCATCGGTGAAAGAAAATATCGTGTTAGCACCAATGCGCCCAATAAGCCTCAAAGACTGGGAAATGGTCGTTTACTTTTGACATAATTCGTTGGGACAAGAGAAGGAAGGCTGTCGCGCTGGCGAAGTTGATGGCGAACTGCGCTGGTAATGTTATGCGTACAGTCGAATGCAGGTTCGATACCTCGGCTCGTCGCTTGTCAAATAGGAGAGAAAGATGTGCCACCTATGTCTCCTTATTCTCGACCTGTAAACCGTGATGGCGCCATAACATCATAGACCCATAAGGGGACACTGTTCCGGGGGGCCATTTATTTATTTACTTAAGTTGAGTAGAGTCAAGACACGACATCACTGCACTCCAGGCATTACCTTAAGCGCTCAGTCATCAGCTTCAACAGCCAGCGAAGAGTTCCAATACTAATGGTGCTCGTTGACTTTACCTCTGAGTGACGACTGTCGACTAGAACCTCGGACCATCCCTTGCTGCTGCATTCTCTCTAGACCAGTGGTTCTCAACCGGTGGGAATTCCCCCCTCCCCAGGGGGGAATTTTAGGGTTTCCAGTGTGGGGAGGGGGGGGGGGTGGAATTAATATTACATCAAGATCGCGTTAATACAAAAAACTGATTACTTGATATTGTTTTTTCCTCCATACTTTACGGTTTTGTTCTTCTGTGGAGAAGGTGGAGGAACAGATTGAGAACCCATATGTGGAAAGAATGAGATTGCGGGGGATCGGCAGGGGTTCTGGAAGAATCTCAAAACTGAGAGGGAAGACCAGGAGAACTTTTAATCAGATAGCGGTGGAAACGATTAGTAGTATGACTCTTCGCTGGCTGTTGAACGAGGAGACGGAGCACGTATGGGAATGTCCTGAGTGCAGTGATATCGGTTCTTAACTCAACTCAGCTCAACTTTTCGCCCTTCTGAAATTCATCTTATAACATAAGTAGACACGCACATCACGTTTTGTGTAGACGTCTAGACTTGTTCTAATCTGTATTATTAAATTTAGCTTCCATTTTTACGTATATTGCGTATGGGTGGGAGGGGGATTTATAGGGAGGAAATATGAAAGGGGGGGGGGGGTTGTGAATGATATTCTGAACATACGGTGAAGGGGTGCATGGGCTATAAAAAAGGTTGAGAACCACTGCTCTAGACAATGCTAGTCTATCTGCTCCTCTGCATTAATTTATGTATTTAAGAGCAGACAGCTGATTTCAAACACACAGCCGTTTCTGCTGATGTTATTCGTGTTCTCATTATTCTAGCTAATGACTTTGTATTCGCTGAGTTAGAAGGAAAGAAAAGTAAGAAAAATAAAATCACGCCCTCCGTACTTCCGGCGATCGCACTTATAAATACTAGTATTGCATTTACAACGTACAATACACTATTCACCTCGACATCACAAGGTACAAGAGGAACCAGATGAGATTAGATGAGAATACAATATTGTTCTTCCTATAGAAATTCGCCACATCCGAGATCGTCATAAGCGGTATGCATTGTATGAGGAGGATGTGAACGGGGCTGCAGAAGAAAGCAAATGATAAGACGGCTTGGCCTGAGTCTGTGAACCTTTGCTCCGTAAAAACGTTGCATGTCCCTTACATGGCGTCGCAATCAAGTCCAGTATTTTTTTTTTTTTTTAAGCTGTTTGTGATTTCTTGTCAAGTTTACGTTCAGTAACTTGAGATTGCTTCCTGAACGACCAGCACTCATACATTTGTATGGAAACCAACGCAAAGCGGTCTGCTGCCAAATCGCCCGCAGCTGTGTTTCGAACGCGGTATGCGGGATTACGAATGCAAACCCCTACGCCACATCGCTCTTGCCTCAAAGGTAGAATAAAAGGCAAAAGTAGAGGAAGCTAGTCATGAAAGTCCATGTTCAAGGCCCTCTGGGGGGACGGAGTCCTTACCATTTAGCTTCTGTGCAGATTCAGTCTCCGAAAACGGAAGAGGATGCAGGGAGCGGTGTGAAAGGTGGACGGGCTAAGACGCCAAACACGTGATAGATGGTCATGCTTGGTTTCTGGGGTAAAAGTGTACGCTCATGGAATTGTGCTGCGTGGCCGAAAATATTGATTGATTGATTGATTGATTTAGGAACCTACATCACAGCATTCGGGACATTCCCATAAGAGCTCCGTCCCCATCCTCAGCAACCAGCGAAGAGTTCCAACACTAATAGTTCCAGTAGCAATCTGATTATATGTCCGTCTCGCCTTTCCTCTGAGCGTCCAGCGTCGGCCAGATCCCCTCGTCACTCCTCGCTGCCTCATTCTAACCAGACCATGGTGATCCATTTGCTCCTCCGAGGTGTACACGTGCTCCCACAAGGCCGCAACCACATCTGCCTTGTCATGCATCAATACTCCACCAAGTTTTGCCGAGCCAGCCAATCTGTCCGCCCGTTCATTCCCCAGCACACCGGCATGCCCCGGAGAAAAGATCCAGGTGATGCTTGCCACCCGTGACCTCCGAAGCGAAGCAAGCCACTCTGCACGAAGCTTGCCTGTCCTCACCCTTCTCAGCATGCTTTCTGAGTCAGTTACAATCACAATGTGTGTATGTATCGTGTTTTCTATCCAGCGGAAAGCTGCACTGACCGCCTCCACCTGCATTCTTAAGCTAGATGTAGATGTAGATGGCCGAAAATATGAATTGATGTCAAGGTAGCGGGTTCAATTCCTACACTTGTCAGTGGACTAAGATGTCAACTTCTCGTTCGTGACTTGGGGACATAAATTACACGTATCTGAGAAGTCGGGGTGGGTTCGTCTGATGGCGAGGGATACTGTTAATAGGGAAAGCTAATCCACAGGCAAACTTCAGCCCCGTGCACTATCCAGTAGTGGCAGTTACTAGAAGTAGTAGCACGTGTGTGGACGACGCCTGAGTTCAAGGCGAGCCAAAGAGAACAAAAGGATGAAGTTGTGAACTATCGTTGGAGGGACAGTCATTGCCGAGCAGAACAGAACATATCAAATAACAGTCTCTCTGCAGAAAAGAACATATCAAATAACAATCTCCCAGCAGAATAGAACATATCAAATAACAATCTCCCAGCAGAACAGAACATATCAAATAACAATCTCCCAGCAGAACAGAACATATCAAATAAGAATCCCCCAGCATAACAGAACAGAGCATATCAAATAACAATCTCCTAGCAGAACAGAACAGAACATATTAACTAACAATCTTCAAGCAGAACAGAACATATTAAATAACAATCTCCTAGCAGAGCAGAACATATTCAGTAACAATCTTCCAGCAGAACAGAACAGAACATATTAAATAACAATCTCCTAGCAGAACAGAACAGAAATATCAAAAACAATCTCCCAGCAGAACAGAACATATCAAATAACAATCTCCCAGCAGAACAGAACATATCAAATAACAATCTCTCAGCAGAACAGAACATATCAAATAACAATCTCCCAGCAGAACAGAACATATCAAATAACAATCTCTCAGCAGAACAGAACATATCAAATAACAATCTCCCAGCAGAACAGAACATATCAAATAACAATCTCCCAGCAGAACAGAACATATCAAATAACAATCTCTCAGCAGAACAGAACATATCAAATAACAATCTCCCAGCAGAACAGAACATATCAAATAACAATCTCCCAGCAGAACAGAACATATCAAATAAGAATCCCCCAGCATAACAGAACATATCAAATAAGAATCCCCCAGCATAACAGAACAGAGCATATCAAATAACAATTTTCCTAGCAGAACAGAACAGAAGATATTAACTAACAATCTTCAAGCAGAACAGAACATATTAAATAACAATCTCCTAGCAGAGCAGAACATATTCAGTAACAATCTCCCAACAGAACACAACAGAACATATCAAATAATCTCCCAGCAGAACTTTACAGAAGATATCAAATAACAATCTACCATCAGATGAGAATATATCAAATAATAATCTTCCAGCATGAACAGAACATATCAAGTAGCACTCTCCCATCAAATCAGAACAGAACATATCAAATAACAATCTCGCAGCAGAACAGAACAGAACAGAACGGAATATATCAAATAACAACCTCCCAGCAGAACAGAACATACCAAATAACAATCACCCAGCAGAAAAGAACAGAACATATCAAATAATAATCTCCCAGCAGAACAGAACAGAACATATCAAATAACAATCTCCCAGCAGAACATATTAAATAACAATCTCCCAGCATAACAGAACATATCAAATAACAATCTCTAAATAGAACATAAAAGAACATATCAAATAACAATCTCTAAGCAGAACATAACAGAACATGTCAAATAACAATCTCCGAGCAGAACTGAACATATTCAATTTGCATAACAATCTCCTAGCATGAGAATGCAGACTGGGAGGGGCAGCCATTGAAGATGGAGGACACCAGCCATGAGGCGCACATCAGCAGTCAGGATTCCATGCATGAATGCAATGGACATATGTTTCAGTCTGTGAAATGATATCATGCCAGCGCCCGCGTGCCGGCCCGGGGCTCCCAGCTTCGAATCCCCATCTTGGTAGGACATTATTCAAACACTGACCCGGGCTGCTGGCTCTATCCAATTGAAAATGAGCACCAGGACATTTTATGGGAAGTGAAAGCGACTGGTGTTATTCTGACCACATCACCCGTCTAGTACCGGCTGTGAGATAATGACCACATCCCCCGTCTAGTACCGGCTGTTGAGATACCGACCGCATCACTCGTCTAGTACCGGCTGTTGTGATACCGATCACATCACCCACCCGTCTAGTACCGGCTGTTGAGATACCGACCACATCTCCACTCTAGTACCGGCTGTTGAGATACTGACCGCATCACCCGTCTAGTACCGGCTGTTGAGATACCGACCACATCTCCACTCTAGTACCAGCTGTTGAGATACTGACCGCATCACCCGTATAGTACCGGCTGTTGAGATACCGACCACATCTCCACTCTAGTACCAGCTGTTGAGATACTGACCGCATCACCCGTATAGTACCGGCTGTTGAGATACCGACCACATTTCCACTCTAGTACCAGCTGTTGAGATACTGACCGCATCACCCGTCTAGTACCGGCTGGTCTATAATAATATACGGCTAGTACCGTATTAGCAAATACCGTTAGTTAATTGCATATCCTTTACATGACATAGCTGTCAATTCCATCATGTTTTGGCTGTTTTGATTCCAGATTACGTTCAAAGATTACGTTCAGTAGTTTGCCATTGCTTTCTGAACGACCTGCACTCATACAATTGTATGGAAACCAACGCAAGGCGGTCTGTTTCCAAATCGCTCGCAGCTGTGTTTCGCACGCCTTATGAGGAATTATGAATTTCGCCCGTAGCCACTTCACCACATTCAAATACAGAGGTTCTAGAAAGAAGAAAAGACAAAATAAACTGAGAATGAAATGAGAATACAATTCAGGAAGAAAAGAAAATTATCTGTTATTTCTTTAAAATTGATTGCGGTCGACCTCATTTTGGAATATTACTTTTGTTCAGGGAAATAATTCAGTAGATTTCTCTGAAAAAGTAGATTAAACGCTAAAAATTAAAATATCCCTTTCGCTCAAGATAAATATATCCTCAATGTCTCTAGAAAAGTAATGGCCGCCAGCCATTTCCTGAAATAATCTTTTCGTTCAGCGAACATATATCCCCACTATTCAGAGAAAACTAATGGCCGTCTACTATATATTAAAATATATCTTTCGCTCAGGGAAAATATATCCCCGACTTCTATGGAAATGTAATAACTGTCGACCTTACTTTAGCCGGTCCCAGTGGCCAAAGTCTTTCGAACGCGGTTAGTGAGCCGCTTACCAGGCGTTCGAAACGCAGCCGCGACCGATTTGTGCAGCAGACCGTGTCGCGTTGTGTTATAACGTGTTGGTATGGGAGCCGGTCGTTCAGAAATCAATGGCAAACTACTGAACGTAAAATTTGCCTAGCACATCAATAGTAGCTGAAAAATGCTGGTGTTGACTGCAACGTCCTGCAAGGGATGTGCAACATTTAAAAAAAACAAAATTACTTTAGACTGTTCATTTCCTTTACGAAAACACGTACACTGAAATTTATCTTTTGCTCAGGGAAAATAGATTCCGAACTTCTA
Source organism: Cepaea hortensis (assembly GCA_963921405.1). Taxonomy (NCBI): domain Eukaryota; kingdom Metazoa; phylum Mollusca; class Gastropoda; order Stylommatophora; family Helicidae; genus Cepaea; species Cepaea hortensis. The sequence goes on from OY992884.1 coordinate 63,097,941, forward strand.
TGGAAAAGTAAAAGCTGTCGAAGTTACTTCAGACTGTTCCTTTCCTTTAGGCCTGTTTTGTGGCGAAGGAGTAACGGGCGCAGTTCGTGATCCCACTTAGCCGAGTTCGAAACACGGCTGCGCGCGATTTGACACCAGATGCGCTGGAATTTTACTAAATGGTATGGGTACCAATCGTTCAGAAAGCAATGGCAAACTACTGAGCGTAAACTTGCCAAGAGATCACAGTATCAAAAAAAAAATGCTGATGTTGACTACTGCGTCCTGCAAAGGATATGCAACTAACTAACTTTCATTTAGGAAAATATGTATCCCCAAATTTTTCTGAAAAAGTAATGGCGGTATATTTCTTTAGTTCACGGAAAATATTTCCCTAATTTCTATGAAAAAGTAATGGTATACGACCTAAAATTGGAATATTCCTTTCCCTCAGGGAAAACACATATCTAATATCACATCCAGAGTAGGCCTGTAGTAACGCATGTTGTACCTTACAACTCAACACGCGTATGTCGTTTACTCTGTTGTGATACCGTATTGGAACTTTTCTGTACAAGATCTCTGTGACGTGAACAAATTCACTTCGGGCTGTGTGTTTAACTCTCTGTGTCATTACATGACCCTCCGAGGTTATTACGTTAACTTTTTTTGTCTTTACTTTACGTTCCTTAATTGTTATATTCACTTAATGTTTTTTATTACAATAACTTCATCTGCTATTATAGTTTACTTTCTCAGTTATTGTTTTACGTTCCTTGGTCATTTCATCAACGTTCTCTGTTATTATATTACTTTTCTCTGTTACTACATTAACTTCATCCGTTATGACATTATTTTTTTTTCCTGTTATGACATTAACTCCCATTGCTAACTCATTTAAATCAACTGTCTCTGTTATTACGAGTATTAACTTTCTCTGATATTACTTTACCTTTCTCTATCATTACTTTATCTTCCCCAGTTATTACACCGCCTTCCTCTGTTATTTCGTTAACTGTCTTTGTTGTTTCCTTAATTTTCTCTGTTATTATCTCACCTACTTCTGACCCGACCGGTAACAACTATAAAGTAACTTTCTCAGCTACTTCAGACCCGACCGGTTACGACTATAAAGTAACTTTCTCAACTACTTCTAACCCGACCGGTTACGACTATAAAGTAACTTTCTTGGAGCAGTGCATGCGCTGTGGCGACAGTGTTACGTACGCAATTCGCAATCCTGCATTCATCCATCCATCATGTGCCATGCCGGAAAGCGTGGGCAGTCATGACTCGCCATTTCACTCGATCACCAAAGTCGTGGATCAGCTCCGTGTTCCTGTCTCGACCATGCAATCCTGCATACCGCGTTCGAAACACAGCTGCGGACGATTTGGCAGCAGACCGCTGGTTTTCATTCAATGGCATGAGTGCCGATCGTTCACAAAGCAATGGCAAACTACTGAAAGTACACCTGCCGAGTCATCACAAACAGCCAAAAAATGCTGGGGTTGACTGCGACATCCTGTAAAGAATATGCAACTAACTTGGAGCGGAGTAACTTAGCAGACTTTCATAAACGGCCTCAAGTCGCCTCGAATAACCTGTATGAAAACATACATCGTGAACCCGACGGTATAACATACCTCCTGATCACGGGGTTGTTCATCAGACGCCTAGTTCCCCTCGGATAAGGACAGAAAAACTAGGAGGGTCCGTGTGTGCATTAAAAATTAATTGGCGGTAGATGGATGATTCGTTGTTCTGGCTCGGTTTCAAAATAAGAAAACCCGTGTCCAAAAATAGCTACAGCCCTCGTGATTCTGGTATACACACATTGTGAGCCTTATCGGCGCTAGGGAATTGATGCACTGTTTGGAGATTCTCCCTTTAGGATATATGGGTAAAAGATTTATGCATTTGTGGAGGAGATGGCAGGCGAAGAAAGCGATCGTTTACAAACAATAAAGACATCCATCTTTCTAGCCATAGAAAAGGTGCCTGTAATGACTACCCGTCGGCGCTGTGGCTTGGAGGCAGTGAGCGCGTTCCACAATTCCCCAACACTCCGGATCGACGGTTCGACATTAACTGCATGCGATTTGGAAGCAGACATCCTTGCGTTGATTTCGATGGTGTGTGTGTGTCAGTCGTTCAGAAAGCAATTGCAAACCTCTAAATGTAAACATTTTGCCTAGTAATTCAGTCACAAAATGTCGAGGTTGATTGTGAAGTTCTGTAAAGGACATGCAACTAACTTTGTAACTAATTGTCCAGGATTGACAACCATACGTTAGAACTAGTTCTATGTAACACACAGGAAATCATGTTCTAGCCTCCGGTCGCTGGTATTTATTGCATAAGATAGTGTTCATCTTTTACAATGCTGGTGTGGCTTGTACCATTATGTTCTTTGTCTCAGTGATACGTCTGCTATCTGATCTACCTCTCCTTTCGTTGGCTTGAAATATGTCTATAACTGCAATGTTGTCTCTTGTGTAAATTTAAATGTCTATTTTAGTTCACCCAGTGGTCCATAGAACTTTATCTTCCAGTTTTTCTCTAGCCCAGAAGGTTTGCCTAGATATGTCGTATATTGAGCAGTCTTGGACTATGTGATCTGCTGTCTGCAGCGCCAATCCACATGTGCCTATCTTGAATTGTGTATAATATGGTTGCGTAATCTCTTGTGTTGTCGACTAATGTGCTTGCTGCTTGCTTGTGTTCGTTGGCTTGAGCTCCAACGCGAAGTCCTGTATGTCGGATGAAGGCATCCTGTTGTCCAACATCAGTGTGATGTCATACAGGACCTGAGTTTTGCGTGAGTATCCGTTGTCCCATGTCTGGCTTATTGGTGTGCAGACTGGTGGTTCCTCGCCGTACAGGCAGACACTCTCCGACTTCGGAGGAATCGACTAATGTTATCCATGTGTCTAGATACTTGAATGTATCTATTCTCCCCCACATTAATACTATTGGCTTTAGTTGTACATTTATGAACGTTCCGTCCATTTGATAGTACCATTACTTTTGTCTTATAGGAATGCCCAATGTGCAGTGGCATCGTTCGACATAACATAACGTAACATAACAACTGTCTTCCTGTTATTTTTTTATTTTTTTAAATTTTTTATCTTTTTTTTTTGGTTTCGCATTCGCTCGCTTTGAACTCAAGCGGGGTCCATCACGTGCTACTACTTCTAGTGCACTGGATTGATTTTTGCTTGTGGAATATATTTCTCTATTACCGGCTTCCCTCACATTCAGGTGAACCCACTCTGGCTTCAGAGGTACTAGTAATTTACATCCCCAAGTCAAGGACGAGTAGTAAACATTTTAGTCCAGATGACCTGTGTAGGGGTTGAACCCGCTACCTCGGCATTTACACACCGGAAGTTTAAGAGCGAGCGCTATTATCCATTCCGCCATGCTGAGTTCCAATCATTTGATAGTATCATTACTTGTGTTTTATAGGAATGCTCAATGGGCAGTGACTTCGTGCGACATAATATAACATAATATAACATAAGTAAACATCCTATTATTCAAACGCTAGCTCGCTTTTTTCACTTTCTACAACCACTGTATCTAAAGTTTTGTAATTCATTCTGATTTATTGCTAGCGAGACGGTGACATCAGTAATATATATATATATATATATATATATATATATATATATATATATATATATATATATATATATATATATATATATATCACAAATAAATATCACAGAATATATACCCGATCATGTACTCCGTTTGATGATAAGAACAAAGGTATAAATTAACTTAAGATATTTCACAACAGCTTCCGCTATCTGTACTCCTCTTTGCCTACTGAAGTTAAGATATCTCCCACGTGAGTCGCGTCGACTTTATCAACTGACACCACCGACGTCAATGCCGCTGTCACTCACTCTTCCTTTTAAATGTGATGCCTCCATTTTTTTTTTTTTTTCTTCGTTTTCTCCGCTATCTGGTTCCATTCCATTACAGCCTCCAGAATTTTTTTATTATCTGGAAATAGAACGACTTAAAGAAAATCAAAGAAAGGCGAACGAAGAACCATTTCATTGAGTTGAAGAAGAAGGGGAGTTGGCCATATCTTAAGATAAAAGATGTCTGGAACCAACTTTCAATCAAATAATTAGCTGAAACAATATTGGTCGGTGCGTTTAACCATCTGCGCCAATCAGGTACCTTGATTGCTTGGCCCCGCCTCCCTGCTGCGCGGCCCCGATCGATAGGGTGTTTCTGTCTCTCAGCCGACCAACTGCCAGCGGGATTCCCGATGATTACGTCACCAGCTCGGCGGGGCCTCTGCTTTCAAGAGGAAGTTTGGGAATGTTTGTGATGGATACCAGTGAAGTGAACACATGCAGACGGAAATCACAGTTGCGCACTATGGACGGACATCTAAACCGTTTGAAGCCTGCCACAGAGGCTAGACCGCGGTGATCTTTCTTAGACAATCTTTGACAGCCGATTGTTTCCCCATTACCTGGCGGATGCCTGCTGGCAGGTTATTACACGGTCACGGCAGTAAAGCCGTGCGGGTGTTAAGAGAAATGTATGCATTTATCTCATCTCATCTCGTCTTGTTCCTCTTGTACCTTGCCTCTAGACTATCCCTGCTGGCTGTAGGGTAAGGCGCAGTCCACACCTTGTAGACCGTATGCATATATATTAGGTTATATTACTTATTGAGATTGGTGGCCAGTGTATTTTCATACAACTGTTGCTTCTTTCGAGAGTATCACAAAGTAATGCAGCTTTGCAGAACAGAATTACGAAATACACAGGACATTGCGGCGACTAGCCTTCACCAGTACACAAATACATACCCAAAACACAACATACAGTCACGGAGAAGACCCTCCGGTGACTACATGACGGCATAAGGACGGGATAAGAAGAATACAAAGAGGAGAAAAAAAATGAGAGCAATGAAGAGAAAATGAAAATATGGGAAACAATTTTGTTACTTATCTCAGTGTTACTGGGGTTGAATAAGATACCACCATCGTATAAAGGTTATACAGGATATTGAGACTACATTATACAACCCCAATAACACAATGTATTGGGCGATTTGATCCTATACGTACGTGGTATAACAATAAACCTTACTGACCCTATTTCATAGGGAACAGTATGAGTGAAGCCTCGTATTTGTAGACCTTCCTATTCCGCATACCTCATGTGGCATATCGCAGGTACTATACCAACCTATCTTTCCCGCCCTTCTCTCTCTCTCTCTCTCTCTCTCTCTCTCTCTCTCTCTCTCTCTCTCTCTATCTATCTCTCTGTCTCTCTCTCTCTCTCTCTCTCTCTCTCTCTCTCTCTCTCTCTCTCTCTCTCTCTCTCTCCTTTTTTTCCTTTCTCATATATACCATAAACTTGTATTCATACTATTGAATGAATGTGTGTTGATGTGTGTAGATGTATGTATGTGCGCCGACACATATCACTCCACTCAGACTTTGGGACTCGCTTCGTACACACATAAAGGAGCACATAACATAAGTTTTGTTAGTATCACCATCATACTTAGGTGCACACGTCATTGCTCTTTAATATTCGTCTACTATGGCCAACCGATTTACTGGCACCCACTCACGCATTGTACGTACATCCACTGGGACTCATTAGCTTTCACTCTCGGATAACTATCACATCTCCATTGCTTCCAGTTTCTTGCCTTACCTCCCTGCCCCCTTTTTTCATGTACCACTCCCACTCATTTACCTGGGACTTTCACTGAACCGTGACCACCCACTACCCCGGTATCATCCCCCAGTCCAGTCCCAATGACCCCCAGACTCTCATGGCTGTGTACACAAGAGGATAGAGAATACATTCGCGGTAGTAGAACAGCCTGGGACTCTGAGATAAGTAGCAATATATTTTTTTTTTCACATTTTCCTTTTTTTTCTTCTTCATTGCTCTAATTTTTTCACCTTTTTATTCTTCTCATCCCGTCTTTATGCCATAATGTAGTCACCGCAGAGTCTTCTCAGTGACTATATGTTGTGTTCTTGTGTATGTAATTGTTTGTTGATGAAGGCTAGTCACCGAAACGTAATGTATGTGTCGTAATTCTGTTCTGTAAAGCTGCATTGCATATCCTTTACAGGACATCGCTGTCAACATCAGCACCTTTCAGCTGATTGTTGATTTCTTGGCAAGATTACGCTCAGTACTTTGCCATTGCTTTCTGAGTGGCCGGCTCACATACCCCGTAAGTTACCGACGAGATTCGAACCACTGCTGATTCTCACCGTCGTCACGTTACTTACGAGAGTATACGAGATTACGGAGAAAAGTTGCTAACCTCTAGGCCAGGAAGCCGGCAAAGCTGCATTACTTTGTGTTATTATATATTGTACACATTGCCATAGTTTTACCGCAGCTCCACCAAATTGTATTCGTGTTTCTGATTAATACAGTAGTGCTGATCTAGCATTCAAGCTAATTATTCTCAGTTGGGTATTAGATTTAATTTCTCTTGACGTCCACAAATCTAACAGTGCTATAAAGGCCTCTTTTGCCTTTTGTATTCTGATGTTCATATCTTTATCTGCTTCCATATCCGTGTCTACACTCCTGCCTGTGATGTTGCTTTCACAACCAAGTGTCTAAGAATTTATAACAAATCTATGGCTCCCTAATGATCATGAAACATCTCCAACTGACATTGTCCAACGATAATGTTCAACACAGAAGACGTGGAACAATCCACCGCCTATCAAAACTGTCATTTTCTGCCTATATAATACCTTGTAGTGTATAGCAGGGAAGGGGGGGGGGTGTGTCTTTAGCCTGTGGTATTAAAGCCGCCTGGCTAGTGCAGTCGCCGCGATCTGTGCAGGGTAGTGCTTTCTTTTTGCCCCGACAGAAAAAATCCACACCTTACCGAAGATTCGAACCCGAGCCTCACGAGGGAGAATGTGGCAATCTAGCCAAACGGCCAGCCGTTCCTCCGGCAACTCTTTAAAATAAGATATTTATAGAGCATACATGATGAGCCATCAGATGAGTGGTGAAGTCTGTACCTGTCATTCAACTATGCAATCGTAGCAATGCCTTATTATTCGACACTCTCATGATAGCTATTACCCCAACATTGCATAACTCCTTACAGCCATTCATAGCATGCGATAATCCACAATTAGCCACTGGAAGTTAATCGCTATCTTCGGGTATCTTTATCATCTCTCAGCCACAGACGTGCAGTTACCTCTTTTCTGGAATATGATTCCTTTGAATCCCTGCACAAACAGTGTCTGATTGTAACAACCCCGCACATAGCGGATACCAAGTCGCTTTTTTTTTTCTTTCTTTTCTTTTCTATATCCTATTTACCGGACATCGCTGTCAACACCAGCGTTTTTCTGCTGTTGTTGATGTCTTGGCAAGTTTTACATTCAGTAGTTTTCCATTACTTTCTGAACCACCGGCTCCCATACCATTTAATAGAAAAACCAACACAGCTGTGTTTCGAACACAGTATGCGGGACCAAAGAGAATCTACACAACTAAACACAAATCTAGCCCCAGGATTAATATTCTTAACACTCACGATCCTGAAAAGTGCTTTCAGTTTCAATAGCAACTTGAAGACGCTTTCACTGATACACCAGAAAATTGTACAGTCAATGAAAAGTGGGGTCAACTTAAGGAAACTCTTTATAAAACTGCCGTAGGGGTTTACGGCACTGTGGATCATAAGAGGCAGGACTGGTTTGCGGCAAACAGCGAGACTCTGCAGCCCTTTATTGATAAGAAGAAGATGGCTCTCTTAAGAAACAAGGAAAGACCAACGCGTAACACTCTGAGTGAGGTAAAGCAAGCTAGGAAGGATGTGCAAAAGGCTGCCAGGCAGTGTGCAAATGATTATTGGATCAAGTTATGTGAGTTCATTCAAATCGCAAGTGATAAGGGAAACATAAGAAGCATGTATGAAGGAATAAAGAAAGCCTGTGGTCCAGTGATCAAAAGAAGTGCACCATTGAAAACTTTGACCGGAGAAATCATCACTGATAAGAAACAGCAGATGGACAGATGGGTAGAGCACTATTTGGAGATTTACTCAAGTGAGACCAAACTAGCGGATGATGCCCTCAAAGCCATAGAGGCTCTACCAACTCTTGACCACCTGGACACACTTCCCACCATAACAGAAGTTAAGTGTGCTATAAATGAACTTGCATCTGGCAAGGCTCCAGGTAAGTATGGGATTCCAATAGAGGTTATCAGGAGTGGGCAAGACACACTCACTCTTCAGATCCACCAGTTAATAGAGCTATGCTGGCGAGAAGGGCAAGTCCCACCGGATTTCAAAGATTCAAACATCATAACGCTGTACAAGAACAAGGGCGATCGGAGCGACTGCAACAACTATAGGGGTATCTCACTTCTGTGCATTGTTGGAAAAGTATTTGCCAGAATTGTTCTGCGCAGACTTCAAGTCCTAGGAGATCAAGTCTACCCCGAATCACAGTGTGGCTTTCGACAGAACCAGTCTACCATTGATAAGATATTCTCATTGCGACAAATGCAAGAAAAATGCCGTGAACAGAATCAACCACTGTTTATTGCCTTCATCGACCTCACAAAGGCATTTGATTTGGTCAGTCGTGAGGGTCTGTTCAAGGCACTAAAGAAGATTGGCTGCCCACCAACTCTTCTGTCCATTGTGGAATCGTTCCACATAGGCATGAATGGTATAATCAAGTTTGATGGTGCAACTTCTGAAGAGTTTGAAATCAAGAGTGGTGTTAAGCAAGGTTGTGTACTAGCTCCCACCCTCTTTGGAATATACTTTTCACTTCTACCGAAAAATGCCTTTCGTGATCAGGATGGTGGATCACTCACGCTCAGATGGCGGCCTCTACAATGCTCAGAGATTGAAGGCAAAGACCAAAATTAGGAGGGTACTGATCAGAAAGTTGCATTTTGCAGATGATGCTGCAGTTACGACCCACTCTGAGGAAGAATTGCAATGTCTACTATCTGCATTCCCCAATGCTTGTTCTGAATTTGGTTTAACAATTAGCAAAAAGAAGACACAGATTATGTCACAAGGTGCACACGGGGTACCATCAATCTTTATTGACGACGCCGAACTAGAGATGGTAGACCATTTTACATATCTAGGATCAGTGGTAAATAACAAATTATCCCTAGATCAGGAAATCAACATCCGGATTGGTAAGGCAGCAACAACAATGAACAGGTTAAGAAAAAGAGTCTGGGAGAACAGAAAGCTTACTGCCAAAACAAAAGTCCTTGTCTATCAAGCCTGTGTCCTTAGTACTCTTCTTTATGACAGTGAAACCTGGACAACTTACTCACACCAATAGAAACATTTAAACAGCTTTCATATGCGGTGTCTGAGAAGAATTCTTGGTATTAAGTGGCAAGACAAAATCACAAATACTGAAGTATTGGAAAGATCAGGTTGTGTAACGGTTTATTCCATGCTCAGTCTTCGTAGACTTAGATGGATAGGACATCTTAGGAGGATGGATGATGGTAGAATGCCAAAGAACATCTTTTTTGGTGAATTACAGATGGGTAAGAGATCTCAGGGTCGGCCTCTACTACGATACAAAGATGTGTGTAAGCGGGACATGATTGATACAGGCATTGATAATGCACATTGGGAGCAAGTCGCCGCTGAACGTGTTGCATTGAGGGCAAACATCAGAAATGGAATAAAGACAAAGGAGAAAATTATTGCAGATAAGTCACACACCAAGCGTGTGAGACGTAAGATGATGCATGATGGTGGAAATGACCACGTGTTTACATGCACCCACTGTGAACGGACATTTACAGCACAAATTGGCCTTATCAGTCACATTCGCTACCGCCATATGTAAAAGTTATTATGCCTTTTTAAAGAACAAACTATCGTCTGTCAAGACGGCAAGGTGCCAATGATGCGGGATTAAGAACTGCGTCAGTAACTGCTTCGCCACGGAGCAGACAGTAATAGTAGTAGTAGTTCAAATGACAAACTTTTTTTTTGTTTGCATATCCTTTACAGGACATCGCTGTCAACATCAGCATCTTTCAGCTATATGTTGATTTCTTGGCAAGATCACGCTCAGTAGTTTGCCATTGCTTTCTGAGCGACCGACTCAATACCCCGTAAGTTACCGACGCGGAGAGAACCGCTACCGATTCTCGCGCAACGTCACGTTACTTACGAGAGTATACGAGATTGCGGAGAAAGTCGTGTAACCTCTAGACCAGCGAGACCGGCAAATGACAAACTACTTAGGGTAAATTATTTTTAAATCACAAAAAGGCGATAGGAGCTGGGTGTTATTTCAACGTCCTGCAAAGGATATGCAATTTTGTAGAGAATCGTTGTCTTAGTTCGATTATTACCTCTATAAGTTTGGTTTATGAGGGAACTTGGTCAGTACAGGACCTGTCTGGTTAGAACAATGTTTGTTCATCCTTTTGTCTATTATCAATGTCACCACTTAATCTTTCCAGGAAAATTCTGCTTGATATTTTCACAGGAGCTGACATTTCTCCTATATAATTTTCACATTCCTGTATATTCCATTCCTTTGACATCTTCAATACATTTTTTTTTTGGGTGGGGGGGGGGGGCATATTCTGTTTACAGAACATCGCTGTCAACATCAGCAATGCTGTTGTTGATGTCTTGGCAAGTTTACATCAAGTAGTGTTCCATTGCTTTCTGAACGACCGGCTTTCATACCATCACGTTAACACCCAACGCGACACGGTCTGCTGCCAAATTGGTCGCATTTGTGTTTCGAACGCAAGTAAGCGGAATCACGAACCACATCAGTAACTTCTTTGCCTTCTCTAATTCTCCGCTGGTGTTTCTTCAGACTTTCAGGCGCTGCAAATGATGTGTGCAATAATTCAGTCGATGTTTATATATTATCTATTACTGCTTCTGCTGCGATACCATATGGATCAGCATCTGTTCCATTCTTTAGAAGTCCAAAATCTTTGCTAATAAATATTGTCGATGGTTTCGCACAGCTGACACACAGCTTCTGCAGGCTGGATATCTGGTGGGTCTATTGGGACATAGCTATTCAGTAGATCATTAAATTATTCATTTTACCTACTTATTCGATGTTTAGCGCTGGTGAGCACTTATCTCTCTAACTTTGGTCAGTCCACTTAGCTGCCTATAATTTTCAGTTTTCTGTGTGGGTTTGTAAAGATCTCTGATGCTTTCTTACGCTGCTGCTACTTCGATCTCTCTAAGAGACCACCTAACAATTGTCTTTTATCCGTCCGTATCCGCTATATCGTGGATTTTTTATTAACTAATGGACTGGAGAACTTAGTGACAACTGGCAAGATCGAAGGGAACAGACCAAGAGGAAGACCGAGAGGAAAATACCTGGATGGCTTGGCCACATGGCATGGACGAGACAGGAACACTGAGCTGATCCACGACTCTGGTGATCGAGTGAAATGGCGAGTCATGCTTTCCGGCATGGCACATGATTGATTGATTGATTTTATTTAGACTCTGGCTTTAGCATAATGTGGTTTGTTATGTTTATGTCCGCGTCTAGAGATCAGTCTGGCCGAAGAGTGCTCGTTCTTAAACATCTGGAGCTAGCGTATTCAACTCCTACACTGGTCACTTAGACTAAAATGTTGACTTCTCGTCCTTGACTTGGGGATGTAAATTACAAATATTTCTGAAGTCGGGGTAGGTTCGCCTGATGGCGAGGGACACTGGTAATAGGGAAAGCTAATCCACATGCAAAAGTCAGTCGTGGGCAGAAAGCGAAGTAGTAGCACGTGTATGGTTTACTCTTTAGTTCAAAGCGAAAGAAAGAAAAAAGAAAACAACATCTTCTATTGTCCCCTCCCCTCTTTTTGTTTCTCGTCTATGTGCAAACAGTGTGGTGTGTTATCCATGCTTTATGCATGCTATCATCAGATTTGATATTTTCATGCAACATGAAACATGCTGTCATCAGATTCAATATTCAGCTTCTGTCTACTAACTGTTGTAAAAGCTGGTATTTATTACAGACTGTGACCATAGCATATTCCCTCATCATCATGTGCCCTGCCAGCTGGATTGGCGTTCATGACTCTCCGCGGATCTTAGTCTTTGGTGTTTTCGATCAGTTCTGTTGATGATATTCCTCCATGCCACCGTCTCAATCCATCCAGCATCATTTCCCAGTGTTAAGGGATAGGAAACACACCACGGTGTGGCAAACTCATCTTTGGGGACCGTATCCACCGGACAACTCTACAGCTGACCAGAGCAGGGCACTCACTTGTCATGACGACCGGAAATGGCTAACGAAAAACGACCCCATATGGATGAGGAATGCAAGGGAAAACCACCACATCACCTTCCCAGGAATTCATGAGTATACACATATTAGAGTCAGAGAACGACGTTAATGGTTGTCTTCGTTCGATATGAGGGACAGCCATGAGCCACATATTCCTTATTTTCTGTAGGTCTTGCATATTCTGCGTTGAACTGACTTCCAGTTTTATAAATAAGTTATGCATCTCTTGCGTTTCAGCCTCTTTTTATTTAACCGCATTTTGTGGTCTGAATCTATATTTTCACTTCTAATGGTCTTTACATCATGTAGAGAGGATCTATGTTTCAGATTAATAATGTGGCCGAATTCGTTTTCTCTATTATGTTCTGGTGGGGCATTCTCTTCATCGCCACGTGGAGCATCCTCTTTACCTCCACATGGAACTTTCTCTTCACAATCACATGGGGAAGGAATGATTCTCTTCACCTCAGTGTGGGACTTTCTCTTGACATTCAAGTGGGAAAATTCTCTCCACCTTCACATGGGGCTTTCTCTTCACCTCTATGTTGTACATCATGGGCAAACAACAAGTCTTACTAATGAAGTGAGGATTATCGCCCATTGTCTCGATGAAGACTTCAAAGAGCTCTAAAATGGCACACTGGTTAGTTAGTTGGTCGCGGTTCCAACTTCACGGCAACAGGTCGTCCCCATTATGCTTCGTTCCTTTGCCAGTAAATATCACACAAAATGCTCCTCACTGCCCAATGTGAAAAGTGGAACAGACAGGATTGCAAGAGAATCACAGCAACTTCTCTCAATGATGGATACAGTCAGCAGCCAGGGCTTGCACTGACAGCCTATAGAGTCAGCGAGCATGCTGGGAATACATGTCTTGCTTGTACATTGTCCACAAACCTTCACGCTGTGCGAAACTGAACGGTATCCTACAACAACAGCAACAGTCACAACCACAATAACAACAATCACAACAACAGAAACAATAACAATCACAACAGCAACAATCACAACAACACCTGACACAATATTAATAGTTCAAAAACAATAATCAAAGCAACAATAACAACAACAACAAAATACAAGTATACAAGCAACAATCACAACAACTACAAACGCAACACCAACAGCCAACATGCCTGTTTTCCTACTTGGATCATGAATAAGATAGTAACCCGCAGTCTTCAGCAGCCTTCCTTTCCTCTCCCTTCTTGGATCATGAATAAGATAGTAACCCGCAGTCTTCAGCAGCCTTCCTCCCCTCTCCCTTCTCTTGCCCTCCTCTGGTTAAGGTTTTATTAGCTCTTTCTATTCCACGCAGTTGTTGCTTTTAAATCTCTCTTTTCTAAACTACTTTAAAGGTAAAGGCAGAATTCTCCATGGCGAAGTAGCGCCTGCCTCACGCTCCGAAGGTTGTGGTTTCTATTCCGACCTATTATGTTCTGTTCACGAGTGCAATTTTTCCCGGAGACCCCTTTAGGTCGTCGCTGAGGCTACGGAGTTCGTGCTCTGTGCGACGCTTCCGGCTGGCCATCCTGTGGAAAGAGACCGAGCCATATGGGATAAAACCCGGTGCAATTGAGTCGGTTCTCTTACCTTCTAAACCTTTTTTTTTTTTTTTTTTTGCCGTTAAGGTAGTGGAAGTTCTACAGCAGATACTGCCAATGTGGTGTGAAGTGTTAAGCTTTTACATATTATAGGTGGTGGCATATGTGGTCGGGTAGCCTGTTCCCATCCTTCATTCCTAGGCAATTTCCAGGACATTGTGAAATTAGCCTGGTACCAATGTGTATAATGGCCAGGTGGGTCTCATAGTCGCACTGGTCGAGACAATTAAGCCCGCCTGCGCTGGGGATTGAACTCGGACCACTGTCTTGGCAAGCAAGATAACTGACCACTATACAACATGGCTCCAGTCTACTGTTGTTTTAAATTGATAGACTTGGGTTTTAAGACGTTCAATTAATATCGACATAGGACAATAGTTAAAGTAATGACCTGGATATAGTGGGCTAATCTGACCTACCCTTTGCAGGACAATGAGGTCAACCCCAGCTTGATTTTCTAGGTAATTGTACTTTCAGTAGTTTGCCATTGCTTTCTGGCTGATTCGTCAATCTTCAGTTTTGTATACATGTGGTTGTGTAATCGATTGTGTCCTGTTCCGAGGGGCAGAATAACGATTTCTTCTAGTCTGCTCAAAAAATGATAATCATCTTGTGCTGGTGTTGGTGGCTTTCTGATTGAGTTGATGATTCTTTTCTTTAGGTGGTATGTGACAGGTACACCTAGTTGCTGCCCTTCTGTTGCTCTTGCCATCGTTAGTTAATCAGCTCTCTGGTTGCCAGGTACTCCATAGTGAGATGGTATACACTGTATGGTGATCTTACGCTGGTTGCCTAATTCAGAAAGTAGTGTCCGCAGTATTGGCAATTTCCATGACTGAAGTGCCTCGAGTACTGATTTTTGCATCTGTCAATAGCACCACACGATATGTACCATAGTTGGTATTCAGTAATTTCTTTGTTGCTTTCTTGATTGCCTGGATTTCTGCATCATAGTTATGGCAGTACTTTCCTATTGGTACTCTAGTCGTGTCCCTACCATTATTTGAGTATTTTACGTATACTTCTCCTCCATTTCTAACAGCATTTGGTGCTGTCCTATCTGAGTAGAATCGGATCCAGAGGTCCTTCATCAAGAAAGCTGAGAGTGGCTGTTTTGCGTTTTACACTGTTCTGTTCTTCCTTGTCGAATAAAAAAGGAATCTTTCACTACACGCTGGTTTTGTACAGGTAGTCTATGTTTCTCTCTCCAGGAATTGGTTCTGGGATAGTTTTCAGAGAGATACCAACTGTAGGCAGATAAGTGGTTTGTGAGTCGTTTAGTCTGGTAGATAAAACTGCCTCTTTTCAACCGCCCCATAGCTAGTATTTTCCAATCTGCTCTCCATAAGGTGGCCTGGCATGCTGGGTAACTTTTCTGCTTGTATAGGCGTTTTCGTATCTCAACGCTCTATCAGTACTTGTGTCATCCCTATCTTCTCCATCTCCACTATACGGGTTGATCTCACCCCTCCTGCAGTGACTCTAAGAACTTGATTTTGCACCTTGTCCAGCTCTTGTAGTGTGGTATTTGATGCTGAACACTATACAGTTGACCGTTATTCCAGGTGTGGTCGTATGCTCTGTTGATAAACTTTGCTGAGTATTTTCCCACTGGCTCCCCATGTGGTTCCACTTAGTTTTCTCATGATGGTTATTTTCCTTCCGGTTTTTTGCTGCTGCTTTATTGATGTGCTTTCTCCATGTCAGTCTGTCATCAAATGTTATTCCAAAATATGAAGGTTCTTTATCTACTCTTTGGGGTATTCAATTATGTGGATAACGCCTGACTTATGTTTCGGAGTGAGGGTAAATAGAGTGGTGCTGCACTTGTCAATATTTATTCTGACACACCATCTATTTGCCCATGCAACAAATGCATCTACAGCTCTTTGTGGCGATCTGGTGGCCACTGATGCATGTTCATCTGCGCTCGATATGACCAGGTCATCAGCGTACATGGCCGCTTTAATTCCATGTGGTAGTTCGGCAACAAGATCATTGATGTAGATTAGGAAAAGTGTGGGGAACAAGACTCTATCCCGGGGGAGTCCGTGACCCAGTAGAACTCTCTTGCTCTTTAGGCACAGGGTCCGGTTCTGCACCTGTCTGTGGGTCCATTACAAGGCGAGCACCATATTGTTTTGTATAGTTATAGATATTTTTCCTTCGAGTGTATGCGTGGCATCCTGATTTCTGTGGTGTGCCTCCTGGCTAGTTGCCTCAGTCTTCAGTAGCTTTTTTGTATTCGTGTTTGTGCGCTGCAGTAGACTGGGCTTACTCGAGTTTAGATATGCATGTATGTACATACGTATTTACTTATGCAAATACACATCTATAACTTCGACTAGCATTTTTATGGTTGTTTTCCCAAGCATATTACTGCCTCAGGTACACCTACAAGGCAGCAGGTTTATGTCTCTCTTCGTCTGGTTCCCATCCTTGACCTTCCTACATGGGAGACCCTGCCAGTAGCTGCGCTACAGTCTACAAAGCTTTAGGGTCATTGAAACACTCACACCCCTTTACCACGGTACGGTGGAGGAGGCGCGGCACCGCGTCTATGTAAAGCTGACAAACAAGTCACTTGTTACGTTGTTGTTGTAAAGATTGTAAAGCTGAAAAACTCATCACTTGTTATTGTCATTAGTTATTAGTCATTAGTGGCGGTTCTAACTCCACGGCAACGAGTCGTCCCCATTATGCTCCGTTCCTGTGCCAGTGAATGTCACACAAAATGCCATTCTCTGCCCCATGTGAAAGGTGGAACAGACAGGAGTCTCGGCGAACCAACAGCCCGCATAGGTACACTGTGCAGCAGCATAATGCCGCCGCCAGAATGGCAAAACAAAAGTCCTCCACGAAAAATACAGTTCACCGTCGATAGAAGCGGCAGTCACTAGAAAACCAGCAGCCACACATTACTGCATAAAGCAATCCAGTACGTTCTGCGACAAAGCCGGCCGTCATTATTCCGAATATGCAGTTCACGCTACAAACAACCGCGGCCATATGTAAAAGCATTTCACACGAAATTCATAGTGCACAGTGTCGCTCCACGCACTCAGCTCAGTAGCAGTACGGTGGAACCATACACTTCCAGCCCAACATGAGGAAAATGCGAATGCAAACGGCAGCCACAAGCATAAACACTCCAAAGCCTTAACCGTTTAAATGCCTAACCTCCATGTTGGAGACCGGAAGTCCACTTGTTATTGTGTTGTTTTGAAGCTGATTTTCAACTTTTTGGGCTTTTTATTTTTAATTCATTGAAAAAAAAAAAAAACGTAAGCACATTGGTTGGCACAGAACAATAATAGATCAGAGAAGCAACGGCCGCAGCAGGACAATTAAAACTCGCTAGGTACGTGTAACTCCTGCGTAAATGTGTCCTTGAAAGTATGTGCAGTGGCCTCGCAATGTTTCATACTTATACTATTTTATGTTATTGTTTGACTTTTTAATAACATTTTCTAATTTTATGTTTTTCTTTAGATCTTTTTTGTGTTGTTCCTGGTGAAGATTATTATAATCGAAACGTCGTGTCGTAGTATAATTTTGTTGTTGTTGTTGTTGTTGTTGTTGTTGTTGTTTATATCTTTACCGAGTGATTTACCTTTGCCGGATTTGCGTTCATTGTAAGGTATGTACACCGAGTTTGTGTTTATTATCTCTCATATTTTCGCAGGAGATACACGTATCTGTTTGGTTATTTTGTATTGGTACAGACCAAGTGTAGGACTGAGAAAGTAACTCCACTTCCCCAGACAGTTGTCAGGCAATTTATACGCTAGATCTATATTTCCCATCAGAGAGATCTCAAATGATCTGCACTCCCGGGAGTCAAAAGCTGCTGATTGGCGTTGGAGTGGCTAATAAAATATGACGCCCGCTTCTAGCTGTATCATTATCGTAGTCGAATTTACTCTTGAATAAAAATGGTTTAAAATAAAATGTGAGAGTAGGCAGATTTCCGTGAATCAAAAGACGATGGCTGTGGATTTGAAACACTAAAAAAAAAACAAAAAAAAAAACATGATAATAGCATAACTAGACAGGTGTTTCTCGATAACCCAGAGGGTAAACAAAATAGAGGGGGACCTAACATCACACGGGGAAAAGAAATAGAGACAGATGAAGAATGTGGATTGGACAAGGAGAACGCTGCAGAAGATAGAAAATGAATAAGATGGGTTCGCTTAAGTTGGTCGAGAGCTCATGCCCCAATTGGATCTACAGGGCAGCAGAATAAGCTCTCTGAAAAGAGTGACAACTGGGGGTTGTTAACGCAGACCACGTTACACGATCGTCTTAAAAATGTCGCTTAAAAGTCAACTTCATTGCACCGGGTATTTATTCCATATGGCTCAGTCTCTTTCCGTAGCGAACTGTCGAAAACGTTGCACAAAGCAAGAACTCCGTAGATCCAGCGACGACCCCAAGAAGTGTCCGAAAAAATGCACTCGTAAACCCAAGGACACGGCCAGTAATCGAACCCACAACCTTCGGAGCCTGAGGCAGTTTACAATTGATGGTTGACAATTCGCGACCAGGCGATGTAATCATCTACACCAGGAGTGGGCAAATTTTTTGTGCTTAGGGCCACATTGGCAAATGTAAAGCTATTGGGGAGGGGGGGGGGGTGCATATATATTATGTCCACTTTGTTTACAGCAACTTATCACAATAAGTAATTATGAATTATTTATAGGTTATTAAACAGTATAAATAACTAATTATTGAAGTTTTAATTTACTTATACACTTATACAATATATTTTGCAATATGGACACAATCTTTTACTAATTTGTTAACAAGATTTTACAATTTTTTATAATAATAATTTTTTTTTAAATTATCTATCAATGGCTATAACTTAGACACAAACCGACAACATTGTCACTACAATGCAGATTTCTATTGAGATGTATGTAACTGCTTGCAATTTTTGACAATATTCTTGATATCTGGAGCAAGTTTACTTGTTAAAATTCGCATGACAGCATGCAAGGTGCAGTCCGACAATAAAGACGTATTCTTAGATTTGTTGATCTTTAAGCAAGGCAATTCTTGTTCGTAATTGTATGTTGATCAAAACAATGATTAAAGTTTAGCTGCAAAGTTTCTAAAGTTGGGAAATGATTCTTCTGATAAAGATCTATAGAATTCCAGCAAACCAACTACTTGAATTTCTCTTTCAGGTCATGATCTGCTTGTAAGTCAAGCTGCTCCAATAGTATGTCCTCTGTGGCTGTATCAACAATGTTAAAACAATCATAACGGTACATGTAACTCTGTAAAATTCAACAAAATAACTTAAAAACGAAGTAAAAATTTTTATTCCTAAATGCCCTCGAGGGCCGCACAATAGCAGTTGCCGGGCCGCATGCAGCCCGCGGGCCGTTGTTTGCCCACCCCTGATTTACACCGATGGCTCCGTGCTAAGAGGTGCAAGAAGTGGCTGGGGATTCGTGGTGAAGACTGGTGGACGGTGTTTGGTGCAGGAGAGCCTGGCATATGATACTATAACATTTAGTCTGAGAATGGAAGTGGGGGGAGTCACGGTGGCGTTCAGCTGACTGGAAGAAAAACAGACTGCGCATGTCGTAATTGTAACGGGCTCATAAAGTATGATAAACAGAATGCTACGGGTACCATTAGCATTGGTGCTCTTCGCTGGTTGTTGTAGATAAAGACAGAGCACGTATAGGAATGTTGCGAGTGGTGCGATGTTGGATCTTGACCCAACTTAACTCAACTCTACTGATGCACGTTGTAAATTGTTTTTTTTTTTTTTTTTTGAACATCCAAAGTTACGACGTAGAACCGAGAGATTTGTAACGTGTGCAATGTCCGCACGGGTTCACAAATTCCCTGGCCATTATCTGAGGAGGCTGACACCTGGGCCCGTCGCTTACTGGCCAACTTCCTCCGATCATTCAGGCATTGCATTGGCACCTTGCCGTCTTGACAGACGATAGTTTGTGCTTTAAAAAGGCATAATAACTTTTAACTATGGCGGTAGCGAGTGTGACTGATAAGGCCAATTTGCGCTGTAAATGTCCGTTCACAGTGGGTGCATGTGAACACGTGGTCATTTCCACCATCATGCACCATCTTACGTCTCAAACGCTTGGTGTGTGACTTTTCTGCAATAATTTTCTCCTTTGACTTTATTCCATTTCTGATATTTACCCTCCATGCAACACGTTCAGCGGCGACTTGCTCCCAATGTGCATTATCAATGCCTGAATCAATCATGTCCCGCTTACACACATCTTTGTATCGTAGTAGAGGCCGACCCTGAGATCTCTTACCCATCTGTAATTCACCAAAAAAGATATCCTTTGGTATTCTACCATCATCCATCCTCCTAAGATGTCCTATCCATCTAAGTCTACGAAGACTGAGCATGGAATAAACTGTCACACAACGTGATCTTTCCAATACTTCAGTATTTGTGATTTTGTCTTGCCACTTAATACCAAGAATTCTTCGCAGACACCGCATATGAAAGCTGTTTAAATTGTTCTCTTGGTGTGAGTAAGTTGTCCAGGTTTCACTGCCATAGAGAAGAGTACTAAGGACACAGGCTTGATAGACAAGGACTTTTGATTTGGCAGTAAGCTTCCTGTTCTCCCAGACTCTTTTTCTTAACCTGTTCATTGTTGTTGCTGCCTTACCAATCCGGATGTTGATTTCCTGATCTAGGGATAATTTGCTATTTACACATTCAGGTATACACAATATATCATTCAGGCATACACAATATAATAACCCTATCACGGCAGAGACCAATGGCAGGGTCCTGTTTGCGGATATATTTATTTATTTTTTTTTTGTTAATTTTATTTTTGCCCTAGCGGCTGCTGTGGCGAAGGGGTTACGAACGCATTTCGCAAACTCTCACACCGCGTTCGGAACACAGCTGTTGGAGATTTTGGATCAGTCCGCTTTGCATTAGTTTTCATACAATGGTATGAGTGCCGGTCCTTCAGAAATCAATGACAAACTACTCAACGTAAAATTGCACAGAAAATCATCCTGGATTGATTGTAACATCCTGCAAAGGATATGCAGCATTATTGTATATAGATTCATTTATTGAAACCTTATCTCGAGATTATTTTTAAAGATGCCAAACCGGGTTACCATAGAAAACTCTCGTTTGATCGGGGCCAATCAGCAAAATTAGAACTCG
>OY992884.1:63124053-63149053 GCA_963921405.1 Cepaea hortensis
ACCTTCTGAATCATGTTCATTGAGTCACTTAGTACACACACGTTGGTATAATGCTGTGATTCCAGCCATATGAAAGCCTGTGTAACTGCCATCTCCTCCATCGTCATGCTGCTCGTGGTCATAGAGTGGGCACCACTGGATTCTTGAACGGTTCGGCCATTTGAACGGGCTGTAAATGCCCACGCACTTCTCTGCTGCTTTACAACAGATCCATCTGTATAGATGAGCACTTCGGGGCTATCTGAGTGTTCATAGATGAGCGCGTTGACTTCTGCATTGACAGCGACAGGGTTCTGCTCTCTGCACCGTCTGTCAAGTGTGATAATGCAGGAGAAAGTGCACTTAAAAGCTGGAGGCATCGGCACCCATCCCTTGCCGGGGTTGATACTGGTAAGACTACAGACCTGTCTGACGACATCTTCCGCCCGACCCATCCATGATTTGCCTCTCTTTAGCCTGTCACCCTTTTCTCTGAATATAGCGTCATGCAGAGGGTGCTGCTCATCTGCACTTATTTTTAATTATGCACGAGCTCTCCAGATCTTGATCCTGTGTTCCATTGTCGGGAAGTCAAGGAGGTATCTCATACTGAACTATATTGTTGGATGTGTCTATAGTTGGACACTTGACTACATTGTTGGATGTGTCTATATTTGGACACTGGACTACATTGTTGGATGTGTCTATAGTTGTCAGTTGGACTACATTGTTGGGTGTGTCTATAGCTGATATTAAATAGCGTTACACGTCATTGTTGGAATACATTGTTGAATGTGTCTATAGTTGTCACTGGACTACATTGTTGGATGTGTCTATAGCTGATATTAAGTAGCATTGCGCGTCATTGTTGGATATGTCTATAGTTGGACACTGGACTACATCGTTGGACGTGTCTATAGTTGATATTAAATAGCGTCATTGTTGGATGTGTCTATGGTTGATATTAAATGGCAATGCACGTCATTGTTCGATGTGTCTATAGTTGATATTAAATAGCATAACATATCATTGTTGGATGTGTCTATTTTTTTGTTGTTGTTGGTATCCTTTACAGGACATCGCTGTCAACACCAGAATTTTACCGCTGTCGTTGATTTCTTGTCAAGATTACGCTCAGTAGTTTGCCATTGCTTTCTGAGCGGTCGGCTCACTTATCCCGTAAGTTACCAACACGGCGAGACTCACTTCCAATTCTCGCTCGCTGCGTTACCCTACGTGGATAAACGGGATTACGGAGACAGTCGTTTAACACCTGGGCCAGGGAGACCGGCGGATGTGTCTATAGTTGAAATTCCATCCATCATGTTCCATGCCGGTAAGAGTGGGCGGTCATGTTTTGCCACCTCACTCGATCACCAGAGTCATGGATCAGCTCCGTGTTCCTGTCTCGATCATGCCACGTGCCCAAACCTTCCAGGTATTTACTTCTCGGTCTCCCCCCTTGGTCTCCTCCCTTCGATCTTGCCAGTCGTCACCAAGTTCTCCAATTCATTTCTTTTCTTCTTCTTCTTTGCGTTCATCCGGAGTGTTTTTTCAGATGTGATTGCCGTGTGTCTAGTTAGGCACCCTTGAGTCGAAAACCTCAGGCCAACACATCCGACTTTTAGCATGCTGTTTTGACCAGGTTAGCATTCCTGGGAGACTCTCACTTTTGTGGTACCGTCCACATGCCAGCTGATCAAGTTGGAACAGTTGAAGACTTCGATCATCGATCAAGGGAAGGCAGGGACAGTCCATAGCATTTTCCGCCATCCAGGGTGGCTTCCATAATTGCAGAGCCGACACATAGCGCCCCTGGTGCTGGGCTCACCGAGGGAATCGTCACGTCGTGCTTATGGCTGCTTTAAATCCTCACTTCAATATATTGGGCATTTCGTTCACCCCGGGCCGTTCCCGCACAAACCAGACCGGTCTGCAGACAGTATCCACACAGCGAGTTTTCGTTTCGGACGTGTGCTTTGTCGCTGTGCCCATCAGAGCTGATCCAGGCACGACGGACATTCGGAAAACTACATAGTCAGGGCTGTTCCGAACAAGAGCGGCATTCGGAAACTAGGTAGATTTTTCTAGCACGAGGGAAGACTAGTTAGAGCTTTTCCGATCACGAAAGACATTTCACTCGGACGTATTTGCGTAGTGCCATTTTTATTTTGCCGCTCGTAGGCTGGCACTTCCGACTTCAGTGGCCATTTTTAATGAGGTTAGCCTTCCTTGGGTTTCGAGACAATTTAGACTCTTATTTCGACTTCCACACAGCAAGCTTTTGCTTCGGGCTGCCACGTAATGGATTCTTAAGCCAAGCGTTCCATTTAGTGTCAACGAGACAATTTTTCACCTTTGACTACATTCACTCCATGAGTACGTTTACAGATTTTCATCGGAACGTGCGACCGAGTTGTTTTTCCACCTTGAGTACTCGCTCACGAGGTAGGCTACATGTGCTGCCGGCTCAGCACTTTACCTCCGTGCATCTGTGGGCGAGAAACGGCCAGGCCTTTCATCCTGGGATCCCTCATATCCCCCAGCTAAGAGCCATCAAACGAGTATCTGCACCAAGCATGTAGCGTGCTCAGCACCTCACCTCAATTTTGATGTAGGTATTTGTTGGCCAGGCTCTCACATCAGAGGGTTTATGGCTTAGAGACGTTCAGCCATATCCCTCGGCTGAGAGCCTTAGAGGTTGTGTCCAGACAGATTATTGGCATCGTTCACCTGATTTAGACTGCTATCCTCAGTCTACCTGCATAGCAGCAGGTTGTGTCTCTCTTAGTCTGGTCCCTATCCCAAGAGCTATCCAATATGTAGTTAATATCCATCGGCATAGCGCTTGGTGTCAGTGGGACACTCAAGCTCCCCCACCACGGCAAGGTGGAGACACATCGGGGAAGATTCATTTCTTTTCATAACATGTCCAAACACTTTTGACTATCTACGTCTAATGTCTCTAATCAGTTTACGATCTTCATTTGTTTCTTGTAGGATTTGTTCATTGGTTTTTCTGTCTGTCCATGGTATTCTTTGCATTTTCCTCAGAAACCATATTTCCACAGCCATCAAATGTTCTTCAGCTTGTCTGCTCATTGTCCACGCTTCACATCCGTATAAAAGTACAGGTTCTATGTAGCACTTCAACATTCTTTTTTCTCGTTTCAATTGATACCTTTTTGTTTGGTCAGTATGTTTTTCATCTTGCAAAAGGCTACCTCCGCAATGGCAATTCTTGTTCTAATCTCTTCAAGGCATCTCCCATCAGATGTTATGACTTTTCCGAGATAGCTGTCCCGATTCACTTGTTTCAGAATATGCCCATTTACTTGTATATTACATTGTGGTATTTCTTCCTTCCTAGTGACGACCATAATATGTGTCTTCTTACAATTCAATTCTAACCCTATTTGTTCACTGTGTGCAACAACCGCATCTACTAAATTTTGCAGGTCCTGTTCATTGTCTGCAATCAAGACTGTATTATCTGCACTGTTACTGATGTATTGTCCCCAAACGTTGATTTCTTCCATATCTTCTATATTTCTGAAAATATTTTCACTGTACAGGGGAAACGTCACTCCTGGATGCATCTATAGTAAAAGTTCCCATTCACGCGCATAGAAGGGCAATGTGCATACGTCGCCAGGCCCATATTTGTTGTGCAGACCAACCGGCACTTGGTGAGTGGTGTTGTCACTATCGACACTTGGTCAGTGATTTGGTCACCTCAACACATGGTGAGTGGTGTGGTCATTATCGACCCTTGGTGAGTGGTGTGGTCACTATCGGCACTTGGTGAGTGGTGTGGTCACTATCGACCCTTGGTGAGTGGTGTGGTCACTATCGGCCCTTGGTGAGTGGTGTGGTCACTATCGACCTTGGTGAGTGGTGTGGTCAGTATCGACCTTGGTGAGTGATGTGGTCACTATCGGCCCTTGGTGAGTGATGTGGTCACTATCGACACTTGGTGAGTGATGTGGTCACTATCGGCACTCGGTGAGTGGTGTAATCACTATCGACACTTGGTGAGTGGTGTTATCACTATCGACACTTGTTGAGTGGTGTGGTCATTATGTGCCATTGGTGTGGGGTGTGGTCACTGTCGGTCCTTGGTGAGTGGTGTGGTCACTATGTGCCCTTGGTGAGTGATGTGATCACTATCCACACTTGGTGAGTGGTGTGATCACTATCGCACTAGGTGAGTGGTGTGGTCACTGTCGGTCCTTGGTGAGTGGTGTGGTCACTATGTGCCCTTGGTGAGTGGTGTGGTCACTATCGACACTTGGTGAGTGGTGTGGTCACTATCGACACTTGGTGAGTGGTGTGGTCACTATCGACACTTGGTGAGTGGTGTGATCCCTATGTGTCCTTGGTGAGTGGTGTGGTCACTATGTGCCCTTGTTGAGTGGTGTGGTCACTATCGACACTTGGTGAGTGGTGTGATCACTATCGGCACTTGGTGAGTGGTGTGGTCACTATCGACACGTGGTGAGTAGTGTGGTCACTATGTGCCATTGGTGAGTGGTGTGGTCACTATGTGCCATTGGTGAGTGATGTGATCACTATCGACACTTGGTGAGTGGTGTGGTCACTATCGACACTTGGTGAGTGGTGTGGTCACTATCGGCCCTTTGTGAGTTGTGTGGTCACTATGTGCCCTTGGTGAGTGGTGTGGTCACTGTCGGTCCTTGGTGAATGGTGTGGTCACTATGTGCCCTTGGTGAGTGATGTGGTCACTATCGGCCCTTGGTGAGTGGTGTGGTCACTATGTGCCCTTGGTGGGTGGTGTGGTCACTATCGGCCCTTAGTGAGTGGTGTGGTCACTGTTGGCCCTCGCTGAGTGGTGTTGTCACTGTCTGCCCTCGCTGAGTGGTGTGGTCACTGTCGGCCCTTGGTGAGTGGTGTGGTCACTATGTGCCCTTGGTGAATGGTGTGGTCACTATCGACACTTGGTGAGTGGTGTGGTCACTATCGGCCCTTGGTGAGTTGTGTGGTCACTATGTGCCCTTGGTGAGTGGTGTGGTCACTGTCGGCCCTAGGTGAGTGATGTGGTCACTATCGGCCCTTGGTGAGTGGTGTGGTCACTATTGACACTTGGTGAATGGTGTGGTCACTATGTGCCCTTGTTGAGTGATGTGGTCACTATCGGCCCTTGGTGAGTTGTGTGGTCACTATGTTCCATTGGTGAGTGGTGTGGTCACTATCGGCCCTTGGTGAGTGGTGTGGTTACTATGTGCCCTTGGTGAGTGGTGTGGTCACTGTCGGCCCTTGGTGAGTGATGTGGTCACTATCGGCCCTTTGTGAGTGGTGTGGTCACTATCGACACTTGGTGAGTGGTGTGGTCACTATCAACACTTGGTGAGTTGTGTGGTCACTATGTGCCCTTGGTGAGTGGTGTGGTCACTGTCGGTCCTTGGTGAATGGTGTGGTCACTATGTGCCCTTAGTGAGTGATGTGGTCACTATCGGCCATTGGTGAGTGATGTGGTCACTATGTTCCATTGGTGAGTGGTGTGGTCACTATCGGCCCTTGTTGAGTGGTGTGGTTACTATGTGCCCTTAGTGAGTGATGTGGTCACTATCGGCCATTGGTGAGTGATGTGGTCACTATGTTCCATTGGTGAGTGGTGTGGTCACTATCGGCCCTTGTTGAGTGGTGTGGTTACTATGTGCCCTTGGTGAGTGGTGTGGTCACTGTCGGCCCTTGGTGAGTGATGTGGTCACTATCGGCCCTTGGTGAGTGGTGTGGTCACTGTCGGCCCTTGGTGAGTGGTGTGGTCACTATGTGCCATTGGTGAGTGGTGTGGTCACTATGTGCCTTGGTGAGTGGTGTGGTCACTATGTGCCATTGGTGAGTGGTGTGGTCACTATGTGCCCTTTGTGAGTGGTGTGGTCACTGTTGGTCCTTGGTGAGTGATGTGGTCACTATCGGCCCTTGGTGAGTGGTGTAGTCACTGTCGGCCCTTGGTGAGTAGTGTAGTCACTGTCGGCCCTTGGTGAGTAGTGTGGTCACTGTCGGCCGTTGGTGAGTAGTGTGGTCACTGTCGGCCGTTGGTGAGTAGTGTGGTCACTGTCGGCCCTTGGTGAGTGGTGTGGTCACTGTCGGCCCTTGGTGAGTAGTGTGGTCACTGTCACAACACCGCACTGACATTATTATTCAAATATGATAAACATGGCGAAAGTAGCCTTTGGCAAGATGAAAAACATTCTGACCAATAAAAAGATGTCAATTGAAACGAGAATAAGAGTGTTTATGGGATACGTAGAGTCTGTTCTTTTGTATGGATGTGAAACTCGGACAATGTGCAGTCAAGCTGAAAAAAACATGTGATGTCTGCAGAAATATGGTTTCTGAGGAAAATGCAAAGAATACCATGGATAGGCAGAAAAACCAATGACCACGTACTACAGGAGACAAATGAAAATCGTAAATTGATTAGAGAAATTAGACGTAGACAATCAAAATGTTTTGGACATGTTATGAGAAGAAATGGATTAGAGAACTTAGTGACAACTGGCAGATCGAAGGGAACAGACCAAGAGGAAGACCGAGGGGAAAATATCCGGATGGCTTGGCCACATGGCATGGACTAGACAGAAACACTGAGCTGATTCACGACTCTGGTGTTTGAGTGAAATGGCGAGTCATGACCGCCCACGCTTTCCGGCATGGTACGTGATTGATTGATTAATGATAAACAAAGGGGACTAATGACACTAATCAAAAATAGTAACGGAAAATGTTCTCACCAACAGTAAAGATCAAATAAACAGGTGGGCTGAATGCTTTGAGGAACTTCTGAAAAAGCCAGCCCAAATGTCCATCCAAATATCCCGCTCGTATATGTGGAGTTGGAGATAGACTGTGAGAAACTACCTACAAAACAAATTAGAAAAGTCCTGAAACTTCCGAAAGATGGGAATGCTGCTGGTCCAGAGAGTATCAAAGCAGAAGCTATTAATTAATGTCAGTATAAAATCGCCAGCTAAACTACCTAACATATTCTTTAGCAGAGTCTGGAACAGCGAAGAAGTACTCGATGACTGGAGAGAAGGATGGATGGTCAAGCTGGCAAAGACAGGAGACATGCAAGAATGCGAGCATTATAGATGAATGTTAGTTCCCGGAACAATGTTAAGCAGGATAAGTCTGGAGAGATTAGGAGATGATATTGACAATAATTAAAGGATGAGGAGGCAGTCTTCCGACCAAACAGAGCCAGCTATGACCAAATAGCTACATTATACATAACAATAGAGCAAAGCCTTGATTGGAACTGACCTTTATATTGGTTTTCTGATCTATGAAATTGCCTAGTATATGGTATATTTTTTTTTACCGACTGTGCAATTTTTGAAACTATTGTCATTCCAAGTTTTGTATTTACCCACTGTGAAGTTCATGCAACACAATTCAACATTATAGGTAAATAGAAAACTTGGAACGGCAATATTTTCAAAAACTGCACAGTCATTAAACATACACCCTGTATGTGTACCCGTCTGTGTAAATGTCTGTCTGTGTAAATGTCTGTCTGTGTAAATGTCTGTCTGTGTAAATGTCTGTCTGTGTAAATGTCTGTCTGTGTAAATGTCTGTCTGTGTAAATGTCTGTCTGTGTAAATGTCTGTCTGTGTAAATGTCTGTCTGTGTAAATGTCTGTCTGTGTAAATGTCTGTCTGTGTAAATGTCTGTCTGTGTAAATGTCTGTCTGTGTAAATGCCTGTCTGTGTAAATGTCTGTCTGTGTAAATGTCTGTCTGTGTAAATGTCTGTCTGTGTAAATGTCTGTCTGTGTAAATGTCTGTCTGTGTAAATGTCTGTCTGTGTAAATGTCTGTCTGTGTAAATGTCCGTCTGTGTAAATGTGTCTACGTATTTCGGTCTCTCGGTGTGTTTGTGTATGTGTATTGTGTGTGTGTGTGTGTCTGTCTGTCTGTCTATGTGTGTATGCGTGTATGTTTGTCTGTGTAGGCCGGTCTCTATGGCTAAGGGCTTGCGAACGCGGTTTGTGAGCCCGTATACCCGGGTTCGAAACGCAGCGGTGCTGGTTTTTTCGAATATGGTATAAGAGCCGGTCGTTCAGAAACCAATGGCAAACTACTGAACGTAACACTTGCCTAGTACATCAACAGTAGCTGAAAATGCTGGTGTTGACTGCAACGTCCCGTAAGGGATACGCAACAAACTTTTTTTTTGGTCTGTGTGTGAGTATTTGTGTCTGTGTATATATTTAAACACAGCTGTGTTAGTTTTTTTCTTTTTTCTTTTAATGAAATGGTATGGGTGCCGGTCGTTCAGAAAGCAATGGTAAACTACTGAACGTAAACTTGCCCAAGAATCACGAACAGCAAGAATGCTGGGATTGACTGCTACGTCCGTAAATAATATGAAACTAACATATCTTTGCTTGTGTGTCTATCTGTCTGTCAGTGTGTATATACATCTCTCTCTGTGCGCGCGTGTGTGTGTGTGTGTGTGTGTGTGTGTGTGTGTGTGTGTGCTATATATCTACAGAGGCGGACTAAAACTCCTCCACAATAAACTACAATCATTATGTTTACTATTGTACGCATGTTATTGTTTTCCGACTTGGAATGGAAACGCTGAACAGAAAGCCAGTTTTGTTAAGTTAACAAATGTTGAAAGAAAGTGCTGATTTGTTTTTTCTTGACTGAGGATAAATAGGGATGTGACCTTTGGGGTGACACCTCCTGCTAAAGCTCCTTGTTCATCGCTCCCACCCGACCAGGCTTGATTGGGTTAGCCTAGCGTAATTAGCCTAAAGAAATCAGAAATCAGTCTAGACGATTTCAGTGAATATATTTAGACCTGTCTTAAAGTATGGAGCACGGTCGTCTCACATTTTATTTTTTTTTTTGTGACACTGGGAGAAAAAAACAGCATGTCATTTTTTGATCAGTGGTGAGAATATAATAATGAATAGTGCTCGTTTTAGAAATCTGTCAATTCATTATCATCATAATCTTCATTACCATCATCAACAGGATAATTATTGTTATCATCAACATCATCACAGACGTCTATCTCTTCATCACTGTCGTTGTCTTCACAATCATTTTTAATCCTTAACGTTATCTTCATTTTTTATACTCATTATCATCGTCATCATCGGCAACAGCAGCATGTTGTGCTTTCGTTCCTTCTCTCCGCCTCTTTCTTATTTTCATCTTTTTTCACCGCCACACCCCCCACCTTACTATACTCCCCATCTTCCTTGCTTTTTCTTCTTCTTCTTCTTCTTCTTCTTCTTCTTCTTCTTCTTCTTCTTCTTCTTCTTCTTCTTCTTCTTCTTCTTCTTCTTCTTCTTCTTCTTCTTCTTCTTCTTCTTCTTCTTCTTCTTCTCCTCCTCCTCCTCCTCCTCACCATCATCATCATCATCATCATCATTCAAATTACACGCCGACCAGGTTTTACTGCATTCATGTTCTGTAGTCCTAAATGCCACGTCTGAAGGTCATGAACGACTTTCTGACTATAATATCATCTTTTCATGGTTCAGTCTTGTCCGTTGTCAGCAATGGAAGCTTTATTCATAAGGTTACGACGTCTCTACAATGGTCTTCTTCCTTAAGTTTTATTAATAAAGGTTACAGCCAGTCAGTTATTAGCTAGGGGAATCTGCATTCACGCCCTTTTTGCTAGGAAAGATCTGCTGCTTCTGGGCTTGCCTTGACTGCTGTCACGTCGATCTTTCTTCTGTCTTCCAGTCTATGCCATGTGTCTTTGGTAATCATGTCTGTCCAAACCTTGTGTCTCGTGTACTGCTTTCTGACACTGGCAGCCCTCCATGCCATGATGCCAAATTGACTAGCAACTTATCTCCTGTTCTTCCCCTGCCTTTCATTCCCTCCCATTTTTTCCTTGTCACAACGTACTAAATCGCCCTCGCATAATGTCAGTATTTTTATTTATTTATTTATTTATTTATTTTTAATTGTTGTGAGTTACCTTCTTTCCTGTGCTATAAATCTCAAACTTGGACATTATCCAAATCACACTTTCGCAAAATCAACACCTGCGAGATGAGATGCCAACTTAGCAATCCGAGACCGAGTAAGAAATGCTGTTATCAGACAGACAGTGGGATCAATACCTTGTGCCACATTTATTGAAAGACAGAAGATCAAGTGGTTTGGCCATGTCGTTAGAATGCAACACCATCAACTACCATCACTGGCCTTACATCAAAGAACATCCGCGACGAGACCAAGAGGACGCCCAAGAAGAAAATGGATTGACGACACCAAAAACATTATACAATCACACGGAATGACACTATCCAGTGCCGCCCATCTGGCGCTAGAGAGCAAATTATTCCTCCCCACGACGCTTGACGGCAGAAGTGGAAGATGATGATGATGATGATGGTGGTGGTGGTGGTGGTGGTGGTGGATGGGGTGGTGGTGGTGGTAGTGGTGGTGGTGGTGGTGGTGGTGATCATGATGATGATAATGATGGTGATGGTGATGGTGATGATGATGATGATGATGGTGGTAGTGGTGGTGGTGGTGGTGGTGGTGGTGGTGGTGGTGGTGGTGGTGGTGGTGGTGGTGGTGATGGCGGTGATGATGATGGTGATGGTGATGGTGATGGTGATGATGATGATGATGATGATGATGATGGTGGTGGTGGTGTTGGTGGTGCTGGTGGTGGTGGTGGTGGTGATGATGATGATGATGATGATGATGATGATGCTGATGATGATGATGAAGATGATGATGATGATGATGATGATGATGATGATGATGATGATGGTGATGATGATGATGATGATGATGATGATGATGATGATGATGATGATGATGATGATGATGATGATGATGATGATGATGATGATGATGATGATGATGATCTTCTTTCCTTCTTTTCATCTTGATTACGTTTCTTACATGTCCATGGAGTTCTCGTAATTCTTCTATAAAATCACATCTCTGAAGCTTCCAGACATTTCCTCACCAGCGTGCTGATTGTCCAAGATTTACTTCCGCACATCAGGACTGACTCGAAATATCTATTAAGATCTCACTTACTCACAAAGACATATTGCATATAATATTCTTCTTGTCAAATGCTGCTTTTGTTTAGGCTATACTAATTAATTTATACCGGCTCTGTGGCTAAGGTGTCATGGTCGCAATTCGTAATTCCGCATACTGCATTTGAAACACAGCTGCGGGTGATTTGGAAGCGGACTGCCTTGCGTTTGCTTTCATACAATGGTATGAGTACCGGTCATTCAGCGAGCAATGGCAAACTAATTTAAATTTAAATTTAATATTTAAATCTCAAATCCCGAAACAACCAAATAAATCAAACTAATGAACGTAAATTTGACAAGAAATCAAAAACAGCCAAAAACTGAAGGGGTTGACTGTGACATCCCGTTAAGGATATG
Organism: Cepaea hortensis; assembly: GCA_963921405.1. Lineage (NCBI taxonomy): Eukaryota > Metazoa > Mollusca > Gastropoda > Stylommatophora > Helicidae > Cepaea > Cepaea hortensis. The sequence goes on from OY992884.1 coordinate 63,135,458, forward strand.
CAACAAATTTAACATAATCATAATTTTATATTTGATACGATTCATCTCTCTGCTAATGCTTATTACGTCATTCATTTCAGCGAATGACGTTCATCGTGACAAGGATATGAATACTTCATTCAAGAATCGACGTCATTACGCCCCGGACATTCCCTACGGGTTCATTTTTCTACAAAACCACAGAAGTGTTCCCATACTGATTATTCCATTAGCTATTTCACGACAACTCTACTTAGCTTTTTCTCTACGCTCAGAGTATCTTCCAGAGCCCCTACTCCCCTCGGAGCCAATCTTTACACACTCCCTTATGATCTAGTCTTTAGTCACTCCCTATGAGGCAGTCTTTACTGACTCTCTTATGAGCCAGTCTTTAGTCACTCGCTTATGAGCCAGTATTTAGTCACTCGCTTATGAGCCAGTATTTACAACCTCCCTTCTGAGCCAACTTTAGTCACTCGCTTATGAGCCAGTCTTTAGTAACTTCCTTATAAGACAGTCTTTACTCCCCCCTCCCCCCCCCCCCCTTTTGAGCCAGGCTTTCCAGATATGGAGATTGTCTGTTCAGCTGCATTCTCCATCTCCATCCTATCCCAGGAAAACCATACAACAGAACCTTTGACATAAAGCAGCTCTCCACCCAGAAGGTTAGCAGCGACTAATCTATCAGCCTTTTCTTTGCCCCGCACATCATGATAGCTTGGGCATAAAATCGAGGAGAGAAGATATAAGAAATTATGATATACTATATTACGTCGTTGTAATACCATTTTTTCCGGTTCGCTTGCTGTGATCTCACACGTGGTCCATACAGCAAATACACTGTATCAACCATACTCCCACCACAGCAAATACACTGTAACAACCATACTCCCACCCACATAAACTACACTGCAACAACCATACTCCCACCCACATAAACTACACTGCAACAACCATACTCCCACCCACATAAACTACACTGTAACAACCATACTCCCACCCACATAAACTACACTGTAACAACCATACTCCCACCCACATAAACTACACTGTAACAACCATAATCTCACCCACATAAACTACACTGTAACAACCATACTCCCACCCACATAAACTACACTGTAACACCATACTCCCACTAATAACATCTGGTCTTTTCTCTACAATCGTCAGCTTTCTTTAACAGAAAGAATACGTGCTCGGGGTTTCTTGCTGTGTAGGGCCATGTTTCTTCAAATAAAGAAAGCATATAACTTTTGACTCTAGGAATTATCGGCGCCCATTTTAAACCCCTAACACTAGCTTTCACATTGAGGGCGAATTCCATATTGAAAAAACCGCTTCACCAGCAATCATTGGCTACTTAGCAAACATGAAACAGCCTTTCTAGACCGATTCAAACCGTGAAAGCAAAAGCATATGAGCTCTTCTCGATACAGGGTTGAAAAAAGAAACTGGCTGCTCTTCAGTCAATAGAGGAGGACAATCAAGCTAACGAGCAAATACTAGTTCTCGGAGAAAGCCAGGAGAGTTACAACGAGAGTTCGCCATTTGGATGCCATGTTGTGTTTGATCGACAAGCTTGCAGTTAAATGTTGATTGAGGTGCAGTAACGTTTGTGTTGTTTGTTTATACGTTTAAAGATTCGTTCCAACTAAAACAGTTAATGAAATTTGAGTATAGTATCTGAGATGCAAGGAATGTGTTTGTTGCGGATGTTAGGTTTAGGTCTTTACATTTGATTTGAGTTATTGTTAATTAACATATCAACAGCTCTTTCGATGACTGGTTTTGTAGAAAAGAGAGTCCAAATAAAAACACACAATATGAAGATAAGTTCGACGCATGGAAAAACGCACAATTATAAGCGAACAGTTTGACCGAAGTCTTTATCAACCAAACAGCACAAAAGAAAACACTAAAATATTTTAACAACGGACAACACAAATGACAAATGAAATGGTTTGGTCATGTAACTAGGTTACCAACTAACACTATACCACAACAAGTAATGATATACATACCAAATGGAAGCAGAAGAAGAGGCCGACCACGTAAACTATCGTAAACAATGGACAGAGGGGATCCCCAGGGTCTATGGGGATCTCGCTCGATACACGAAGTCCATAAACGGACATTCTCCCGCTGTTTATGCTTCATCTTGACTCCGCAAGGTACAAGAGGAACAAGGTAAGATGTGATAAGTGAGAACACAAGTGAATATTTACCAGGACTTTCTCCAATGGGGAAACGTCTCGCAGAAAAGGCCCAGACTTATACTAGTGAGCAGGCTCTAAGTTTGCAGGAGATGATAGATGTGTTGTAAATACAAACCTATACATCAGAAAGCCTGTTTGGATTTGTTGCAGATAACGGAATAAGGAATACAGTTGTTGTTGACTGTATCGATGTTCATAGACAGACAGATGTACGCAGATTAAAAGGGGCACACATTTATTTTTTATAGATGTTCACAGACAGACAGATGTATGCAGATTCAAAGGGGCACACATTTATGCTTTATAGATGTTCACAGACAGACAGATGTATGCAGATTCAAAGGGGCACACATTTATGCTTTATAGACTGTCCTAGTCGACACTGTGGCGGAGGAGTTACAAATGCAATTCGCAATCGCACATACTGCGTTCGAAACATAGCTCCGGGTGATTTGGAAGCAGACCGACTCACTGTGGCTTTCATTCAGTGGTATGAGTGCCGGTCGATCAAACAGCGACGGCAAACTACTGAACGTAAACTCGCGAAGAAATCACCAACAGCCAAAAAATTCTTTGCTTGACTGCGACATCCTGTCAAGGATATGTAACAAACTAGACTTCAGTTCTTTTATTACAGTAAAAGACCAGGAACTCCACGACATTTTGTATCAACGTAGTATGGACGGAGCCGGCTCCATTGCCGAGGGGTTAGCAGCTTTCTCCGCTAACCCCGAATACTCTCGTCACGTGACGCGACGAGAATTAGCAGTGGTTCGAATCGCAAAAGTGACTTATGAGAGTATGGAGCCGGTCGCTCAGAAAGTCGTGGCGTGCTGATGAGCGTAATCTAGCCTAGGAATCAACATACAGCTGAAAGATGATGATGTTGACCGCAATATCTTGAAACAGGATGGAAACGCGGATTAAAAAAAAAAAAAAGTAGTATGGACGGGAAAGATATCTTGATACTCACCACCACCATGCTGTAAGTCGTCAACAGAACGTTGCTCTTATCACGGCCCATCCAATAGCCTCTCGATCTCTTGCCAGTTATCCCGCCTCATACACCCCCATACCCAAGGTGTCTACCATGTCCTGTGTCCAGTTTCGTGCTGGACGATCCCCGCCCCTTCTTGCAGGAACCATGTCTTCCATCTTCATTATGTCCCGGCTGCTATCAAGTGTGATATAACCAATGTATTGTTTTAATGCCTTCGCTCGCTTTGAACTCAAGTCCGTATACGCACAACTTCGTCTAGTGCACAGGACTGATTTTTGTGCGTGGATTAGCTGTCATAAATTTTACCAGGCGAACCCACTGTGATTTCTGGGGTACTTGTAATTTACATCCCGAAGTCAAGGAGGCGAGGTCAATATTTTAGTCCAACTGACCCCTAAGACAAGGACAAAAAGTCAACATTATAGTCCAGCTGACCCCCAAGACAAGGACGAGAAGTCAACATTTTAGTCCAGCTGACCCCCAAGTCAAGGACGAGAAGTCAACATTGTAGTCCTGCTGACCGACGTGTGGAAACGATCCCACTACGCCACGGCCAGCAGAGACAATGTATGTATGTTAAGCCTCTTAGCTACTCTTACGACCATTCTATGTATTAAATTTCGCTCGTTTAATTGTTCATACATTGTGTTCCAGTATTTATAATAACGACTCTGACGCCGTGAAGAATGACGGACGCTGTATTGATGGAGCACCATACACAGATCGCGATCGTCTGATCGCCAGGCAACATGTTCCAAATACCAATGAGGAAATGTGCAACACATGGAAAGAATATTTTATTGAATTACTAAATTGTGAAGCTCCAAGTAACATTTTCTCACAAGAAGAGGTTCTAACATGCGAACCACAAATTGAAGAACCTACATTTGAAGAAATCCTATATGTAATCACACGACTTAAAAACAATAAGGCAACTGGGACTGATGGAATTGCTGCTGAATTTATAAAGGCAGGCGGCCATACATTACATCTAAAGCTATACGAACTAATAATAAAAATCTGGAGGACAGAAGAATTACCCCATGACTGGAAAGAGTCATTATTGATACCTATCTTTAAGAAAGGAGACAAGTTCCAATGTGGAAATTATAGAGGAATATCACTACTGTCCACAAGCTATAAGATACTATCCGCAGTATTACTAAATAGACTAAAACCATATTCAGAAGACATATTAGGTGACTACCAGGCGGGTTTTAGACAAAACAGATCAACAATAGATCAGATATTTATCTTACGACAAATAGCCGAGAAACATTGGGAATATAAAAGAGATCTCCATAACATTTTTGTGGATTTTAAAAAGGCTTATGATAGTGTCCATAAGAATAGTCTATGGAATGCTATGCAGGAATTTGGAATACCAAGGAAGTTAATCAACATGACCAGACTATGCATGGAAGATCCTTATAATATAGTAACATATAAAGGCAGGAAATCAGACCCCTTCCAAATAACATCTGGCTTGAAACAGGGTGATGCACTATCGCCGCTACTCTTCAATCTGGCTCTAGAGAAAGTTGTAAGGAAGGTAAAGGAGGAATGTGATATTGGAAGAACATCCAAGCTGCTTGGTTATGCAGATGATATAGATATTATAGGGCAAAGTGAACAAAAGACATTGGAAATATTGACTCACTTAAAGGAAAAAGCCCAACAGATGGGGCTGGTTATCAACCAAGATAAGACAGAATATATGGTAATTTCAAGAGACGGAATGGCTAGAAACTCTGGCCACATACAAATAGATAATATGACCATTAAAAGAACGGAAACATACAAATACCTGGGTACGATCTTCAACTGCTCCAACATCATAAGGGAAGAAATACAAACTAGAATCAACTCTGGAAATAAGATATACTATGCACTACAACATCTACTAAAATCAAAGGCGCTATCTCGTAACACCAAAATCACAATATACAAAACACTGATCAGACCAGTTGTGCTGTATGGCTCTGAAACCTGGAGTACAACGAAAGGAGACGAAGCCTTGTTACAAACCTTTGAGAACAAAATTTTAAGACGCATCTTTGGACCCATTAGGGATACACAAAGTGGAGAGTGGAAAAAAAGAAGTAACATAGACATTTATGATCTGTTTAAGTCCCCGCTAATCACTGGTATCATGAAGGCTAATAGACTACAATGGCTGGGGCATATAGAAAGAATGGAAGATAATAGGGAAACAAAACTCGCTTACACTCAGGAAATAAATGACCGTAGACCCCGAGGTAGACCAAGAAGGCTGTGGAGAGATAATACATGTACAGACCTACAAGCACTTGGAATCAACGACTGGCAAGAGAAGGTCCACCAGAGAGACGAATGGAGACGGATTGTATTTGCAGCAAAGAACCTCAATGGCTCGGAACGCTGAAGAAGAAGAAGAAGATATGTGACTACAACACGCACAATAGATTTTTAAAAATATGAGTGGTTGCAAGGGCTGAATGTAAGGCAGGCCTGCAGGCCCAGTTTGTAACCCTTTGAAAATAAAGTTCGTTCGTTGGTTCTCCTTAAACTCCACATTTGTAATTCTGTCATAAGACTGTAATCCTTCTATCCTACACAAACACACAATCATGAATTTATCTAGTTTATTGGACACTGTTTTAGTAATTCTCCGTATTTCTGACCCCTACAGTAGAACTGATTTATGGGACATTGTTTTAGTAATTCTCCATATTTCTTACCCCTACAGTAGTACTGATTTATGGAACATTGTTGTAGTAATTCTCCATATTTCTGATCCCTGGGTGGGGGGGGGGGGGGGCTGAGTGGTCTTGAGGTATGGTGTCCACCTTGAATGCTGGAGGTCCCCGGTTCAGGCCTCGGTGAGGACCGGGATTTATTTTAAAAATCCACGTGGACTTCCAGTAATAAAATTTCCCCTCGTCTCTGGGTAGTGAGATCGGACGCCCGTGTGTATTGTTGCGCACGTAAAAATATCCCTTGGCAGTTGGAAATCGAAAAAGAGTAGCCTAACGGCGCTGCCCGGGCAAAATTTCGAGTTAAAAATCTACCCAAAGTATCTCAGGATCCTCGCCGATGCTACGGAGTTCGTGCATGGAGCTGAGTTTCTCCAGACTCAGGTATGAGATAGGAGGAAAACGGCGCACTTATGGGTTAAACCCGTGTGCCATGATGTTGATCCGTCGACTAAACTAAACATTTCTGACCCCTACAGTAGTACTGATTTATGGGACATTGTTGTAGTAATTCTCCATATTTCTGACCCATGCAGTAGTACTGATTTATGGGACATTGTTGTAGTAATTCTCCATATTTCTGACCCATGCAGTAGTACTGATTTATGGGACATTGTTGTAGTAATTCTCCATATTTCTGACCCATACAGTAGTACTGATTTATGGGACATTGTTGTAGTAATTCTCCATATTTCTGACCCATGCAGTAGTGCTGATTTATGGGACATTGTTGTAGTAATTCTCCATATTTCTGACCCCTACAGTAGTGCTGATTTATGGGACATTGTTGTAGTAATTCTCCATATTTCTGACCCATGCAGTAGTGCTGATTTATGGGACATTGTTGTAGTAATTCTCCATATTTCTGACCCCTCCAGTAATGCTGATTTATGGGACATTGTTGTAGTAATTCTCCATATTTCTGACCCCTACAGAAGTGCTGATTTATGGGACATTGTTGTAGTAATTCTCCATATTTCTGACCCCTACAGAAGTGCTGATTTATGGGACATTATTGTAGTAATTCTCCATATTTCTGACCCCTACAGAAGTGCTGATTTATGGGACATTGTTGTAGTAATTCTCCATATTTCTGACCCCTACAGAAGTGCTGATTTATGGGACATTGTTGTAGTAATTCTCCATATTTCTGACCCCTACAGAAGTGCTGATTTATGGGACATTGTTGTAGTAATTCTCCATATTTCTGACCCCTACAGAAGTGCTGATTTATGGGACATTATTGTAGTAATTCTCCATATTTCTGACCCCTACAGAAGTGCTGATTTATGGGACATTGTTGTAGTAATTCTCCATATTTCTGACCCCTACAGAAGTGCTGATTTATGGGACATTGTTGTAGTAATTCTCCATATTTCTGACCCCTACAGAAGTGCTGATTTATGGGACATTGTTGTAGTAATTCTCCATATTTCTGACCCCTACAGAAGTGCTGATTTATGGGACATTGTTGTAGTAATTCTCCATATTTCTGACCCATGCAGTAGTACTGATTTATGGGACATTGTTGTAGCAATTCTCCATATTTCTGACCCATGCAGTAGTACTGATTTATGGGACATTGTTGTAGTAATTCTCCATATTTCTGACCTATGCAGTAGTACTGATTCAGTTTTCATGCGTATTTTATACACGTGCTACTATTTCTAGTGCACTGGACTGATATTTTGCTTGTGGATTAGATGTCCCTATTACCAGTGTCCTTCGCCATCAGGGGAACCCTTTCCGACTTCTGAGGTACTTATCGTTCACATCTCCAAGTCAAGGACGGGGAGTCAAGGACGAGGAGTCAAGGACGAGGAGTCAAGAATGAGAAGTCAAGGACGAGAATACAACACATATTGTGCTACACTTAACATCCTTTGATTTCCAGAACTATCTAGGTGCTATGAAAGCTCCTCTTGCCTCGTGAATTCTGATATACCCCCATCTTTGTCTCCATCGCTACTTAAACAGGTGCATTATTCCACCCTTCAATTGTTTATTAAATTAGATTCAGCAAATCCAACATAAGAATGGGCGACCCTGGTATAATTATGACCCGGCAACGGAAGTTAAACACGTCACGCCTTCTCAATGGCCACATCTTCTGCCAGCAAATTGGTCAATTCAACCAGAAAGAATATTCTAGTGGTTTCCCGCTGCACACCAACTTGCTCTAAGCGTTTCCATTCTATTCTTGAAAGCGAATTCTAACATGTCAGATGTTACTCTGAATGAACCAGCAACTTCCTAGCCCGCAAACCCTTTTCCTTTCTCCATACACGCAGATACATTCCCCCATTCCGATATTTCCAATATCATGTATTCATAACTTTCCTGGACAGAATGGAACAACTCGCGTTCCGGCTAATTTCGGACAGACCGTTTTGCAGAAATGATTCGAATACCAAGGTAGCACTGTGATTATCTGGCCCTGATGCCACACCCCTTCAGAGCGGCTTCATCAGAGAGACTAATGAAGGACAGATAATGACGGGAAGGAAACAGGTAATCGCAGGTAATAACCCACCTGAGAGCCCAATCAGGGCACATTAAGTTACTACCCTCTGCCTGGACTGCGCTGACAAGTTCCCGCCTCAAGCGATGCGAGTCGTTTGGCATCGATTTCTCAATATGGCGCTACATCAGACAAATGTGTTTCTGTAAGAAATTGTCCTGTCTTATCCATCCATCCATCCATCCATCCATCCATCCATCCATCCATCCATCCATCCATCCATCCACCCACCCACCCACCCATCTATCTATCCATCTATCTATCCATCTATCTATCTATCTATCTATCTATCTATCTATCTATCTATCTACCTGTCTGTCTGTCTGTCTGCGTGTCTGTCTGTGTGTCTGTCTGTCTGTCTATCAATTTACATATCTATCTATCTATCTATCTATCTATCTATCTATCTATCTATCTATCTATCTATCTATCTATCTATCTATCTATCTATCTAACTAACTATCTATCTATCTATCTATCTATCTATCTATCTATCTATCTATCTATCTATCTATCTATCTATCTATCTGTCTGTCTGTCTGTCTGTCTGTCTATCTATCTGTCTGTCTGTCTGTCTGTCTGTCTGTCTGTCTGTCTGTCTGTCTGTCTGTCTGTCTACCTATCATCCATCCATCCATCCATCCATCCTTCCATCTGTCTGTCTGTCTGTCTGTCTGTCTGTCCGTCCGTCCTTCCGTCCGCCCATCCACGCATTCATCCATCCACATACCCATACCCATCCATCCATCTGTCTGTCTGTCTGTCTGTCTGTCTGTCTGTCTAATGGTCGTTCGGTCGGACTGTCTGTCTATCCGTCCGTCTATTCGCCCATCCGTCGGTCGGTCTGTCTGTCCGTTTTAAAAAAAAAATATACCTCTTTGTCTACCTGTCTATATATTTGCTTATCTATCTATCTGTCTCTTCATGTTACAGTCTGTTGATGCATTTGCCCATCTGTTTGTCTCTTTGTGTCTATTTGTCCATCTACTTGTCAGTCTGTTTCTATTTGTTTATTCACCTGATTATCTTCAAGTGCCCTGTCAACTATTTGCGTAGGCGTTCATGACTCTCTACAGATCTCAGTCCTTAATTTTCTGAATCAACTCTGCTGATGATATTCCTCCATGCCACCGTCTCAATCGATATAGCATCATATCTCTCGGTCTGTCTCTGCCTCTCTTCCCCTCCATCTTTCCAGTGACTTATTTATTGCATAAGATACAATTCATTTGTTTTTTAAATGCTGCTTTCGCTTGCCAATTTCTGCTCTCCAATAATAAAACATTATATAATGTAGTGCTGGTTTGTGTTGTTTACATGTTGGTATTGTATTCAGCCATTTTAAACGTCACAGCGCAGGTCAGCATGGCCGAATGGATAAGAACGCGTGTTCTTAAATATCCGGTGTACTGATGCCGAGGTTAGGGGTTCAATCCCTACATCCGACAGTTGGACTTAACTGTTGACTTGGAGACGTAAATTACAAGTACATCTGAAGTCGGAGTGGGTTCGCCAGATGGCGAGGGACACTGTTAATAGGGAAAGCTAGTTCACACGCAAAATTCAGTCTGGCACTACTAGAAGTTGTATGTATGGACTACGCTTGAGTTCAAAGCGAGCGAGCGAGCGCAAAAAAAACAACAACAACAACAAACAAACAAAAGTCACAGTACCCGTCTATTGTGTGGCCACCCTGACGCGGTAGAGAGGCGTACGTGTTAGTGATGATCCCCGTAAGCTATGCCTATGGTAGCAAAACTGTAAGTATGGTCTTCTACGACCTCAGTGGACTGCACACATACAGCAGACCACACACAAATTCAGTGATCTACATGCAGGTTCATTGGCCCACGTACAGACTCAGCGACCCATACACAAACTCAATAGCCTACACAGATTCAGCCATCCACAAACTAACACAATAGCCTACACAGATTCAGCGACCCACAAACTAACTCAATAACCTACACAGATTCAGCCATCCACAAACTAACACAATAGCCTACACAGATTCAGCGACCCACAGAATAACACAATAGCCTACACAGATTCAGCGACCCACAGAATAACACAATAGCCTACACAGATTCAGCGACCCACAAACTAACTCAATAACCTACACAGATTCAGCGACCCACAAACTAACTCAATAACCTACACAGATTCAGCGACCCACAAACTAACTCAATAACCTACACAGATTCAGCGACCCACAAACTAACTCAATAACCTACACAGATTCAGCGACCCACAAACTAACACAATAACCTACACAGATTCAGCGACCCACAAACTAACTCAATAACCTACACAGATTCAGCGACCCACAAACTAACTCAATAACCTACACAGATTCAGCGACCCACAAACTAACACAATAACCTACACAGATTCAGCGACCCACAAACTAACTCAATAACCTACACAGATTCAGCGACCCACAAACTAACTCAATAACCTACACAGATTCAGCGACCCACAAACTAACTCAATAACCTACACAGATTCAGCGACCCACAAACTAACTCAATAACCTACACAGATTCAGCGACCCACAAACTAACTCAATAACCTACACAGATTCAGCGACCCACAAACTAACTCAATAACCTACACAGATTCAGCGACCCACAAACTAACTCAATCTTATATATAAATTAGGATGTGCGTCCGTATTTATGTATCTCTGTATCTATGTATGTCCTTTATCCGTTCGCGAACGGCCCATCCGATTGAGATGAAATTTTCTACACGCCTTCCTTTCATTCCAGAGCTGTCAACTGTGATATTTTGTTAGTGTGAAATCGCCTGCTTACTCAGTATTATTTCATTTTTCATTTTTCATCATAATTTCATTTATCTCAGGGGACCTAACTCTGTAAAAGTTATTTCAAGGGGCATAACTTTTCTGTATAACTTATAGTCATATTGTGGCATCGTTTTCAAAGATTTATAAACTCTTTGTCCATAGTTATGTACCGGCATATGAGTTATAATAAATAATGATACAATCTGTAAGGCATTTTCAAAGTTTTCATAAAAATGATGCACAATGCATTACATTGTAACTCATCTTTTTTTGCTTAAGAAGTTACTGTAGTCATGCAGGTGATTAGAAAGAGTTTTCATTAAAAATAATGGATGGTGTGTGGTAGAACGTTCTTTTAAGTTACATTTTTTGTTGTTGTATGAATTTAATGAAGCCGGACAGGGTCAGGCAGACAGATAGACAGACAGACAGACAGATAGACAGTCGGGAACAGGAACTTATATGACTACTTATATAAATTAAATGAGATGCTTCACACCAGGAGCTGGGCGATGTCGGGCCGGGTCAGACAGACAGACAGACAGACAGACAGATAGTCGGTAACGGGAACGGGAACTTATATGACTACTTATATGAATTAAATGAGATGCTTCCCACCAGGGACTGGGCGAAGCCGGGCAGGGTCAGGCAGACAGATAGACAGACAGATAGACAGACAGATAGACAGTCGGGAACGGGAACTTATATGACTACTTATATGAATTAAATGAGATGCTCCACACCAGGAGCTGGGCAATGCCGGGCCGGGTCAGACAGACAGACAGACAGACAGACAGACAGACAGACAGACAGACAGTCGGTAACGGGAACGAGAACTTATATGACTACTTATATGAATTAAATGAGATGCTCCCCACCAGGGTCTGGGCGAAGCCGGGCAGGGTCAGCTAGTAACTTATATAGACTCACAGAGGTCTGCACATAGACAACTGACAGCACACAGGATCAGCGACCCATATACAAACTCACTGGGCAAAGAGATCGATAATCCGATGGATAAATATATATATATATATATATATATATATATATATATATATATATATATATATATATATATATATATATATATATATATATATATATATATATATATGAAGAACGGGAAAACAGTAGGGCAAGATGGAATTACAATAGAAGAATTGGAAGTGCTTGGAGAATTTGGAGTAGATATATTAATCAAAATTTTAAAGCTATTTACAACAGGGGATATTTACCGAACGATATGCTGAAATCTGTATTTATAATTATACTAAAAAGACCAGAAGCAATTGAATGCGAAAATGTTCGTACAATAGACATCATAAACCATGTCACTAAGCTTCTACTCAGAATTATAATCAGAAGATCAAAAACAAAAAGGAAATAAAAATTGAAAATGGTGAAAAACAGCATGGGTTTATTGAAGGAAAGGGTACAAACAAAGCAATACATACATTACGGACGCTATTATAAAGATCATTAGAGATACGTAAAAACAGATATTTGTGTTTCATAGATTATACTAAGGCATTTGATAAAGTAAAACACGATGAAATGATTAACATGTTGGAAGAAATTAACATTTATGGGAAAGATCTCAGAATAATAAAATATATTTACTGGAACCGAATAGCAACAAATAAAATGGGAAATACCGAGGGCAATTATGAACAAATAAAGCTAGGAGCACGACAGGGATGTGTTTTGTCACCAGATATCCTCTCCCTAGATTTTAAAGTAATAACGAGAGAGATCAAAGAGAAGCTTAGAATACTAATCGGAGGTTATAATATAAAGTCTACACTATATATATGACAAAGTATTGGTGGCAGATAATGCAAAAGATCTACAACAATTGTTGGACATTGTAGTAACAGAGAGTGCAAAGACTGGTCTTGAATATCAAGAAAACAGTAACACTGGTGATATCAAAGAAAATGGTGACACCAAAATGTGAAATGGGACAATGGGACAAGTAGGGACAATTCTTAACCAAGTGGATAATTTTAAATACCTAGGAACATTTATAACATCAGATGGAAGATGCACAACATAAATTAATAGCAGGATAGGGTAAGCAAAAACTGCATTTCAGAAAATGAAGAGTATTATATGCAATAAGTCACTATCATTGAATGTAAGAAAGAGAGTGGTGAAGTGCTATATAGAACCAGTTTTCTGTATGGCAGTGAATCTTGGAATGTAAATGAACAAATTAGGAAGCACTTGCAATCAACAGAGATGTGGTTCCTAAGACGAATGTGCGTATTCCTTGGACTGCTGGAGTAACTAACGACTGTTTCCTGAAAGAGGCTATTGAAACGAGAACA
>OY992884.1:63151553-63356296 GCA_963921405.1 Cepaea hortensis
TCAAGGAATCTATAGCTGTCGTTCATGGAGTGTTTAGAAAATCTCCATTTCCATCGTGGGTGTTCCAATTGCTGATGCTCTTGAAACCACCAGATCTGCTGGATCGCTACTCCGTACTCCAGCATGACGTAGGCAGTACATCCATGTAGGTCTTTGCAAGAGCTAACCGCAGGCGGTGTACCCACTCATACCACATCTGTCCCTTTAGAAAGTTACGCAATGCATGATTGCGCTGGCGACGTGAGTATATACTAGTCTACATAAAGCTGCAGCGATCGCATCCACTTCCATCATCATACATTAGTTGTAGACCTATAGGCCCCATTGCGCTGAGCGAAGACCCTCCTTCTGACTTGCTGAGATCCATCTCTGTCATCTCTGCAAGCGGGCATTTTCATGTAATAATTGTTGGAACCAAAATTCTGCCAGTCCCTTACATTGCGCTCTACACTCTCTGCACAGTGTGATGGTAACTGGTTTAACTATTTCTCTGTTTGTCGCTGTCAACCCATCCCTGTCTTCAATTTATGTGCTAATCTGAGGTAACCTACCCAATGGTATCTTCTGCTTGCACCGTCCATGACCTTCATCTCAATTCCCGAAGTAAGTACCTTCTGTGTGTCAGTGATGTTATAAACCTGAATGCACGCAGGAACAAGTAACCGTGCTTTCCACCCTTTAGCGAACGACGAACCGCTGGCGTGGAATCCTAGTCCAATGGCTACCTCCCATAGTGCACTAACGTTTCATATGGGTCTGAAAGTAACATTTAAAAACTGTAATAACCAAGACAGTATGTATAAAAAATGTTAGTTGCATATCCTTTGCAGGACGTCGCACTCAGCCGCATCATTGTTTTGTAGTTTGTGATCTCTTGGCAAGTTTACGTTCAGTAGTTTGCCATTGATTTCTGAACGACCGGCACCCATATCAATTTATTTTTTTTAAAAATGCTAGATAACCTGAAAGTTAGACCTACCGTCACTACTGCTTGAGTAAACCACCCCAATTATCCCCACCTCTTCTCTTTAACAGTTAAAGTGGTAAGTCTTTTCAAAGAGGTTTGGGTCTTGAACATCTGTGGTAGCAGACGTTGTAAAATATTCCTATCCACACCCTGAGTGCACGTCGTTCGGAAAACAATGGCAAACTACTGAACGTAAACTTGCCAAGAAATCACAAACAGCCAAACATTGCCATGGTTGACTGCAACGCCCTGTAAAGGATATGCAACTAACTGTTAACACACTGAACACAGGAGTGGCGGTGACGTAGTGCCCAGATGCTGGTCTGTCGGCCCGGTGCTCGTGGGTTCATATTCGTACTAGGCCGGGTTTTTTAAATTGACCTGAGCTCTCAGATAGACGTGGCATAAAAAAAAAATCTTACAAGTCGAGAGGATCGACTTCATTGCACTGGGTTGTATCCTATATGACTAAGTCTCTTTCCGCAGGGTCGCCTGCCGAAAGCGTCGCCCAAAGCACGAACTCTGTAGCTTCAGCGACGACCCCCAGGAGTCTCCGAGGGAAATGCATTCGTGAACCGAAGGACATAGTCCAGAATCAAACCTACAACCCTCGGAGCGCGAGGCAGGCGGCTTGGCCACTTCGCCTTGGAGGCTCCCTGAGACGTGGCATAAAATGTTTACCAGGAAATGTGTTAGAAAGTATAGGCAGCCCGTATGATACTGATCACATGACATACCGAATGCCGATTTCTGTATTCAAATGTGGGTCTAGCAATGTCCAGTTAACAGTTAGTTGTATATCCTTTACAGGGCGTTGCAGTCAACCATGGCAATGTTTGGCTGTTTGTGGTTTTCTTGGCAAGTTTACGTTCAGTAGGTTGCCATTGTTTTACCGAACGACGTGCTAAAGGACTCTACACTCTACTCCACCTGGTTTACACATTGTGAACGGGCATTTTTTTTTTAATATTCACTTGGCGTCCATGGTCAGTCCAGCTTAAAATGGTACAAGGACACGTTCTGGGAATTACAAGCGGCTTGATATCACACATTGAGCGCTGTCGGGTAGTGACAAATACGGGATTAGCATTATATACCCAATAAACCTATATATTGTAAACGTGCCCTTTACTTTACTTAATTCAGTGTCGGTCAGCATGGCCGAATGGATAAGAATGTCGGTCAGCATGGCCGAATGGATAAGAATGTCCGTTCTTAAACATCCGTTATGCTGATGTCGAAGTAACGGGTTCAACCCCTACAAAGGTCAGTTGAACTAAAATGTTGACTTCTCGACCTTGACTTATGGACGCAAATTGTACGTACCTCTCAAGTCGGAGAGGGTTCGCCTGATGGCGAGAGACACTGGTAATTGGGAAAGCAAATCCACACGCAAAAATCTGCCCAGCCTACTAGAAGCATTACCGTGTATGGACTACGCTTGAGCTCAAAGCAAGCGAAAGAAAACCAAATTTACTTCAGTATTGAAACAATACTTTAAAGAAGTGAAACAAATATCTTGTGATAAAGTTCTGCTTTTCCGAAACGCTGGCGAGCCCCTTTGTATCAATTGCGTTTTCTTGCTCCTAAACAAACAAACGAATGCGGTTTTCGCAGTCAAAACGGTGGTTAAACTAGGGCACAATTTCGCCAAATTTTGAATACGTTTTTGATTAACCCACTTGAGAGTCGCATCTCTACAACAGAGGGCGCGTGCCAGCGATCTTGTAGGCCTGGAGTGCTACAATAAGAAGAGACCCAATTGGGGGCAGCGCCGGCAACTCACGCGCCGCGAGTTATTTGTCCTTGATCGCGTGACGCTCTTCATAAGAGTCTGAGCTGGCCTCCGAGGACAACTAAAGATGTCGAGCAAGTAAGTTGGGGTCGCCCATGTCGGAAACACAGACGAACACGATGGCGTCGTGTGCCGGAAGTGGCGAAGGGTCTGGAACACGAGCTAGGGTAATAGAAATTTTTAGAAATGATTTGATCATCATTTGACCATGATCAACATTTTTATACAGCTTTCCGAATTCCCGAGGGTGTTTGTCAACGATGGAATAATACGGGGAAAATGAAAGTGGCCGGGACAAACGGGGGGAAAGAAATAGAATCAATAGACATGGGATCGCCGGACATGAGGGGAAAATGGGATTTTAATTATCCATAGGCCAATTTGGTGAAAGTGTGCGGTTAAATGTTTATCTATGATAGTCGTGCTTTCATTGCCTGGTTCTGTGGCTAAACCTGCATTTGATCACTTATTCGGCTGTTTAACTGCGTCACGCTATGTTATACAATGTAATAACAGTTTACAAATCCTCCTCCTCCTCTTCCTCTTTTGTTTCTTCTTGTGATGCTGTGGCCATGCCATTCCTTTTCCACTTCCATCAATTTCTTCGTGAATGTTTATTTTCTTTTTTCTTTAGTACCACTTCCTTTCTCTTCTTACTGCTCGCCCCTTCTCTCTCTCTCTCTCTCTCTCTCTCTCTCTCTCTCTCTCTCTCTTTTTTTTTTTCTTTCTAGAAAACAACGTGTGTGTGTGTGTGTGTGTGTGTGTGTGTGTGTGTGTGTGTGTGTGTGTGTGTGTGATTTATCTTGTTTTGGTATCTTTCTTCTATATTTTGTTTTTTGCAATATTCTTCAATTCAATTCATTCATTCATTCATTCATTCATTCATTCATTCATTCATTCATTCATTCATTCATACATTCATTGATTCGTTCATTCCTCATCATCATCATCACCTTCTTCTTCTGCTTCGGTTGCTGCTGTTGCTCTTTCTTCTTCTTCTTCTTCTTCTTCTTCTTCTTCTTCTTCTTCTTCTTCTTCTTCTTCTTCTTCTTCATAGCCACAGTGTCTTTTACGATTGTACCATCAGGCAAGGTCTCACGATTAGCTGGGCTGTTTATTTATTATTATCATTTATTGTTGTTGTTTATTATTATTAGAGCTCCCCGTTAGTCTAGCAGAGCCCTCTTGTGTTGAGCGTGCCAATAAATATGTCTTCACCGGCTGTATGGAGGACAGTCCCACAGACCACGTTTAGCAGCCTGCTTGCTGAATCCACATGTACATGCCGGCGATGCAGAGAGACTAAGCCCCTGCGTGTGTGTTCTGTGCGCGTTTGTGTGCCCTATGAGTTACACTGATAACGTCATGAGCTAAGTCGGACGGGGGTTCGACGCACTTGTTCGTTGCCCGCTAACACAGGGAAAGACTGGCCGCCCATTACTCCATGCCTTCAGCCCTACAACATGTGGTGGCCTGGTCACAGCACAGACCCAAGGCAGGCTTATTCTTCGGGTTTTTATCATGTCCCATTCTTGGGTTCGAAGCCTGGACATTGAACTAGCAACTAGCAAGTCGAATAGAGGCCCAGAATATGTCGTATTTCAAGGTAACAAAAACAATCGAATACAGAGGTTCTAGAAAAACTGGGAATGAAAAGATAGTTAATGAAAGAAATAAAAGAGAGGCAAGTGAAATTTTTCGGCCACGTTAAAAGACATAACACTCACACACAAAATCACACTGGGTGGCAAGGTTGAAGGTAAACAAGCAAGAGGTAGATAACGATACAAGTGGGAAGATAACATCAAGAGATGGACGAATATCAATCTGACAGAATGTACTGTCAGGGCGAGAGACAGACAGTGTTGAAGATCAATTGCAGCCAACCTTCATTGTGGAGACGGCACCTGATTGATTGATTGATTGATTGATTGATTCTTGGGTTAGGACATTTAGTTGGCATGGAACAACACCAACCAGCGGCTAGAGCCTTCTATATGAGAACATTTGGGATACAAGAAGAGAAGATGACCCAGGAACAGTTGACTAGATGAAGTAAAAGAGACTGAAGAAATCAAATGTGGCGTTAGTACAAGGAACAAGACAAGCGAAACACAGAAAAATACATCTGCCTCTTCTCTGCGACGCTTCACGACGAAAACAGTAGGACAAATGAAGAAGAAGAAGCAGACCCATGGGGCAGAATTGCGAACAGTTCTAGTCGGACAACGGTATGGTAATGGTCTTTGGATATCAGGAAGTTTAAAATGTAAGAAGACCGACTTCATTACACTGGGATTATCCCGTACGGCTCGGTCTCTTTCCACGGAGAAGCTTGCCGACAGCGTCGCACAAAGCACGAACTCCGTAGCTCCAGCGACTACCCCCAGGAGCTCCGAGAACATTTTATTCGTGAACTTAACTACCAAGACAGAAAACGAACAGACGGCATAACCACTTAGCCACGGTGACTCCCTAATCGTCTTTAAACTGACAACCTTGAAACCCATTTAATTTTATTCATCATCTTCTCACTCGCAAATCAAACTGTTTTCTACACATACTCAGACTACAACTGGTACCATTAGTATTGGAACACTTCGCTGGCTGTTGAAGATAGGACGGAACATGTATGGTAATGTCTCGAGTGCTTTGATGTGGTCCTTGGCTCAACTCAAGTAATGATATTTTCTTACATTAGCTTTCAACAAACATTCTACTAAACACAGTCCGCTTTTTGTTAAAATAGTTACTTTGGCAATACGTTTTTTTTTTTTTTTTTTTTTTTTTTTTTTTGTAAAATATAATAAATACTACCTCCGTGGCCAAATGGTCAAAGTACTGAGTCTCGGTTCCAAACAATGATAATAAATTTAATTATGTCGTACAAGTTCTATGGCTTAGCAATGGAAAAACCCCAGTGGCGTAGTGGCTAGCGTGTTGTTATCCGCTGCTGATTTCGTGAGTTCAATTCTCCCGCCCCTCCCCCTTTTCCCTCCTCCCAAAAGGTGTTTTATTTTCATAGTTTCATGGCTCCAGGGCCTGCCCAGTCTCGTAAAATTGGTAAAATAAAGTAAAATAAAGGATCGTGTTACGTGCCCTTGAGGCGTTTCAGCAAATAGATCAGTAAAGGGCCCTTTCACACGTCCTACGGCACATTGGCCATATGGTGCCAGACCCACATTTCTACAGACCTCTCGGCACCCAGTGGCCATATGGTGCCAGACCCACATTTCTACAGACCTCTCGGCACCCAGTGGCCATATGGTGCCAGACCCACATTTCTACAGACCTCTCGGCACCCAGTGGCCATATGGTGCCAGACCCACATTTCTACAGACCTCTCGGCACCCAGTGGCCATATGGTGCCAGACCCACATTTCTACAGACCTCTCGGCACCCAGTGGGCATATGGTGCCAGACCCACATTTCTACAGACCTCTCGGCACCCAGTGGCCATATGGTGCCAGACCCACATTTCTACAGACCTCTCGACACCCACTGGCCATATGGTGCCAGACCCACATTTCTACAGACCTTTCGGCACCCACTGGCCATATGGTGCCAGACCCACATTTCTACAGACCTCTCGGCACCCAGTAACCATATGGTGCCAGACCCACATTTCTACAGACCTCTCGTCACCCAGGTAATGTCTCAGGTAATATGGTGCCAGAGCCACATTTCTACAGACCTCTCGGCACCCAGTGGTCATATGGTGCCAGACCCACATTTCTACAGACCTCTCGGCACCCAGTGGCCATATGGTGCCAGACCCACATTTCTACAGACCTCTCGGCACCCAGTGGCCATATGGTGCCAGACCCACATTTCTACAGACCTCTCGGCACCCACTGGCCATATGGTGCCAGACCCACATTTCTACAGACCTCTCGGCACCCAGTGGCCATATGGTGCCAGACCCACATTTCTACAGACCTCTCGTCACCCAGTGGCCATATGGTGCCAGACCCACATTTCTACAGACCTCTCGGCACCCAGTGGCCATATGGTGCCAGACCCACATTTCTACAGACCTCTCGGCACCCAGTGGCCATATGGTGCCAGACCCACATTTCTACAGACCTCTCGGCACCCAGTGGGCATATGGTGCCAGACCCACATTTCTACAGACCTCTCGGCACCCAGTGGCCATATGGTGCCAGACCCACATTTCTACAGACCTCTCGTCACCCAGTGGCCGATGTGGCCAATATCACGCTGACCGCCTTTACTTCCATAGACATTTCATGGCACCCATTTGACCCTGAGTCGGCCTGTGAACCCATGTCAGCTTTATGCATTCGAATCTGTCTTGTTGCGGATTGAAACTCTGACCTCTGGGCCGGCAGGCGAGCGGCCAGTCACAACTCTACAGCAGGTGATGAGGCTTAATGGACACATGGTGATCTAAAGTAAAGGACGCTTTTCGTTACCTTACGGTGAATGGGGTATATGGCGCTATACATCTTTATAGACACATCACGCAAAATTCGGTCCAGTGCTACTAACAGTAGTGTGTAAGGACTACGCTTCAGTTCAACGCGAGTGAACCCACCACAATTTTTTTTTTTAAATAGACCAATCAAAATCAACACTCGATGGATGTTGTGGTAATATCACGCCCACCACTTTTACTCTCCAAGAGATTTGCTGCTACCCAGTTAAGTCTGAGTAGACCTGGACGCCCCGGTCACAGTTTAAATAAATCCACCTCGGCGGACATTCGAACACGTGACCATCGGGTCTGCAGGCAATCGAGCTGGGCACTGCGGCTCCCAGTAGGTGCTCTCAGTGTTGAAGTAGTCAAGCCGTCTGCCTGGCGCTCTGAAGGGCGTGGATTCGTTTTCGGGCTGTCGTTGAGACCACGTGTGCAAATGTTATCGCCTGTGGCATTATATTCGCCTGTGGCATTATATTCGCCTATGGCATTATATGTGCCTATGGCTTTATATTCGCCTATGGCATTGTATTCGCCTATGGCATTATATTCGCCTATGGCATTATATTCGCCTATGGCATTATATTCGCCTATGGCATTATATTCGCCTGTGGCATTATATTCGCTTGTGGTTCAACTCTGGCGCTACGGGTGCGTGCTTTGTGCGATGCTCGAGGCGGGCTGCCCGCCATGCTATGTAGAGGGAGACCGAGGCAGATGGGGTAAAACTCGGTGCAATGACGTCGCTTCCCCCCCCCCCCACTCCCCAGCCTTTAATAAGTTTTTTTTCCTTCTAAACTCTCCAGTTACCACTGCTCAGTATATCCCCCCCCCCAAAAAAAAAAAACAACAACAACAACAACAACACCGAAACTCTTTACCTATGATATGAGTAACCAGTTCTCTTCATTGGTTAATTTCTTTTCATGACGTCGTTATTATTTTATGTATTTGCATTATATATTCTCATCATTCTTTTCTTCTTCTGTCTCTCCTCATTATTTTCTTCTTCTGTCTAATATGTTCTCATCATTATTTTCTATATCAATCTAATATGTTCTCATCATTATTTTATATATCTGTCTAATATGTTCTCATTATTATGTTTTTTATCCGTCTAATATGTTCTCATTATTATTTTCTATAACTGTCTACAATGTTTTCATCATTATTTTTTTATTCTGTCTAGTATATTCTCCTCATTATTTCCTTTATCTGTCTAATATGTTCTCCTCATTATTTTCTTTTTCTGTCTAATATGTTCTCCTCATTATTTTCTATATCTGTCTAATATGTTCTCATCATTATTTTCTTTTTCTGTGTAATATGTTCTCCTCATTATTTTCTGTATCTGTCTATTATGTTCTCATCATTATTTTCTATATCTGTCTATTATGTTCTCATCATTATTTTCTTCATCTGTCTAATATGTTCTCCTCATTATTTTCTATATCTGTCTAATATGTTCTCATCATTATTTTCTTCTTCTGTCTAATATGTTCTCCTCATTATTTTCTATATCTGTCTAATATGTTCCCATCATTATTTTCTTCTTTTGTCTAATATGTTTTCATCATTATTGTGTTTTTATCTGTCTAATATATTCTCCTCATTATTTTCTTTATCTGTCTAATATGTTTTCATCATTATTTTTGTGTGTGTCTATGTTCTCATTATTTTTTTTTAAATAACCACATCTCCACCCCCCCCCCCATTGTAATGTATAAGTAATCTTCCCATTACCCATGGTTCACTTCCATACATCAGAATCGGCTCTGTCTATTCTCTCGATTATCCCACATTGCAACAGTTGCACTCAATCAACTCACTCTCAGCCGTTTTATTTTTTGTTATATCCTACTGTTCCCTCCATGTCCGTCTCATATTATTGATCGCTTTCTCGGAACAGTCTATCCCTATCTGATGGGATTTGTCTTGAAGAGATGAGAACTAGAATCGCTATGGCGAAGATAGCCTTTTGCAAGATTGAAAATATACTGTCCAATAAAAATGTGTCAATCGCAATGAGAAAAAGAGTGTTGAAGTGTTACATAGAACCTGTACTTTTGTATCGATGTGAAATGTGGAAAACGAACAGGCAAGCAGAAAAACGTCTAGTGGCAGTGAAAATGCGGTTTCTGAGGGAAATGCAAAGATAGAAAAACCAATTAGCAAGTCCTTCAAAAAGCACATGAAAACCATAAACTGAAGCGAGAAATTAGACACAGACTGTCAAAATTGTTTGGGTGATATAGATGGCTAGTTATTCCCTCTCGTAGCGAACGACGAGAGCTGACATAGAACCACTGTCCCACCGCTCTCACGACATTGGCAGCGTAACTGGTGAAATGCACAGCTATAAAGAAACCTGTTAGAAAGCATAACCACGCTATGAATGATACTGGCCTCGATTGTCGGGTTTCCAATCATCGTGAGGCTGCAGGTTTTTTGCTACTGAGTTGCATGCGTGGAACGACACCGTGAGCTGTGAATTTCGTGTAGAGTGCTTTTACATCTGTCAGCGGTTGTTCGCAGCGTGATCTGCATGTTCAGAGAGTGGCGGCCGGCCGGTCGCTGAACTAACTGAGTTGCCTTATGAAGTAATGTGTGGCTGTTGGTTTTCTAGTCACTGCCGCTACCATCGGTGATGATCTGTATTTTTCGAGACGGTCTTTTATGTTGGCATTCTGGCAGCGACATTATGCATTGTATACATGTGCGGGTTGTTGGTTTGTCGAATCTCCTGTCTGTTCCATTTTTCACATGGGGCAGTGTGATATATTAGATTTTCACAAACGTAACATCACGATTAAATATTTCCAGGACGACAAAAATCGGCGTTCACCGCAACCAAATTCTTGTTCCACAATTGTACGATCCATGATTTAATATACCCGTTGGGAATGAAAAACATTAACCAGGAAATTCACCGTATAAATAGCAGTGAACAACCGGAACACAGCCTGTTTTTCACCAACCCACACACACATGAGGCAGGAGAGATTCAATGAGCGAAGGGAGTGATAGTCTCTTCAAAATCAACTTAGCAAAGATAATTTAGTATCAGTTAGATAGATGAAGACAAACATCAGCCCACGACATCGCATTGGAAAAATCTGAAACCTGTCGCTGAAGTGTTGGAAGTCGTCCTGTTTGGATGAGGTGAATATAATTTATTTTAAATCTTAGATTAAGTGTATGCCTATTTTTCCCAGAAGAAGAGTTGGTAAGTTGACTTGTTGAACACGTGTGGTGAATTCTTAAGAAGTTAATTATAATATATTTAATTTTTATAATTTATAGATAAACTATTCATTAAGAATACCCATAGTGAATTTTATTTTCTCCCAAAGTAAACAACGCATTTAATGTATAAGCATTAATCCAAGTTGTACATTTATTTCTTAAGCAACTCAATCTACAATGATTGGAATGGTGAGTTCTTAAAGAATTTAATCTAGTGCAAACTAAATAATATTATACTCAGTTATCATAGTCATAAGATAAACTGTACATTTGGAGAAAACTACAGTGTTTATTTTCTCCCAGCTAAACAACTTAGTTAATGTATAAACATTAGACACATGTTGTAAATTTTATTTCTTAAGCAACTCAATCTACCATGAATTAGAGTAACTTAAGACTTAAGGAAACTCAGAATTCTTAGTACAGTGGTAAGGACGTATTGTATATGTGCACACTGGTAAGATTAAAAACTAGTTTACATGTGCCAGCACTAATAAAGAATTTAGTGGAATGTGTATAGTCAAGTAGATTGAGCACATTAGTCAGGAGATTAAATTTTTGACATGAGCACATGGACAAACAAATAGTTTTCTGATAATTCATGAACACATGAGAATCAAAAAGAGTTCTACAGGTATCATAATTTGTGTGATGGTACAGCACACATGGGGTAATGCAAGTATATAGAAATGGCTGTTAACCATGGAGAATAATAATATTTGTGCCACATAATAGTGCATAACCAACCGCCGTGCAAGAAGTATTTTAATTCATAATGCCTGAATGTGAATTGGATATAGCACCTAAATTGTATGTATTTTATGAGAACATGTAATAACTCTTGGATTTCAGGTTGCTAAATCCTGGGTGAATTGCATAAGTGTGTCTAATGATCACAATGATCACTATGTCATTGCTGATAACATGTCTGTGAGGATTCATGTGTGATTTCATCATTGTTAAACAGATGTGAATGTATCATTTGATAAAACCCATCAGCATGCATGACTAAATATCCAGGAAATAATTTAAGTAGCTTGAAGGTTGAGATTCCCTTGTAATGTTATTCTTGTTGAATCTGTGAATGTATTCTGTGTAAAGCACCAACATAGGCATGATGTCATTCCTACAGATATGATGTGTATGATGAGTGATTGTGAAAGGAGATAATTCATTGTGATACCAGTGATGCTAAACATTTTATGTTGTCATTGGGAAATCACATAAGTATAATTGCCCACCTTACATGTCAGTATGAAGGATGTGTGATGAATGATTCCTGTATGATCACCCATAGCAATATGAATGTGTCTGTAGACTGAGTGAAATGATCATCCATGCATATGAATGATGCATGAGGAATTTGAGTGAGTGAGTGAAGTTACATGCTGAGAGAGAGGGAGTATAAGCCAACAGTCAATCTCAGGATATCCGGCAAATTTGATGTGGAATGTCATGACTATCATCAGAAACTAGTTCGGCGTAATCCATAAACTAAATAATAATTTAGTACACTCCGGCGCATAACACCACTTTGTATAAAATATCATTCATGTTCCTATCATCTAGTTTTGTGCGCTAAGCACGACACAACCAATATCATACATTACGAATATTACAGAATCTGTGTGTGTAATTTAAACATACTTCCACTTTGTATTTCATGTCACTTCTGGTAACACATATGGTCTAGTGTAATGACATTAATGTAATACAATGATGATGATGATGACTGTAATGTAATGAAAATTAATATAAAAAACCATGATGATGATGACTGTAATGTAATGAAAATGATGCAATAATGATTATGATGATAATGTTAGAATGATGTAAGGATTTCTAATGTCATAAGCATGATAATAATGATAATGATTGTAATTACAATGATTATAAAAACCATGATGATGATGATGATGATGATAATAATAAATATTACATCCATGAGAATGGAAGAAATTTTCTCACTTGCAGCATTAAATGAAGAAGAATGCTCTTGAAGGCTATACAAGAATAATACCATAATGTATTTATCTTGTTTATAAGCAAATACTCATTGAAATGGGAACTGATTTTCAACAGCCCTTAATGTATGAGACCCTTTTTCTTGAATAGAAAAAGATGAATAAGAGAATTAACTAGGAACAGAATGGGATAGGAGACATAGTTGTAAATTCCAAATCAATCAAGGTATGAATTAACCGGTAGACCTGAGGACAGGCATAGGTGAAGATGAAACTACACATCTGCTAGTTAAAACCTTGAACACCTGATAGTGGAAGATTGGAATGAGAGCAAACAACTATGTTGGTGATAACTAATTGAGAACACCATGACTATCTTTCTTCTATGTTTATTTTCTCTAAGAACAAGATTCATTCTATTGTTTTCACCTGTTGTGTTCTTAGGCTTTTACATTTCATTTCTAATGTCATATTTATGATATAATTAGAATTATGTGATCTAAAATTGCAGGTAGTGGTCATTATCCAGACATGACTTTGTGAATGCAGCACTTTGTGAAAGTAGTTGTAGCAGCTTGACTGAATGTAGTAGCCACTTAACTGAGTGAGGCAGCTGAGATAGTGAAGCCAAATACTATTCCACAGCAACTTCCTGCCAATTTTCACCACCTTTCCAGGACAGGTATCACATATCTTTGTATCCAGGTATAGGTGAAGAACACCAGTGAGCCAATTTATAATAAATCACCGGGGAAAACAATAAAGAACTCTAGAAGATTCTACACTGACTGTTACCGAGATCCAACAACTGGATGGTAAACCAACCAGGGTGGACCCAGTTCTTTCCACAGATTAGAATTAAGCCAGCAGAAGAGGCCCAATAATCATAAGTAAAACGGGTTGCAACACTGAGGACAATGTATGATACAGTGGCACAGTCAGGAGATAGATACTTAATTAAGAGACTAATATAACCATAATAATGTATTTGAACTGTATTGTTTGTTGTATGTTATTACATGTATAATCAATAGTTCCATTTATATAGAATAAATGAAAACATTACAGGTTATTGTCTTTTTTGAGAGTTCTCTTGTCACACTAAAATTGCTGTAAGCAATTACCCTAGATTAATTATTTAGTTGGTAGAGGAGAGGCAAGGAACCATTCCTCGGGACATTTGGGATACTCAGTAAAAATTTCATTTTTTCCTTGAAGTATTCCTTGGTTCTCCAAAACTCTATTAAATGGTCTCAAATCATTGAGCCAGTAACAGCTAAATTAATTTTAACGGGCAGGATCACATTGAGATAGAGGAACTCTAGATCCTTGATCTCTTTGAGGTTGAGCCATCAACTATTTATCCGACAGGCAGTGAGGAGCATTTTGTGTGGTATTCATTTGCACAGTGCCACATAGCTATTGCAGAAACACATGATGCAGAGAGGATAAAAGGAAAATCCCTAAGTGTACAGCAAAGTGGATAGTGCACCAAAAGCCAGAGATACGAAAATAGGTCACACCAACGCGAACGTGACAACCAAGGCATACGCTGTGGAGCCATCTTAGTGAGCGGTTGTGTATTTCGATTGTGGAACCAAATTGGTGTTGCAATTGGATATTTGGATGTAATTGGATAATGATCTTCAAGTGGATAACAAGAGGAAGCATTTGTTGGGAAGACGCCATGGATCTAAGAACAGTGGACCGAAAACTAGACGAATATTGGATGATCATAACGGCAAGGATCTGAAAGAACATTGGAATAGAAATAGGCTGAGCGTCAAGGTGAATGATGCAGATATAGATATTATTTGTGGATGCTTTAAGCAGATGTTGTCCCGGTTTAAACGGGAGCTCTATGATGCCACTAGAATTATATGCTATGATTCTGTAACACCGAATTAAAAAGGTGTTGAACTTTCGCCTGAGCTACGTTAGTTATTTCGCATTCTCAAGTTTATTAGGTGAGACTTGTTATTGTTCCAATTAACGGGCTAATGCGTTTTGTAGATTCTGAATACATTATCATGGCACAGCAGACGCGGATCTACATTACGGCACACAGGAACGGGGTATAATTGGGTGACCCTTGCCGTAAAGTTGGAATCGCCACTAACTAATTAGCTCTCAAGACAGGTCGCTGAAATGAATCTCGATCGTTTGCCGGGTCACCTACCTCATGAACGTCATGCCCAAGGCTTCTTACATGTCCTATGTTTAAAGAGTTTAAAGGGCAAGATATCATTGCACCGGGTTTTATCACATTTTGCTCGGTCTCTTTCCGCAGGGCAGACTGCACAAAGCGTTGCACAAAGCACAAACTGCGTAGCTCCAGCAACGACCTCCAGGAGTCTCCGAGAACTCGTGAACTGAACGACGTAGATCGGAATCAATCCACGAGCTTCGTATCGCGAGCCAGGCTGTGTAACCACTTCGCCACAGACATTCCCATGTCCTATGTCCATCTTCGTGCTGGTTGACCCCTGCCTCTTTGGACTCTTGACCCAGGACTTCTACTATTTGTTCTGTCCAAACCACTGTTGTGTTCAGTTGAGTTGAGTTGAGCTTTGAACCGACATCACTGCACTCAGAACATTCCCTTACATGCCCCGTCCCCTCGTTCATCGTCCATCGAAGAGTCATACTACTAATCGTTCCCACCGCTATCTGATTGAAAGTTCTCCTGGTCTTCCCTCTCAGTTTTGAGATTCTTCCAGAACCTCTGCTGATTCTCACCGTCATAACGTTACCCACGAGAGTATACGAGATTACGGAGAAAAGTCATAACCTCTAATCCACGAAGCCGGTGCTGTCACCACAAGTATTGTTTATTTTTTGTTATTTTTTGCCAGGTTGTATTAGGATTTATTGTGTGGACAAACTGTGCAGATAAGCTGCTTTTGATTATCAATATTTTATTAAATCTTCTTCATATGAAGTAATCAGATCCTTTGTAATGTTCTACTGAAGGCATAATTCTGTAATGAAAGATGCTTTGGAAGCACTGTGATGATTCTTTAGTACATTAATGTGGTACCTGGGATGCAGAGGGGCTGGTGTGCCATGGCTGGAGTTTTATACTGATGAAAACCTCTTTCCATCTATCCATTGGACATCCTGGACAAACACAAGTTTGGCTAATGACAGGAGGATTGATCATTGTATAGACCTGCACCGGTCAGAAAAAAACAATCCTGCCTCTGCCAAGGCTTGAACCTGGATCACTGTCTTGTCAGGCATGCACACAATCCACTATGCCACTGCTGCTCCAGCATAATTAACAACCACTATGTATTTCAAGGCAGTCCCCCTGTTTAGATTTTGTAGAGTTTTTCAGTTGAAAGTTGGAAAATGTCAGCTTGATAAAGCTGTTCTGGTCAGATGTTGTCATGTGATGTGTTCATGTCTGATTGTATAATACTGTTTTTATTTGTTCTTGTCGCGTGCCTGATTTGTTCTAGACGATCTCCATCTTCATCTTCACATCACGATGTCAGTCATTACTGCGCAGCGCAAAGAATGCGCGACTTACAGAAAGAGAGCGAACGTTTGCAACTCATTTTTTATTTTTTAAACCTTGATTGAGTGTTAAGAAACATTTGCATTTGTATTGTTCGTGTTTTTACAGAGCGTTGCATGTGGAAGTGTAGGTGACATATGCGCAAAATTTTACAACATTTGTTTCAACATTTTTACATTTGAAATGGGGGGTAACGAAAAACGAGTACAAACAACAACAAGACGATAGTATACCATTTTTTTTTCCTCTGCCACCCTCTCACCTGTCAGCTCCAACCCCACCAATACCATCATCACCACTTGGTAATGAGGAAAATGGCAGTAAACTTGTTGGAACCAACCGGTGAAGGCAGCAGCAGCATCAAAACCAACAGTATCGAAAACATTCCTTCATTGACATTGTTGTAAGGAAATATTTTAAAACAAATGCGTGATGGTAGTGCGTCGTTGTTATTTCCCCCGCCGCCTCGCTCTCCTGTCAGCTCCAAAACTCCTACCAAATACCATCACCACCACTCCGTGATGATGAACATGGCGGTGTAGAACCAACCGGTGAGGGCGGCAGCATAAAAACAACAATCACAGTATCAAAAGGTGGGAAAGGGGGATGTGACAGTTTTCTGGTTTACAAAACGATTTTCTTAGGGATGGTGTTAAAACATGGCAGGTACATACAATAACAATTGCAAACCTGCACTGTTCAATAATATAGTAGGTGTAAATGAATTGGTTATCTTTTTTCTCCTTTTATTTCCCTCTTAATTGTAAGGGTTCATTCATTTTTTTCCCTTTCTCTTTTTTTTTTTTTTTGTTTTTTTTTTTTTTTTTTTTAAATAAACAAACATTGTATCAACATAAATATTTACAATCTCATTGGTTTGGTAAACATCTGTGATTTTGTGTTCATTCATTCTGTGTGTTTACTCTGGAGATATCTGTGATATTTTGTGTTTACAACATAGGAAATTTACCCATTGGCATATTCCATTCCTTGAACACATTTACATTTGAATGGGGGTTAAACAAGGAAAAGGGGAAATCTTTACATTTTTGTTTCCCTTTCCATTCTCTCACCAATTTGTTCCATTCCACCAATGCCTTCATCACCACTATCTGGGCAATGATGGTAAAGGCAGGATAAATATTTGAACCAAACCGGTGTGGGTATCCGCAAAGGCAACAACAACCATGAGCGAGGGGAGGGGGGCACATGGGAAAAGGGTTTTTGTTTTATTACTAATGATGACAATAATAATAATGACAAGAAGAGACATACTGAGGGTAATAACAGCCAGTATAAAAACCAGCAATGGTAATAATAGTTTGAAAATGATAACCTTTTTACAAAATTGTGATTCCATTTGCTAGGATGATTTTCTTTGGAATGGTGTTAACATAGCATAGCAGGTTCCGACAAAGGCAAACTGCAGTTTTTAATTATTATTGGAGTAAAAGGAGTTGATTTTTGTCCTCATTTCCCCAAGCATTTGTATTTAAAAAAAAATTTTTACAGTATCATTGGTTTGGTAACCATATGTGATTCTGTATTCATTTGTTCAACACTCACTCACATGATTCAAAGGGGGTGACAAAGAGAAAGGGAAAACTTTACATTTTTGTTTACTTTGCCACCACCCACCAATTGGTCTCACTTCACCAATACCCCAATGACCACTCTTACTGATGGTACAGGCAGGATAAAGTGTTTGAACCAAACCGGTGGGGGTAGTAGCAAAGGCAACAAAACATAAGCAAAAGGGGGCACAAGGGAGATGAAGTTGTTAAATAATAATGATGATATCAATGATACTTATAAAATTACTGTTTCTAAGGATACTAGGGTAGGGTAATGATAGTGATAATATTAATAAAATGTTTGCAACTCATATCAATCAATCAATCAATCATGTGCCATGCCGGAAAGCGTGGGCGGTCATGATTCGCCATTTCACTCGATCACCAGAGTCGTGGATCAGCTCAGTGTTCCTGTCTCGTCCATGCCATGTGGCCAAGCCATCCAGGTATTTTCCTCTCGGTCTTCCTCTTGGTCTGTTCCCTTCGATCTTGCCAGTTGTCACTAAGTTCTCCAATTCATTTCTTCTCATAACATGTCCAAAAAATTTTGACTGTCTACGTCTAATTTCTCTAATCAATCTACGATTTTCATTTGTCTCTTGTAGTACTTGGTCATTGGTTTTTCTATCTGTCCATGGTATTCTTTGCATTTTCCTCAGAAACCACATTTCTGCAGCCATCAGATGTTTTTCTGCTTGACTGCACATTGTCCAAGTTTCACATCCATACAAAAGAACAGGCTCTATGTATCCCCTCAACACTCTTTTTCTCGTTTCAAATGACATCATTTTATTGGTCAGAATGTTTTTCATCTTTTTTTTTTTTTTTTTTTTTTTTTTTATTAGGGTTTGGCGGTCATCCCAGACTAGCTGGTTCCCCGCCTCCCCTGTTTTTGGCGTGGACCCTTAGTCCCACTGTGAGCTATTGCCCACAGTGGTCCACCGGGCCCACATTTAAAGTGATGCTAGTGTGAGGTTTTTTTTGTTATTTTTGATCACCCGGCCCTCGACCAGGCCAGGCGCACTACTGCGGGGGATGCAGCAAATTCTTGCTAAAGGCTACTCATATGGAACTGTTTATATACGTTGTGAAGAGAAACCAGAGAGTAACAATGCCAGCGCGTTCATTGGGGGACAGTAGTTAACATCGTGCACGGAATTTACAGTGTTGAAACATTGCATATATTACATTAACAAATACATTTTATTATTTTTAGCAGAAAAAGTATTCTAAACTTTAGGACGTCAATTTATTGTGTTAAATGTGAATAGGTCGTAGCATTATATTAAACATTTAACAATTAATATAACTAATTGCGCATTTATAAAAACGTTTGCGAGTTATGTCCCTTGCAAACAATAAAATGAATATTATGTTCCCGTGAAAAAGAGGTATTTGTTTCCCCTTACATTTCGCTTCAGTTATCAGTTATCAGTTGGGGTATCTTCATTACACTCCGGACATGTCCATAAGTGCTCAGATCCTCCCCCCAGCATATGCATCAGCGTCTGGAGGCTAATAGTGCCAGTTCTGTGTTGGTTGACGAGGCGCCTTGTTTTCCCGATGTACCTCTCGCGTTTGGCCGTGCCGATTCTTACTCCCAAGTCTTTCATCCTGGACAGCGATGTGGATTCACTGACTTTAAAGTCCTCTGTTCTCACCATATCTTTGAGGACGTTATTAACATCGGCACCCCCTCTGTTGTGTGTCCACCGTGACGAGGTAGAGGGGCTTGCGCGTCCCAATGACCCCAAGAGCTATGCCGACGGTAGCACATCTACTGGTAGGACCACCCATGTCGGACAGGTCAAGGGAGAGCGACCAGACGAAGAGACACACAAACCTGCTGCCTTGTAGGTAGACTGGGGACAGACAAAGGCTAGGGAAAGCACCCTGAATACATGCTTGTCGAAATCGGATGTACTGAGCCACAGGCTTGACAAAGCAGTGCAACGTAAAACCTGCTGCCTTGTAGGTAGACTGGGGATAGTCAAAGTCTAGGGAAAGCATCCCGAATAAATGCTTGTCGAAATCGGATGTACTGAGCCACAGGCTTGACAAAGCAGTGCAACGTAACTTAATTCATGATTTCACAAATCAAAATTAATCGTTATGGTGCTAATCCCGTGAAGTCCCATCAGGCGGCGATAGTGCCGGGCCCCCTGCCTCGAGGGGGTCCACCCATGACTACTGGTGATCACCTTCCCCTGTGCTGTGGAGTCAAGGCACAGAGGAGTATGTTAAGAGCTATTGACCAAATACCCCGGACACTCAACATACTACAGTGGAATGCCGAAGGAGTTTACAAGAAGAAAGACTCCCTAACACAGCGTCTTCATAAAGATAGAATAGATGTGGCATGCATTTAAGAGACACACCTCAACGTCATTCACAAATTCTCAGTCAGAGGATATCAGGCCACACGTTTCGACCGCGAAGGACACAAAGGAGGAATTCTAATACTTATACGAAATACAATACCTCTGCAGCGAAGTATCTGTGATCTCTGACAACCAAACGGAAATTATAGGTGTTGATATAATGATAAAGGACGTGAAAATAAGAATCTACAATCTGTATAGCCCAGCAGATAAGGACCTTACACTCTCAAACATGAAAATATCTGACACAAACTGCATTATTGTCGGAGACTTTAATAGCCGTTCAGAAAGATGGGGATACCCAGATACTGACAAAAGAGATACTGACAAAATCTCCATCTACTCAACAAAGCGGATGACACACCGAGCTTCTACTCCAGAAGATGGCTTACCACTTCTACTCCAGACTTAGCTTTCTGCACAGGAGACATCCTCCACAAAATAGATCGCCATGTGCTGGACCAATTAGCAGGTAGTGACCACAGACCAATCAAGCTTGTAATGAATATGGAGTATGTTCCACAGGAGCAAAAGCCCTTGCCCCTCTGGAATTACAAACGAGCAGATTGGGACAGATTTGCCATACTAACAGACAAATATTGTGAAAACATAAATACACGATATGGCAACATAAAGCAAATGGTGGAAAGTCTAAACAGAGCGATAATACAGGCAGCCACTGAGTCCATTCCAAGAGGAGCGAGGAAAAATTACAAACCATACTGGACTGAAGAACTACAAAGTTTGGAGGACAAAGTTGAAGATGCCAGGAAGACAGCAGAGAGAGAACAAACAATTGAAGCGAACATCTCTCTCAAAGCCATCTCAGCAAAATATAAAAGAACAGTAAATCAAACAACAAGAGATTGTTGGAGGGAAAAACAGGAAACCTGAATTTTGACAGGGATGGAAACAAACTATGGAAACTAGTGAAGGCAATTAATAATGAAGGACCTAGAAACAAACAAATAACAATTAAACAAGGAAATTCCTTGCTTACAGGAAAAAATGCTGCAAATGCACTAATGGAACACTATGCAAATGCAAACCACATTGATATTACAACCGAACAGCTGAAAGCAATCAAAGACAAACAGATACATCATAGAAATACAGAGACAGCAGCAGAATATATGATGGCAAATCTAACAATGGAAGAAATGGAACAGGCAATGAATACCCTAGTAAAGAAGAAATCACCTGGAAAGGATGGAATCACAAATGAAATGCTAATAGGACTAAGGCACTGTCAAAGAGCTACGTAAGAGCTTAAAGCTAAGGAGAGCTAAATAGAGCTAGGGAAAAGGACAAGTAACATCACGACTTAGGAGACCAGACAGAAGAGACACAAACGCTATAAATAGCTATAACGGGACACACTTGTGTCAACAAGGAGGGCAACAAGTGAACGTGAGCTGGGGTTACCCAAGAGACTGGGAAAACCACTTCACGAGAAGTGACCCTGTAATTCTGGTTACTACAACCAAGTGACCAGCGTGCTGGAACACGTAAACTAGCGGACGCACGGAGAGCTAATTGCTCGTGGCTGAACACGGCACAGAGAGCCGGTTCAGACAGAGACTGGACGGCGTAAGGAGCAGACTGTATATCCTCTGTGGATACTTTGTAGTTAAGGACAGTATCAATAGTTAGGACTTTAGCTTAGCTTCAGTAGTGTTTATTATTAGTATCATCTCCTCATTCCATCTTCATAACATACTATGATGTTTAATAACGATGTGGTATTCCGCTCGTGGAGCTCATGTACGATCAGCTCCGAATAAAATATATCCTTTTGCAAACAATACGAGTTGTCACTTTCGTGTGGTGTAAAAGTAGGGAATCCTTGTATGCCTGTCGCAAGTGAGTTGCTGACAGGCAGGATACCATTTGGTGTCAGAAGTTCCTTGAACCACCGCTCATTACCATTTGGTGTCAGAAGTTCCTTGAACCACTGCTCATTAACATTTGGTGTCAGAAGTTCCTGAACCACCGCTCATTACCATTTGGTGTCAGAAGTTCCTCGAACCACCGCCAATTATCAGCAGCCAATTACCATTTAGTATCAGAATCGTATGCCTTGAACCACAACCAAATACCATTTGATAAACATATTAGAATACCATCTGGTAATCAGAATTGCCTTGAACCACCGTCAATTATCATTAGGATACCAATTTCAAAAGCACTTGAAACAGCCATTTGAAAGTACCATTTAATTACCATTTGTGGAGCTTGAACCACATACAAGCAATTTAATTTACCATTTTTCGGAAATTCTACAAAATGCTATTTATATTATTTGTGTAAATTATTTGATGAAAATGTATCAAAATTGCAAATTTAACCATCATTTGTGAACCAGTTTGTATGATACGATCATAATGTCAACATTTATCACATTCACGTTTGTACTTGTGCAAAAGCAAATTCTTTTTGCACAAGAGAAATAAATTAGAGGTTAAGCTAAGTCATACAGCGCAGCTCAGTCAGAGACGATAGAAAGTGAAGACACGACGACATTGACATTCATTGACGATCATTTAGACTATCATACATTCATATCATTTACATCAATCATCATTATTTATATCACATTTATAAGTTACCATCCGTATAAACTGTAATGTTTGAAGTAATAATAACCATGTATTATACATTACATGCATGTTGCTAAAATGTTGATGCTCTATTAAACAGAGACATCAGTTATAAAAGCAAGTCAATCAGTTGTGTGTACGAAAGACAACGGTGGAACATCCCGAGTGCCGTATTTTTCAGCAGATTAGATGAGTATATTTTCCACTAATTTTAATAACCATCTTTAACAATCCATCCTCTTTTTCAGTGAAGATGTAAATATTTAACACATAATAACTGTAAAATTATATTGTAAAATTATATTATCAGTTGTGGAATAACATAAAAGCCATATAATGGCATCATTAAATGACTGCATCCAGGTTGGCAAAGACCTAGGCCATACTGGAGAAAAATTAGAGAAATGGGCAAACGAAAGATACAGAGAAGAGATAGAGAGAAAAGCTGCTCTAGAGAGAGATGAAAGAGCATTGGAAAGACAACATCAGAAAGAGATGAAGGAGTTAGAGGAAGCCACCAAACAAAAACAGATAGAGATGGACGATGCCACCAAGCAAAAGCAAATAGAGGTAGAGTCACAAACGAAGTTGAAGATGAAAGAGATGGAAATTGACTCTAACATCCAGATAGCCTCTACTAAACAGAAGAGTCAAGAAGAGCAAAATAAATTCTCTAAATATAAGGGAATAATCAAGCCCTTCAGTCAAGGCGATTCAATATCAGCTTGGACTGAGAATATAGAATTCCAGCTTAGAAGTCAGAAAATACCATTAGAAGACTGGGCGATGATCTATATGAGAAATCTCAGTGGGGAGCTATTAAAGGTCATAGAGTCGATATCATCAGATCTAAGAAGTAACTATCAGTATATCCATGATAGGATTATGCAGCATTTTCTACTCGATGCTTCTGGATATCAGATCCAGTACTCTCAGATAAAACCAAAGCCAACTGAAACGTTCTTAGACTATGTATCAAATGTCCAGAGTATATTCAATAAATGGCTTAAGGCGGCAAAAGTATGGAAGAATTTTGATAGATTGCAGGACTTAATGGTAATGGATAAAGTCATATCCACAGTTCCTACTCCCTTTGCTAAGTTCCTTCAACAAGCAGACATTGAATCTATTGAACAACTCGAAAAACGTGGTTCAGCGTATTTTTCCTCAAACAGGGACATATTTAAAACATCTTTACATGATACTGAGATCACTGCTTTTGTTAAGAACGTACCTAGCAAATCATGCAACCAGAAAGGGTATCAGAAGAAAGATAAACCCTATCAGAAGCCACCACAGTGTGTATACTGCAAATTATTTCATCCGCAGTACTCGATGTGTGATAAAAGTGCATCTTATCCTGCTCATCTTGAAATGATGATGAAAAAGCAGGAAAACAAACGAAACTCATACAAACCAGCTGTTAAATGCTTCTTCTGTTCAAGGTATGGCCACTATTCTTCTAAATGTTTGGGCAGGCAAAGAATGAAGGCTAGCAATGCTGTGCTCTTAGATACATCGTCTGACGATGATAGTGTAATTGGTTCCGATCTTGAAAATGTATTACCATTCAATGAGTGTGAGACTGTGGCTGTAGTTACTGATATGTTAGACTTTAATGAATGTGACACTTGTCACCAGTTTCATACGGACGGAAAACTTAAATGTGGTCATGTTATACCATGTTCCAACGAAGATGCTAATTCAGCTTTAGCCTCCAGAGGTAATCTAAAGTTCCACGATGCAATGGTCAACGAACAACCATGCCAATGTTTACTTGATAGCGGCAGCACTTTACTTGGGGTAAGAAGAGACCTAGTTAAGCCAGAAGATTATACGGGTGAGTTTGTTACATGCCGCACTTTCTCTGGAAACATTGAGAAATACCCGCTGGCAAAAGTCCGCATAAACACCCCGTTCCTTTCCGGCACATTTACGTGCGCGATCCTGCAAAATCCCTGTACTGATTTGATTTTGGGTTGCTTGCCATCATTAAAACAATGTACTGATGACGAAATATTAGCCTGGAAACAAACAAACACGGCTAATGCTGTAACGAGGTCAGATACCCAAACACATTCTACTGACCTACAAAATGAAATGTTACAGTTGTTAACACCCAGCGGTGCTAGTAACAATACTACTCGACAAGAGTTTATCGAGGCACAACACACCGATCAAACTATCGCACCTTATTTTAAATTGTTAGGTGAGCGAGCGAAAGTTACTAAAAATGCATCTTGGTATTTTAAAATACACAACGGAATTCTCATGCATTATTATACCACCAATAACCATGAAATTCAGCAGACGGTGTTACCTTTAAAACACCGACAAAATGTGCTAAAGATTGCACATGATTCACCGTTTGCTGGACATTTGGCCTATGACAAAACCAGAGCCAGAATTTTGTCACACTTCTATTGGCCTAAGTTTTGTAACGATATTAAATCTTTCTGTCGGTCATGTACTATTTGTCAACATTTAGTGAGAAAGGGAAAGCATGTAATAGCCGAGGTTCAACGTTCCATATTGGCCTCTAGACCATTCGAAAGTGTAGCGGTAGATATTGTTGGACCCCTGAATCAGGTGTCGAACAAAGGAAACCGGTTTATACTAACCCTCGTGGATCTTTGTACAAGGTGGATCGAACCGGTGCCACTCAAATACATTACCTCCAAAGATGTGTCAAATGTATTTTTACATCTAGTTTGTCGATTTGGATTTCCTCGAACCATTTTATCCGACCGAGGTACGCAGTTTATTTCGGCTGCTATGCAAGCCCTAACAAAATTGCTAGGAATAGAACAGCATTTCCTCCCCCGATGTGTCTCCACCTTGCCGTGGTGGGGGTGCTTGCGTGTCCCATCGACCCCATGTGCTTGCCGATGGGTGAAAACTACATATCGGACGGCTCGTGGGATAGGGACCAGACTAAGAGAGACACAACCTGCTGCTCTGCAGGTAAGACTGAGGATAGCAGTCAAAATCAGGCAAACGATCCCTAAATCTCAATCCGGACATAACCTGTAAGGCTCCCATCCGAGGTGTATGGCTGAACGTCTCTAAGCCATAAACTCTCGGAAGTGAGAGCCTGGCCGACACAAACCTACATCAAAACTGTGATGATGTGCTGAGAACGCTACATGCTCGGCGCAGATTCGTTCGATGGCTCTTAGCTGGGGGATATGAGGTATCCCCGGATGAAAGGGCCTGACCGTTACTCGCCCACAGACGCACGGAGGTAAGGTGCTGAGCCGGCAGCACATGTAGCCTACCTCGTGAGCGAGTACAAAAGGTGGAAAAACACCTCGGTCGCACGTCTCGCAGACGTCCGATAGTCTGTAACCACACTCATGGAGTGAGTGTAGTCTAAGGTGGAAAATTGTCTCGTTGACACGAAATGGAACGCCTGTCTTGCGAATCCATTACGTGGCAGCCCGAAGCGAAAGCTTGCTGTGTTTGAAGCCGAAACAAGAGTCTCGAAACCCGAGGAAGGCTAACCTCATTAAAAAATGCCCGCCGGAAGCCGGAAGTGTCGTCCTACGGGTGGCAAACTAAAAATTGACACTACGCAATTACGTCCGAGTGAAATGTCTCGTCCGAATGTCTCTCGTGCTAGGAACAGCTCTGACTACCTAGTTTCCGAATGCCGCTCTTGTTCGGAACAGCTCTGACTAGGTAGTTTTCCGAATGTCTGTCGTGCCGGGAACAGCTCTGACGGGTGCAACGACAAGCACATGTCCGAAAACTCGCTGAGTGGATACCGTCTGCAAACCTGTCTGGTTTGTGCGGGAATGGCCCGGGGCAAACGAAATGACCAATATATTGAAGTGAGGATTTAAAGCAGCCATGAGCAGGACGTGACGATTTCCCTCGGTGAGCCCAGATCCAGGGCGTTATGTGTCGACCCTGAAACTATGGAAGCAACCTTGGATGGCGGAAAATGCTATGGACTGTCCCTGCCTTCCTTTGAGGGATGACCGTTGTCTTCGACCGTTCTAACTTGGCCAGCATGGTTGTAGATGGCACCACAAAAGTGAGAGTCTCCCAGGAATGCTACCTGGTCAAAAAAGCACGCTAAAGTCGATGTGTTGGCCTACGGGTTTCGGCCCAAGGGCGCATAACAGACACACCGCAATCACATCTGAAAAAACACTCCGGATGAACGAAAAGAAGAAGAACAGCATTTCTGTAGCCGGTATCACCCTGCCAGTAACGGGATCATAGAAAAAATTAACGGGGATCTAAAACACATGCTGGCGAAAGTAACAGCAGAGAACCCATCTGATTGGGATACTCTATTACCAGCAGTGCTATTTGCCCATCGAGAAATTCCGCACTCAAGTACGGGTTTCTCACCTTTCGAGTTAGTTTATGGGGCAAACCCTCGTGGACCCCTAACAATCTACCATCAGCTAATCACCAACTCAGTAGAGAATCCAACTGCATTAACACCTTATGAGATGGTAACAGAGACACGCGATAAAATTATGAAGCCGTGTGTAATAGCCAAATCATCTTTGGAGAGAAAAGGCCAGATGCACCGCGACTGTGCAAATAAGGGTGCCAAAACCCTACACCTTGAACCCAATCAAAAGGTGCTACTTTTACTACCAGATAAACGTAACTTGTTACTAACGTCATGGCAAGGGCCATTCAAAGTTGAACGAAAGATATCAGATGTCGATTATGAAATATCGATAAAGGGAAAATTAAAGATATTTCATATCAACATGCTGAAGCCTTATTTTTTACGACAAGAACTGATGACAGACGA
This sequence comes from Cepaea hortensis, assembly GCA_963921405.1. Classification (NCBI taxonomy): domain Eukaryota; kingdom Metazoa; phylum Mollusca; class Gastropoda; order Stylommatophora; family Helicidae; genus Cepaea; species Cepaea hortensis. The sequence continues at coordinate 63,178,825 of OY992884.1, forward strand.
ACAGAATGCACGTACACCAAATAACCGGACGACAGACGTACATAACACAACTACACTAGGTAGGGCGACAGATGACGATGACAGCGCAAACACACCTAGCCAGTAAACAGAACACACAGCTAGTACAACAACAGTACTTCATCAGACAGATGACGATGGAATAGAATTACCAGTCCCGACAGCAGACACGACTGGGACAATTGATAGCATACGTTTAGAACCGAAACTTACAGACGAGCAACGACGACAACTTATAGAGTTAGTAACGGAGTACAAGGACATTTTTTCCGACATCCCAGGTAGGACAGACAGGATAGAACACTCTATTATTCTGACTGATAACACACCTATCAAATGCCAACCTTATTCCATCCCATTAAGTAACAGGGAAAATCTCGACAAGGGACTGTTAAATCTTGAGTCGAGTGGAATAATTCAAAAATCACAGTCAGATTACTCTTTTCCTATCGTCCTAGTCAGGAAAAAGGACTCGACGATTCGCCTCTGCGTCGATTATCGCCGGTTAAACAACTTGACCAAAGTCGATGCAGAGCCATCCCATCATCCCATCTTATCCTTGATATGTCAACATCACGTATCTTTTCTAAACTTGACCTTACGAAAGGTTATTGGCAGGTCCCGATGCAATCATTGTCTATTCCTTTAACAGCATTCTCAACACCTCTAGGCCTATATGAGTGGCGTTTTCCTCCTTTCGGTCTTCGTAATGCCCCAGCCACTTTTGTCCAAATCACTAGAGACCTTTTACACGGAATTCCTAATACATCGACCTATATTGATGACATTTGTATCCATACAGCAGACTGGACATCACACTTACAGAAACTGCGACATGTCTTCGATAGATTGCGATTATTCGGTCTTACAGTAAAGCCCACCAAAGTGGAGTTGGGAATGGAAGAAATCGATTTCCTAGGCCATACAATTAGCAGAGGCCAACTCAGAACAGATGAAAGAATTGTGACCAAGATTCTTAATTTAACTATGCCAACGACCAAGAAACAGGTCCGTAGTTTGCTTGGTCTTGTCAATTATTACAGCAAATTTATACCCAATTTGGCTTAAATCACCAGCGTTTTTTTTTCGAATATTTTAAAAGCATCTGTAAAATTAAATGTTCAGGATGCACAGTTAATTGATGCTTTATCAAAATTGAAACGGATGTTTAGCGTTCCACTTATTTTGCGTTTGCCTAATCAGAATCTTACGTATTTTCTCCATACAGACGCAAGTTATATTTCCATTTCTGGCGTCTTAGGCCAATTTTATGAAGGAAGGTTTCATCCGATAATGTACGTAAGCCGTAAGATCACCCCTGCTGAAGGAAGATACTCAGCCTCTGAATTGGAAGCTTTAAGCATGATCTATTGTGTCAGGAAACTTCATAGATTTCTAGCGGGTACAGAGTTTGTTATTGAAACCGATAATTCGCCGATAACTGTCATGCAGTCTGGGGTTCATCGCAATAACAGTATCTACAGGTGGTCCTTGATACTGCAAAACTATGCCTTCACGATTAAGCATTTGAAGGGAAGCATGAACTCTCTGGCTGACACATTGAGCCGACCTTCTCAGATTGAGATACCTGAAATACGAGAAGAGAGCTACCTCATATCACCAAAGACATTGACACTGTAATTACCTAGTGCCCTATGTGGTGATTATGAACATTATAGTGCGTTACCATCGCCAGTCGCTTACAGCTGTGTAATATAAACTGTGTCAGTATTAGTGAAATGAACAGACACATTAGTAATTGTCTACACCACTACCACTTATACAACCCTTGAGTGGATCGAAGTGTTAGATTAGAACCTACACCAATCAGTAGCATACCATTAGTATGAACATTACCCAGGATGAGAGCATAGATCAGACTTTGTCTAATGGAACTCTATTTTCGAGGACATTCTACAGAGGACACTGCTCCAACATTACACCTGGATGTAATTAATTAGTGTAGTTAGATAGAAATTATATGTGATATGTATATAACATATTTTTATAAACAGTCGCGTATAACTTCATATTTTTGTATTCATATTAGAATTATGAATGTAGATTTACCATATAACGTTATTTAGGACATTTCATAGGTATAATTCACCTACATTTAGTTAAGAACTCATTTAATTTAACATCTACATCATATTACTTTAGTTTATCACCAGTTAAACATATTTAATCATGTATTTAGGTAATTAAAACATCACTTACAGATTAACCCGATCATTTATATCATTTCATGTATTAAAACCACTTTAAGGTAACTAACCCATTTTTCACAAATCGAATTAGTTAGTTAGATTAGTTCCCTTAGATTAATTTAGAACAGTACACCAACTTACAATAGAGTAGGTAGATCAGTCATTATTATAGGATTGGTACCAAACAATCCATGCAATCATGTATATTTTTGTATAGAAATGACAAGTGCAGAAATAAAGCACAGTCATGTGGCTTGAAAACCGATATAAATTCAGCCAACGATTTAATGTACATATTTATGGTTCATCTATGCATTATTTCTTGAACCATATTGTAACTACGAACTAATGTTTTAAAACCACTGTTGAATGAAAGGTGAACGAACGATGTGTGAATGGGAGAGAGAGAATGGATTAAATCAGGAGAGTGAGAGAGATATGGCAGTATTGTTTTTTTCACCGCACAACACGGCTTGTTGTAACTTGTCTGCGTCAATCTGTGTGAGCAATGTGTTGTTGAGATATTTTATAAGTGTGTAGTTGCCATACTTTAGTAAGAGACATAGGGAACATATTTTGAGCATCTTAAAACGGAACTGTAGACATAAATCAGCATAACACACTCGTTTGAGGCTACAATAAACCGCTTTACGGCGCTCGAAAGAATACATACACGTAAATTAGAAACGCATACACATGTTAGTAAGTTAAATACACTTTAGTTTAATAGGAAACACGCAACCAACCAGGAAAACAAACACATAAAGTTGCATACATCATTACCTTCAAAGAACTATAACTACTCCAACAGGGGACACAATAACATCTCTAAAGCCTTAGTGTAACACTTAAATATTCCTTCACAAGCGGAAGCTAAAAGGTGAAGAGTTGCACATATAGCATGTATACTAGTTGGGGCAATTATTATATGGGAGCATGAACATTTATTGTCCATTTATTGTTTTGCACTCGTAACAGAGGCAAGTTGTATGGGATTGTTAATTTTGGACAATCGGAGGACAGGTCTTATGGCATTGGTACCGGATCACACAATTCCCAGAAATATAATGACAGTTTATAGCCAACGGTACTAGTGTGGTGAGCTACTCAATTAGCCAAGTGAAGTGATACAACAGTGTGACGAAGGAGAGGAGAGATTTTGTCCTATCCCCAGAAGAGAAGTAGAGAACTTACGAAGCCTTTGACAAATTTAGACAGCCAATTTTTGAGGAGATTACGACTCGTGTTACCCCCACAACTTAAAAGTTTGTAACACAAGAGGGGAGGAACGAGAGCCTGTCAAAGAGCTACGTAAGAGCTTAAAGCTAAGGAGAGCTAAATAGAGCTAGGGAAAAGGACAAGTAACATAACGACTTAGGAGACCAGACAGAAGAGACACAAACGCTATAAATAGCTAAACGGGACACACTTGTGTCAACAAGGAGGGCAACAAGTGTACGTGAGCTGGGGTTACCCAAGAGACTGGGAAAACCACTTCACGAGAAGTGACCCTGTAATTCTGGTTACTACAACCAAGTGACCATCGTGCTGGGACACGTAAACTAGCGGACGCACGGAGAGCTAATTGCTCGTGGCTGAACACGGCACAGAGAGCCGGTTCAGACAGAGACCTGACGGCGTAAGGAGCAGACTGTATATCCGCTGAGGATACTTTGTAGTTAAGTACAGTATCAATAGTTAGGACTTTAGCTTAGCTTCAGTAGTGTTTATTATTAGTATCATCTCTTCATTCCATCTTCATAACATACTATGATGTTTAATAACGATGTGGTATTCCGCTCGTAGAGCTCATGTACGATCAGCTCCGAATAAAATATATCTTTTTGCAAACAATACGAGTTGTCACTTTCGTGTGGTGCAAAAGTAGGGAATCCTTGTATGCCTGTCGCAAGTGCGTTGCTGGCAGGCACCAAGGCAAAGAAGAAACTACTAGCAGTCTTAAATAACAGCTGGAAGAGAGGAATAGTCCCACAGGCATGGAAGGAAGCTATACTAATAACAGTCCCAAAGAAAGGAAAAACCTGGAAGAACCAAATGGCTATCGACCTATCAGTCTACTTAGCTGTGTAGGAAAATTAATGGAACGCATTATCAATGCCAGGCTAACATGGCATCTGGAAGAAAACAAACTCTTAACACCACACCAAGCAGGATTCAGAAAGTACAGATCCACTGAAGATCAAATAACCTATATAGCTCAGGAAATATAGGATGCATTTCAAGAGAAAAAGCACACACTAGCAGTCTGAATAGATTTAGAAAAAGCATTTGATAAAGTATGGAAGGAAGGACTGAAAGTAAAACTGCAAAAAATGCATGTTTGTGGAAAAATGTATAAATAGATCAGCCATTACCTTGAGAACAGAACTGCCAGGACAAAAGTACAAGGACAAACAAGCAAAATGATGCTGTTGGAGCAAGGTGTCCCCCAAGGAGGAGTTCTTTCACCAACATTATTCCTAGCATATATAAATGACATCACAGAAAATTTTACAGCCAGAGTACACACATTCTCCTTTGCAGATGACCTAGCCATATGGACATCTGAAGAATATATTAGTACAGCTAACAGCAGAATACAGCAAGCCTTATTAGCGCTAGAGGACTTGTCAAAATCATGGCTAGTGAAGATAAGTGAGGAGAAAACAACATGCACAGTGTTCTCCCTCTCAAATAAAACTCAGCAACCTAAGCTGGTATTGAATGGAAAAATATTGCGCCATGAAGAAAATCCAAACTATCTAGGAGTCAACTTTGATAGTCGCCTGACATGGAAGACACAGGTTGAGAAAAATCAAACAAGAGCAAGGCAGAGAATGGCAATCATGAAAAAGCTTGCTGGTACAACGTGGGGAGCAGATGAGAAAGTTCTCAAGAAGTTATATACTGGACGGGTGAGGCCAGTACTGGAATATGGCATTGCAGCTTGGGCAACAGCAGCTAAGTCAAACTTTAACAAAATAAGTAGAGTCCAAAACCAAGGAATGCGAATCATAACTGGAAGCCTGAAGACAACGCCTATTAATGAACTAGAAAAGATCACTTGTTTACAACCAATGCAGGACAGAAGAGATAGCAGAGCCCAGCAACAAGCAGAAACATTTAGAAGATTGACAGACCACCCTATGTATAACAGGTTTAATGGTTTGGGAAAAGGAAGACTGAAGCGTAGCAACTTTGTAGAAACTGCAAAACGAAAGATTAGGGCAGATCCCATACTTAACATATCAACAGTCAAGCCCATTTACAATGCACACAACTTCCCAGCCTGGAGACAGCAGCAACTGCCTGGGATGATAGAAAACATTCCTGGTATTGAGAAAAAGAACACTCAGATTGAAATCGAAAGAAGAAAAATAACCCTCAACTACATAAAAGAACATTACCCAAGCAGCAATTGGACCCATGCATATACAGATGGATCAGCCAAAGATTCAATTAAAAATGGAGGAGGGGGAATTCTCCTTAATTTAAAAAATGGAGTGATAAAAACACAGTCAGTGGCAACTGGAAAATTTTCAAGTAACTTCAAAGCGGAGGTAGGGGCTTTGAAAACTGCAGCAGAAATGCTCTTGATGGAAGAAAATAAAGAGAAGCTAATAGCTATCTTCACAGATGCAAAGTCAGCTGTCTCAATACTGAAGAGCAAAAACAGCACAGAACTAGCTGACCTTAGAGCAGCACTCCATGGTCTATGCCAGAAATCCAAAAAAGTTGTAATACAGTTGATCCCATCACATTGCAGTATACCTGGAAATGAAGAGGCTGACAGACTAGCAAAAGAGGGTGGACGATTACCACAGCCTGACATAGACATAACCTATAACGAGGCAAAAAGTTTTATAAAAAGCACTTATAGAACCAAATGGGAATCAGAGCATCCAGGCCACCAGAAGGATGATGCATATTACAAACTCGACCGAAGAGAACAAGTAGCAATCTTGAGACTCCGCACAGGACATAACAGGCTGAAACACCACTTGTTCAATAAACTAAAGATAGGAGATACCGATGAATGTAATTGTGGAACTGGTAAAATGACAGCTAAACATTTGCTGCAGGAGTGCCCAATATATGCAGAACAGAGAAAGATATTTTGGCCCACGCCTGCTTCATTTGAGGACAAGCTCTATGGAGATATCAACAAGCTCAAGTTGACTACAGCTTACTTTAACTACATTCAGGTTGACATCTAAAGGTGCATGAAAATGTATTAAGACTGCCACACTTCATACCACAGGTATGTCGGTTACAAAAGCGTCCCAGAGGCATGAAATGGAATATTGCTTGGATAGCACATCCATTACGTGGAAAGTCCGAATCAAAAGCTCACTGTGTGGGCTTCGTAAATGGTGGAAAAAGTGTCCTAGTGACACGAAATGGAATATTGCTTGGATAGCAAATCCATTACGTGAAAAGTCCGAATCTAAAGCTCACTGTGTGGGCTTCATAAAAGGTGGAAAAAGTGTCCTAGTGGCACGAAATGGAATATTGCTTGGATAGCAAATCCATTATGTGGAAAGTCTTAATCGAAAGCTCACTGTGTGGATGTCATCTGCAGACTGCATTCTTCTGGTTTCCGGAGGAACAGCCTATGGTGAACGGAAAGCCCAATATACGGAAGTGAGGCTAAGCAGCCATGTGCAGGACGTGACGATTCCTTGGGTGAGCCCAGTACCAGAGCGCTGTGTGATGACTCTGCAAGTATGGAAGCCTCCTTGGATGGCGGGGAATGCCCATGGTCTGCCCCTGCCTTCCCTTGAGGGTTGACCAGGATGTCTTTGGCTGTTCTATATGGGCCAGCTAGGATGGGGGATAACACCACAACAGTGAGATTCAAACGTCCTAAGAAACCCCCGGGAAGGTTAACCCGGTCAACAAATGCCCGCAGAAGTCGGATGTGTCGGCCTGACGGCGCAAGAACGCAGCTCTCCTGTAAACAGGCACAACGCAGTCACATCCGAAAAAAAAATCCGGATGAACGCAGAAGAAGAAGAAGAACATCGGCACAATCCATGGGCTGGCCATCTACAGGGGGTGCAGAGCCAGCCAGTTTGTCAGCTCGTTCATTTCCCTCGACTCCCGCATGTCCCGGGACGAAGATGAAGGTGACTTTACGGACAGCAGACTTCCGCAGCGACTCAGTCCACTATCTACGTACAGATCCAGCTTCGACCTTCTGAATCATGCTCATTGAATCACTTAGTACACACACGTTAGTATAATGCTGTGCCATATGAAAGCCTGTGTAACTGCCGTCACCTCCATCGTCATGCTACTCGTGGTTATAGAGTGGGCACCACTGGATTCTTGAACGGTTCGGCCTGCTGAACGGGCTGTAAATTCCCCCACAATCACATCTTTTCTATATACGGGTTCTCAATATGTTCCCCCGCCTACTCCACCTGGTCCCACGACCACCTCTTCCTTGTCCATAGGTAATCTACCACCAAGAGCCGCATTCCCTCTGGTGTTTCTATGGCCAAAGTAGTTTAGTGTCGGACATGTGCAACTGTTTTGGCTTCCCATTAAAAGGAACAGGGCCCTTTCATCCGCCTTTGGTCGTACTGCACATATTGTGCTAGCACTATTTCTATAGACCAATCGGCAGCCGATGGGTGATATAGTCAATATAACAACTTAAATCCCCATGGCATTTTCTGGTACCTAGATTAAGCTGGGCCAAACTGGGAACCCATATAAGGATTTTACAAATCCGCCGCTGTGGCGATCCGAACAGCCGATCACAGGGGTCGGCAGTTTACCCACTGCGCCAAAGCGGCTCTCAGGCTTCCCAATACCCGTCCTTCATACTGTCTGTTTGACAGACAACGAAGTCACTTACACAATCCACGCAGTTCGCCTGCTCTCTGCCGGCCAGGTTCATTGAGCAGACGGGGGTGTACCGTTACAATGGCAGCCCACTTAAGGTCCCTGGGAGAAAAGTGATTCATCTTGGCTTAATTGAGAGAATGAGTCAATTTCACAGGTTAGAGGTGAAGGGTCGCTTCATTTTAGGGGTCGTCGGTTGTTGAGGATGTTCAAATATGGCAACCCTAGACAACGTAACTGTTTCTGCAGGGATTAAAATATAAACTCTCTCTCTCTCTCTCTCTCTCTCTCTCTCTCTCTCTCTCTCTCTCTCTCTCTCTCTCTCTCTCTCTCTCTCTCTCTCTCTCTCTCTCTCACACACTCTCTCTCTCTCTCCCCTCCCTTTCTTTCTCTGTCTTCCTCATTCCCTCTCTTTTTCTCTCTCCCCACTCTCTCTCTCTTTTTCTCTCTCTTATACCTACTCTGTCTGTCTCTGTTTATTTTCTCTCCCGCACCCCTCACACACACACATACACACACACACACACACACACACACACACATATATATATATATATATATATATATATATATATATATATATATATATATATATATATATATATATATTAGGGCTGAAGCCGAGTAATTTAAATTTAATAGTTGACTTTTGAAAAATTAACGACTAATTAATAGGTAATTTTGATTAAAGCAAAACAATTATAGTCATGTATCTCACATTATAGTCGTATTTGTCACAAATCGAAATAACACTGTTCATATGTCATCTAATAACCATCTATGCAAACAGACGAGTATGTTGAAAGTATTTGCTTCAAGTGACGAGCGCGTCTTATTAACAATATAACCAGCAGAGTTGAAGAATCGCTCACATGGAACTGAGATAGCCGGTATGCACAGAATGGTCTTGGCAAGGAATGCCAATTTTGGATATCGATGTTCATTAAGTTTCCACCATTGTAGAGGGTCAACCGATTCAATAACTTTCTTATCAATTTCAGACACAATTAGCTCCCCTCTGCCGTGCGTCCACCTTGACGAGGTAGGGGGGTTTGCGCGTTCCAATTACCCCAAGAGCTATGCCGACGGTAGCACAGCTACTGGTAGGGTCACCCATGTCGGACAGGTCAAGTGAGAGGGACCAGACGAAGAGACGCACAAATCTGCTGCCGTGTAGGTAGACTGGGGACAGTCAAAGGCTAGGGAAAGCATCCCGAAAAATGCTTGTCGAAATCGGATGTACTGAGCTACAGGCTTGACAAAGAAGTACAACGTAACTTTATCATTTCATGATGCCACAGATGAAAATTCATCGTTATGGTGCTAATCCCGCGAAGTCCCATCAGGCGGTGATAGTGCCGGGCCCCCTGCCTCGAGGGGGTCCACCCATGACTACTGGTGGTCACCTTCCCCTGTGCTGTGGAGTCAAGGCACAGAGGAGTAGGGGGGACTGGGAAATAGACTCGAATCTCCATCTACTCAACAAAGCGGATGACACACCGAGCTTCTACTCCAGAAGATGGATTACCACTTCTACTCCAGACTTAGCTTTCTGCACAGGAGACATCTTCCACAAAATCGATCGCCATGTGCTTGACCAATTAGCAGGTAGTGACCACAGACCAATCAAGCTTGTAATGAATATGGAGTATGTTCCACAGGAGCAAAAGCCCTTGCCCCGCTGGAATTACAAACGAGCAGATTGGGACAGATTTGCCATACTAACAGACAAATATTGTGAAAACATAAATACACGATATGGCAAAAAGAAGCAAATGGTGGAAAGTCTAAACAGAGCAATAACACAGGCGGCCACTGAGTCTATTCCAAGAGAAGCGAGGAAAAATTACAAACCATACTGGACTAAAGAACTACAAATTTTGGAGGACAAAGTTGAAGATGCCAGGAAGACCGCAGAGAGAGAGAGAGAGAGAGAGAGAGAGAGAGAGAGAGAGAGAGAGAGAGAGAGAGAGAGAGAGAGAGAGAGAGAGAGAGAGAGAGAGAGAGAGAGAACAAACAACTGAAGCGAACATCTCTCTCAAAGCCATCTCAGCAAAATATAAAAGAACAGTAAATCAAACAACAAGAGATTGTTGGAGGAAAAAAAACAGAAAACCTGAATTTTGACAGGGATGGAAACAAACTATGGAAACTAGTGAAAGCCATGAACAATGAAGGACCTAGAAACAAACAAATAACAATTAAACAAGGAAATGTCTTGCTTACAGGAAAAAGGGCTGCAAATGCACTAATGGAACACTATGCCAGTGCAAACCACGTTGATATTACAACCGAACAGAAGAAAGCAATCAAAGATAAACAGATACATCATAGTAATACAGAGACAGCAGCAGAATATATGATGGCAAATCTAACAATGGAAGAAATGGAACGGGCAATGAATACCCTAAAAAAGAAGAAATCACCAGGAAAGGATGGAATCACAAATGAAATGCTAATAGGACTAGGGACTAAAAAGAAACTACTAGCAGTCCTAAATTACAGCTGGAAGAGGGGAATAGTCCCACAGGCATGGAAGGAAGCTATACTAATACCAGTCCCAAAGAAAGGAAAAGACCTGGAAGAACTAAATGGCTATCGACCTATCGGTCTAATTAGCTGTGTAGGAAAATTAATGGAGCTCATTATCAATGGCAGGCTAACATGGCATCTGGAAGAAAACCAACTCTTAACACCACACCAAGCAGGATTCAGAAAGTACAGATCCACTGAAGATCAAATAACCTATATAGCTCAGGAAATAGAGGATGCCTTCCAAGAGAAAAAGCACATACTCGCGGTCTGGATAGGTTTAGAAAAAGCATTTGATAAAGTATGGAAGAAAGGACTGAAAGTAAAACTGCAAAAAATGCATGTTTGTGGGGAAATGTACAAATGGATCAGCCACTACCTTGAGAACAGAACTGCCAGGACAAAAGTACAAGGACAAACCAGCAAAATGATGCTGTTGGAGCAAGGTGTCCCCCAAGGAGGAGTTCTTTCACCAACATTATTCCTAGCATATATAAACGATATCACAAGAAAATTTTCCAGCCAGAGTACACACATCATCCTTTGCAGATGACATAGCCATATGGACATCTGAAGAATATATTAGTACAGCTAACAGCAGAATACAGCAAGCCCTATTAGCGCTAGAGGACTGGTCAAAATCATGGCTAGTGAAGATAAGTGAGGAGAAAACAACATGCACAGTGTTCTCCCTCTCAAATAAACTCAGCAACCCAAGCTGGTATTGAATGGAAAAATATTGCGCCATGAAGAAAATCCAAACTATCTCGGAGTCATCTTTGATCGTCGCCTGACATGGAAAACACAGGTTGAGAAAAATCGAACAAGAGCAAGGCAAAGAATGGCAATAATGAAAAAGCTTGCTGGTACAACGTGGGGACCAGATGAGAAAGTTCTCAAGAAGTTATATACTGGACGGGTGAGGCCAGTACTGGAATATGGCATTGCAGCTTGGGCAACAGCAGCTAAGTCAAACTTTAACAAAATAAGTAGAGTCCAAAATCAAGGAATGCGAATCATAACTGGAAGCCTGAAGACAACGCCTATTAATGAACTCGAAAAGATCACTTGTTTACAACCAATGCAGGATAGAAGAGATAGCAGAGCCCAGCAACAAGCAGAAACATTTAGAAGATTGACAGACCACCCTATGTATAATAGGTTTAGTGGTTTTGGAAAGGGAAGACTGAAGCGTAGCAACTTTGTAGAAACTGCAAAACGAAAGATTAGGGCAGATCCCACACTTAACATATCAACAGTCAAACCCATTTACAATGCAGACAAGTTCCCAGCTTGGAGACAGCAGCAACTGCCTGAGATGATAGAAAACATTCCTGGTATTGAGAAAAAGAACACTCAGCATGAAACCGAAAGAAGAGAAATAACCCTAAACTACATAAAAGAACATTACCCAAGCAGCAATTGGACCCATGCATATACAGATGGATCAGCCAAAAATTCAGTAGAGAATGGAGGAGGAGGAATTCTCCTAAATTTAAAAAATGGAGTGAAAAAAACACATTCAGTGGCAACTGGAAAGTTCTCAAGTAACTTCAAAGCGGAGGTAGAGGCTCTGAAAACTGCAGCAGAAATGCTCTTGATGGAGGAAATAGCTATCTTCACAGATGCAAAGTCAGCTGTCTCAATACTGAAGAGCAAAAACAGCACAGAACTAGCTGACCTAAGAGCAGCACTCCATGGTCTATGCCAGAAATCCAAAAAAGTTATAATACAATGGATCCCATCACATTGCAGTATACCTGGAAATGAAGAGGCTGACAGACTGGCAAAAGAGGGCGGACGACTACCACAGCCTGACATAGACATAACCTATAATGAGGCAAAGAGGTTGATAAAAAGCACTTATAGAACCAAATGGGAATCAGAGCATCCAGGCCACCAGAAGGATGATGCATATTACAAACTCGACCGAAGAGAACAAGTAGCAATCTTCAGACTCCGCACAGGACATAACAGGCTGAAATACCACTTGTTCAACAAACTAAAGATAGGAGATACAGATGAATGTAATTGTGGAACTGGTAAAATGACAGCTAAACATTTGCTGCAAGAGTGCCCAATATATGCAGAACAGAGAAAGATATTTTGGCCCACACCTGCTTCATTCGAGGACAAGCTCTATGGAGATATCAACAAGCTCAAGTCGACTGCAGCTTACTTTAACTGTATTCAGGTTGACATTTAAATGTACATGAAGAAGTATTTAGACTGCCACACTTCATACCACAGGCATGTCGGTTACACAAGCCTCCCAGAGGCATGAAATGGAATATTGCTTGCATAGCAAATCCATTGCGCGGAAAGTCCGAATCGAAAGCTCACTGTGCGGATGTCATCTGCACACTGCATTCTTCTGGTTTCCGGAAGAACAGCCTATGGTGAACGGAAGGCCCAATATACGGAAGTGAGGCTAAGCAGCCATGTGCAGGACGTGACGATTCCTTGGGTGAGCCCAGTACCAGAGCGCTGTGTGTTGGCTCTGCAATTATGGAAGCCTCCTTGGATGGCGGGGAATGCCCATGGTCTGCCCTTGCCTTCCCTTGAGGGCTGACCAGGATGCCTTTGGCTGTTCTATATGGGCCAGCTAGGATGGGAGATAACACCACAACAGTGAGAGTCAAACGTCCTAAGAAACCCCCGGGAAGGTTAACCCGGTCAACAAATGCCTGCAGAAGTCGGATGTGTCGGCCTAACGGCGCAAGAACGCAGCTCTGCTGTAAACAGGCACAACGCAATCACATCCGGAAGAAAAAAAAAACTCCGGATGAACGCAGAAGAAGAAGAAGAAGAAGAAGAAGAAGAAGAAGAAGAAGAAGAAGAAGAAGAAGAAGAAGAAGAAGAAGAAGAAGAAGAAGAAGAAGAAGAAGAAGAAGAAGAAGAAGAAGAAGAAGAAGAAGAAGAAGAAGAAGAAGAAGAAGAAGAAGAAGAAGAAGAAGAAGAAGAAGAAGAAGAAGAAGAAGAAGACTCAATTAGCTTAATACTCTCTTCATTTGGTTCACATATACTTTCATTGTCAATGTCAGTATCATTCATTGCAGCAGTCTCCATCTGCTCATCATGAACATTAACTGCTATTTGTTGCTCAATGCGTGACCAAGTTCGTTCTTTTGCATCTTTTGACAAACTCTTCAGGTATTTGTAGCGTGTATTTAAATACTTGTCATATTAGCTACACGTTCACTGAAGTCAACTATTGGGGTTGGAACGCTTTGCTGGCTTCTGAGGATGGGGACGGAGCGCTTATGGAAATGCCCCGAATGCTGTGATGTCGATTCCTCTAAATCAATCAATCAATCACTGAAGTCATTAAAAGATGCTGCCTTAAATTTAGCTATGTAGCCAGGATCATCATCGTGTACAGTCAAATGCTTTGTCAACGGTGATAGCAGAGGCAATACACAGCTACATGAAACAAAATCTTGACCGCCAAGCAGGGCCGTGGTCTGACAGAATAAGTCCAAAACTTTGACATATTTCGAAATCTTCTCCCAATCTGAACCTGACAGTTTTGGACCTTTGTATTGCTTCTTTTCATCTGACATGTAGACAGTTAATGCTTCTCTGACCTGTAGAAGACTCTGTAGCATAATAAACATGCTGTTTCATCTTGTTGGTACATCTTGCTGCAGCTTACACAATGGTGACTCAGCACAATTTTGCAACTCGGTTGTGTTTGCAACACTATGTTTAAAATGTCCGACAATTTTTCGATATCCGGTTAATTTGTATAAGTGATGGGAGAAAAGTTTTCGATTAATCGTTAAAAAAATTAACGATTAATCGATTAATTAATCGTTAACTTCCGCAGCCCTAATATATTTACACACACATATATAAGCAATAATGAGAGGTATCAAGGAGAGGCGAGATATACGAATTGGGGGTTATAATAACATTCTATACAATGAAGGTGACACAGCATTGACAAATGAACTTGCAAAAGATCTGCAATATTTTGACAAAGTGGTAAGAGAGTGAAAAAAAAAGGACCGCCCTTTTATATCTAGAAAACAGAAAAATAGTTATATCAAAGAAAAAGATGACACTAGAATTTTATATAACAACAGAAGGGAAAATGTCAATTTATTGGGCTGTACACGAATCAGAATGCTGTGGACAGACATGATCATCATCGCCAAACGGAGATTGAAGAAGAGTTTTGAATTTGTTTTCTGTAGACAGTGAAAATATATGTTATAAATTTAGAAGATATCAGAGGAATCACCATTGGTAGACGTAACATCAATAACATAATATATCACCGCCCAGGCTTATCGACATGACACATAAAGATGACTGAATTTTAAAAAAAAAAGGAACAAGCTTGTCTTACTTTGCTCTTAGACATCAGCCCTCTTGTTACTTATTCAGATAGTTAAGGGGTATAGCGGACTATAGCCCCTCCTCGAGAAAAACCTTTCTGACGTACTTTAGCTAGCAACCAATCAGAGTCGAATAATACATTTGATTATTTATAAGCAGAAGACATCCCGGTCAACCATCAAGAGAAAGCAGGGGCAGACCATGGGCATTCCACGCCATCCAAGGTGGCTTCCATACTTGCAGAGCCGACACACAGCGCTCTGGTACTGGGCTCACCCAAGGAATCGTCACTTCCTGCACATGGCTGCTTAGCCTAACTTCCGTATATTGGAAATTTCGTTCATCACAAGTCGCTCTGCAAATGACATACCCACAGCGAGCTTTCGGTTCTGACTTTCCACGAAATGGGTTTGCCAGCCAAGCAAGGTGGATTTCTAACATTGGCCTGAGCTGCCAGCTCGACACGGCCTAAAAACATGCACCAAGAAATGTGTTGGGACGTGAAGGCGGCTCTTGTGATAGTAAATACATTACCTCTCACGTGCCGCTTCATCTATAAAAAAAAAAAGAATATGAGTCTACCACCATATGTCCTTTAAAACGCTAGTTGCATATCCTTTACAAGATGTAGCAGTCAAGTCCAGCATTTTAGGCTGTTTGTGATTCCTGGACAAGTTTTTAAATTTAGTTGTTTTTTTTAAGTTTTAGTCGTTGGACAACATCACGGCACACGGTTTAACCCATAAGTGCTCCGTTTTCCTCCTAACTCAAACCTGAGTTTGGAGAAACTCAGCTCAATGTACGAACTCCGTTGCATCGGCGAGGATCCTGAAATGCTTTGGGTAGATTTTTAACTCGAAATTTTGCCCGGGCAGCGCCGTTAGGCTACTCTTTTTCGATTTCCAGCTGCCAAGGGATTTTTTACGTGCGCAACATTACACACGGGCGTCCGATCTCACTACCCAGAGACCAGGGGAAATTACTGGAAGTCCAGGTGGATTTTTTAAAATAAATCCTGGTCCTCACCGGGACCTCCAGCACTCGAGGCGGACACCATACATCGAGACCACTCAGTAGTTTGCCATTGCTTTCTGAATGACCGGCACCCATACCATTGTAGGGAAACCAGCGCAAGGCGGCTGCTGCCAAATCACCAGCAGCTGTGTTTCGAACACGATAAGCTGGATTGCAAACTGCATTTGAAACCCCTTCTTAGGCGTATAACAAGGATCCACTACTTGCAGAAATGTCCATATTCTTTAGGGTGGGTTCAGATGGACAATAAACCTGGCTAGTGGAGATCCCCTTTTAAGAGGTCTAGGTGGCCGTGGTAGGGCAGTGGCTAGCATGCTTGCCTGCAGGCCCAGTGTTCATGGGTTTGAATGTGCATATCCTCGCCGGTGCTATGGAGTTCGTGCACTGAGCTGAGTTTCTCCAGACTCAGGTTTGAGTTAGGAGAACAGAGCACCCGTGTGCCGTGACGTTGATCCATCGACTAAACTATAAAATGTGTATTTCTCCAGTTGAACTGGTCTAAAATGAGTACCAGGATATTATCTTGGAGACAAAGGCAGCCAGTATCATTCAGAACATCGCCCATGAAGCTCTGATTGGTCCAATAATACAGGGTTAGCTCCACACTCAATAAGCCTCAAGGGTTGACAAGAGAACATTCCGTGTTGATGCTCAGGTAGTGGGTTCAACTTATATTCTGGTCAATTATACTAAAATGTTGACATCTCATCCTTGACTTGGGGGTGTAAATTACAAAAACCTCAGAAGTCAGAATGGGTTCGTCTGATGGCGAGGGACACTGGTAATAGGGTAAGATAATCCACGCTCAAAAATCAGTCCAGTGCACCAAAAGTAGTAGCATATTTATGGACTATGCTTGAGTTTGAAATAAGCACACACACACACACACGCGCGCACGCAATTTCTTTTAATGAAATGTTATACTTAGCTCAGAGGCTGAAAATGTAGTAACTTTAGTGTCACTTCTGTTGTTTTTATATTGCTGTGGTTTGTTTACTGATGAAAGCTTGTTGCCACAATATCCGCAGTTATTATCAGTATAATTTTGTAAAGTTGCCTTACACTTCATGTTTGCCACAGCTTTACTTAAGTTAATCCTCTTTATTTGTATATTTAAACAACAGACATCTCACTGCCTCAAATGTCTTCTTCACTTCTCATTATTGTCCAACATTCACATCCATACACAATCACAGACCACACACAATCTTTAAGATTGTCATTAGTTTGGTTAATCAAATAACAATCACAATCCAAGCACAACAGTTATATTTCATTATATCATTAAACATAATAGGGACTATGTTGTAACTCTTAATTGTTGTGAGGCTTTGATTCAGGAATGCTCTTTCTGAGTTTTAATTTACTGTGAAAGATTAGGGGTTAATTATTATCATAACTATACTTATAAGTGGTAATAAATTAAATATATAATATTTCTAACCAGTACTAAACAAAACAAACCATCCTATGGAAGTTACACCATCCTGAAATATTGGAAATGGCCCTAAATACTGGATTTCCAGCCATTTTTATACGATTTATTTTTGTTGGCCACTTCTTTTGCCCTGAAGCAGCAAAGAAGAAGTAGATTGGTTTCTTTTGTTTGATTACCTTGTTGCTTGTGCTGTCATAATTAATTTCTTCAATACTTCTTGATCCATCTATCTGGGTTGTCCTCGCTTTGTATCCCGATGTTCTCACATGGACCTCTCTAGCAGTTGATTGATCTTGTTCTATCGTAACTAAATGTCCGAACCATTTAATTCTTTGGTGTTCTATAAAGCCAGTATCTCCACTTGCTCTTCATTTCTTATTTGTTTTTGTTGACCTGCAGTTTTTAATTACCATGGTAATGGTTGTAGTTCAGGAGGTTGACAGGTACTACCTCACACAAGCATCTAAAATTAGAATGGTATTGGCTATTGCTTTGATTAGTAAACTGCAGCTTCGGAATAGCCCCAAAATTTTGTTTTCAAACTCAAAACAACAATTGCAGACAAAACTGTACACAATATTGAACTCGTTTCATTGTGTCAAATTTGTATTTAACCTGCCCATCAACAACTGAACATCAATGTGGTGAAATTTGATTAAATGTAAACAAAAATCATGGCTGACACAAACAAATAACTTCACATACAAATGGGTCACAAGCAAATGGTTATCCTTGGCTAAATAAAACCACACACATGTGTGAAGTAGTAAAAATTAACATGGAAACCTACACCAACACATACTGACTAGTTGTTCAGCTTTGAATACCATCAGTATTATAAACAGGTGTACCTGTAAACAAGTTACCTCTACATATAAATGTAACTGTACAAATGTTACATGACTGATTGACAGCCATAACACTGTTCAGCATTTAAAACACATGCAAAGGGAGCATACTCTTATTAATTTGTTTATAATCACAAGGGAGATAATCTATTTCGGTCAACTCCTCATGCTGCTAAATTTTCATAATTGTTAACAAAATAAGTAACCAACACACTACTACAGTTCCCAGTTGTGTTTACATTAATTATAATTATTACAACTGGAGTTATAGAATTTATTGCTGAATGAGATATAAAGATTTGACCAAATTTAGAGACAGTTCCTTATGAATGATTGAGCTGGAGGGAATAATGTATGGCTAAATGTTTCTTGCAAAAATGTAATAGACACCAGTACAATACACACACACAAATATGATGACATCTGTTTGTAAAAATCAAGAATTAAGATACAACACATTGTACATGTCATTGAAGTCAACTTATCCTTTCATACAACCAAACAGTAAAGGATTCATGTGAAATCTGATGATCACACAGTATCCAATCCTGTATGATCACATGACATAACAGCCATTTTATTAACATGTCACACTTGTGTAACCTTGTCACATGACACAGAAGCTATTTTATTAACATACTTGCATCATTTTTTAACAACCCACATGATACAATAGCATTTCATTAACAATTTAATCACCATTCTGTAAGACATATATGATAACAGCCATATTATTCACATTCCATTCACTTGTGCAAAATTATGTACCATACATCTTTTTTAATTAACATTTCATTCACTTTTGAAACCTCATGTGATACAGCAGCCATTTTATTAATACTTTCCCCCATCACACATTTCCTCATTTCACATTACAAATTAGACATTCTACACAAGAGTTCAATTTATTCGTCTAGTAAGGTCGTTCTAACAATAATCTCAGTCACACTGTATGGATCACAGTTTGACGAGGGTCTGCGGTCTTCCAGATATCCTTTCTTGTCTTCTGCAACTTGGCGGGGAATTCGAATACTGGCTCCCCTGTAAATGAAAACAACATGGGGTTTCAACTGACCTGAAGATTGTGTGTCAAATGCTTACAAGAGGAGATGATGTGATATAGTTTCACATGTTTACAAGAGGAGATAAAGTGATATAGTTTCAGATGTTTACAAGAGGAGATAAAGTGATAGTTTCAAATGTTTACAGGAGAAGATAAAGTGATATAGTTTCAGATGTTTACAAGAGGAGATGATGTAATATAGTTTCAGATGTTTACAAGAAGAAATAAAGAGATATAGTTTCAGATGTTCACTAGAGGAGATAGAGTGATACAGTTTTAGATACTTACAAGAATAGATAAAGTGATAGTTTCAGATGTTTACAGGAGAAGATCAAGTGATATAGTTCCAGATGTTGACACTAGAAGAAAAAGTGACTGGTTTAAGATGTTTACAGAAGATAAAGTGATACAGTTTCAGATGTTTACAAGGAGATAAAGTGATATAGTTTCAGATGTTTACAAGAGGAGATGATGTGATATAGTTTCAGATGTTTACAAGAAGAGATAAAGTGATATAGTTTCAGATGTTTACACCAGAAGATAGAGTGATACAGTTTCAGATGTTGACACTAGAAGAAAAAGTGACTGGTTTAAGATGTTTACAGAAGATAAAGTGATATAGTTTCAGATGTTTACAAGAGGAGATAAAGTGATATAGTTTCAGATGATTACAAGAGGAGATAATGTGATAGTTTCAGATGTTTACACCAGAAGTTAGAGTGATACAGTTTTAGATACTTACAAGAATAGATAAAGTGATAGTTTCAGATGTTTACAGGAGAAGATCAAGTGATATAGTTCCAGATGTTGACACTAGAAGAAAAAGTGACTGGTTTAAGATGTTTACAGAAGATAAAGTGGTATAGTTTCAGATGTTTACAGGAGAAGATCAAGGGATATCGCTTCAGATGTTTACAAGTGAAGATATGCTCTAGAGCAGTAATTCTCAACTAGTGGTGGTGGTGGTGGCAGTGGTGGGGGGAATTTAGGGTTTCCTAGGGGGAGGGGGGGGGGGGGGGGGAGATTAAAATTGTTTCATGATTGCATTAATACAAGAACCAATTACTTGATATTGTTTTTCCCTCCATACTTTACAGTTCTGTACTACTCGCCCTTCTGAAATTCGTTTTATAACATAAGTAGACCCGCAAATCACGTTTTATGTAGATGTCTAGACTTGTTCTAGTGTGTGTTATTAAATTTCAAATTTAGCCTCATTTTTACATATACTGTGTTTGTGTGTGTGGGAGGGGGTATAGGGAGGAAATATGAAAAGGGGGGGGGGGGGGGAGTGACATTTTGAACATGTGAAGGGGTGCATGGACAAAAAAAGGTTGAGAACCACTGATCTAGAGAAAAAACCTAAAACACAACAAAAGCTTAACCTAACAACATTAGACTGCCAATGTGTATAAATTAAGAATAGTCCACAATAGATGTTTATTGTAACAAGAACAGACTCAAGAATGCTTAATATAATAAGGCTAGACACAATAAGAAATTATATTAGATACCATAGGGATGACACCAGTATTAGTCAGGAAAACAAAACAGTAAGGTTAAGCTATATGCGCCAACTACAATCATACACACATGAATCGATATCACTCACATACAGTGGGGAAAATGGACCTGGATAAATGTGAAAAAGCATCTAACAGAAAAATTAGGAAAGCTTTTGAAGAATAGGAATGCTGCTGGTCTAGATGGTATACCAGCAGAAGCTATTAAAGCCAAAATATCCTAGCTTTCTTAAAGCCAAAATAAACGTTTCAGCTGAATTACTAGACAAATTATTTAGCAGTCTGAGGAACTGAAGAAATACCAGGAGATGTGTGTGTGTGTGTGTGTGTGTGTGTGGTGTGTGTGTGTGTGTGTGTGTGTGAGAGAGAGAGAGAGAGAGAGAGAGAGAGAGAGAGAGAGAGAGAGAGAGAGAGAGAGAGAGAGAGAGAGAGAGAGAGAGAGATCTGGTGAAGATGCCCATGAACATGCAGTAAACAAACAAAAAACGTGTTACTGTAAAAGATGGATAACCAGCCTAACTGAAGCAATAAACAGCAAGATGAATGTATGTACAAGAAAAGGACCCATAAGAAAAAAATACAAACTTGTATTTTACCAGAGTTGGCAACCAGTGGAGGACAAAATTTGAGATACCTACACCTAACTGTTTTGTACTTCTTCAAACATTTTACACTCACAATAAAAAAAGCAAACTTAATAAGTAAACTAGGGGTTACACGACTTTCTCTGTAATCCCGTATACTCTCGTGAGTAACGTGACGTGCACGAGAATCAGTAGAGGTTCTCTCCGCATCTGTAACTTACAGGGTATGTGAGTCGATCACTCAGAAAGCAATGGCAAACTACTGAGTGTAATCTTGCCAAGAAATCAACAATGAGCTGAAAGATGCTGATGTTGACAGCAATTTCCTGCAAAGGATATGCGAACAAACAAAAAAATAAGTAAACTAACCAGTGCAATCAGAGATTAAAGATATTTGGCGAAGGAGCACAAGATGGAGTGAGCTGAAAGAGTTGACACAAGATGGATGACCTGATGGCCTGACACAATTTGACCGAGAAGAATAAGGGGCAGAAGAACTAACGAGTGCAATATGTAAGCAGAATAGGCATTGTTACCTGTTAGCGACACCAGCAGAGAAAGTGTCAATGCTTGAAGTTTCATGAGAGCCCAGGAGCCTTCTCAAGTTGTCCTTTCCACCATTTGGATCATAAGCTCGTATGTGTTCCATTTGTTTCTTGCTTAATTTCTCGATAGCTTTTTCAATGGCACTGAAAGAGAAACCAGAAAAATAGACATGAAAAATGTTTTCTTTACTTTCCTGCACATGACAAATACTGTAGTGTCCTCACTTTAGATGTCTACACAATGAGAAATACATCGGTGTCACTATTTTTGATGTCTGCACAATGAGAAATACATTGGTGTCACCATTTGTTATGTCTGGACAATGAGAAATACATTGGTGTCACTGTGTTTGATGTTCTCACTTTTTATGTCAGTACAATGAGAAATAACTTATGTCCTCATTTTTTTATGTCTACACAATGAGATAAAGATTATACCTTACTTTTGATGTTTACATAGTGAGGAATGGAGTATGTTATCACTTTTGATGTCTACACAATAAGAAACAGATTATGTCATCACTGTTCATGTCTACACAATGAGAAACAGATTATGTCCTCACTTTTAATCTCTGCACAATGACAGATAAAATGTCCACTTTTCATGTCTCCCTCTTCTTTCTGTCATCCTTTATCCCTCAGTGGTGCACAGGCTCTCAACCGACTCATCCCACACCCTCCTATCCTTAGCTATCCCAAGCCGCTCTGTCCATGTCCTCCCCTCATTATTTATCTCTGTCTCTACTTCTCCGTATATTTTGGGATAATCCTCTATTTCTGTTGTGCTGTGGATTCCAGACAAAGCCTGTCTAGCTACAATTTCTCAGGTTTTATACTACATTTCTACTACCATTAGATGTTTCTCTGTATGTCTGCTTATTGTTCCTGTCTAGCTACACTTTCTCAGGTTTTATACTACATTTCTACTGCCATTAGATGTTTCTCTGCGTGTCTGCTTATTGTTCCTGTCTAGCTACACTTTCTCAGGTTTTATACTACATTTCTACTGCCATTAGATGTTTCTCTGCGTGTCTGCTTATTGTTCCTTTCTAGCTACACTTTCTCAGGTTTTATACTACATTTCTACTACCATTAGATGTTTCTCTGCGTGTCTGCTTATTGTCCCTGTCTAGCTACACTTTCTCAGGTTTTATACTACATTTCTACTGCCATTAGATGTTTCTCTGCGTGTCTGCTTATTGTTCCTGTCTAGCTACACTTTCTCAGGTTTTATACTACATTACTACTGCCATTAGATGTTTCTCTGCATGTCTGCTTATTGTTCCTGTCTAGCTACACTTTCTCAGGTTTTATATTACATTACTACTGCCATTAGATGTTTCTCTGCGTGTCTGCTTATTGTCCCTGTCTAGCTACACTTTCTCAGGTTTTATACTACATTTCTACTGCCATTAGATGTTTCTCTGCGTGTCTGCTTATTGTCCCTGTCTAGCTACACTTTCTCAGGTTTTATACTACATTTCTACTGCCATTAGATGTTTCTCTGCATGTCTGCTTATTGTTCCTGTCTAGCTACACTTTCTCAGGTTTTATACTACATTACTACTGCCATTAGATGTTTCTCTGCATGTCTGCTTATTGTTCCTGTCTAGCTACACTTTCTCAGGTTTTATACTACATTTCTACTGCCATTAGATGTTTCTCTGCGTGTCTGCTTATTGTCCCTGTCTAGCTACACTTTCTCAGGTTTTATACTACATTACTACTGCCATTAGATGTTTCTCTGTATGTCTGCTTATTGTTCCTGTCTAGCTACACTTTCTCAGGTTTTATACTACATTACTACTGCCATTAGATGTTTCTCTGCATGTCTGCTTATTGTTCCTGTCTAGCTACACTTTCTCAGGTTTTATACTACATTACTACTGCCATTAGATGTTTCTCTGCGTGTCTGCTTATTGTTCCTGTCTAGCTACACTTTCTCAGGTTTTATACTACATTTCTACTGCCATTAGATGTTTCTCTGCGTGTCTGCTTATTGTCCCTGTCTAGCTACACTTTCTCAGGTTTTATACTACATTTCTACTGCCATTAGATGTGTCTCTGCGTGTCTGCTTATTGTCCCTGTCTAGCTACACTTTCTCAGGTTTTATACTACATTTCTACTGCCATTAGATGTTTCTCTGCGTGTCTGCTTATTGTCTCTGTCTAGCTACACTTTCTCAGGTTTTATACTACATTTCAACTGCCATTAGATGTTTCTCAGCTTGTCTGCTTATTGTCCCTGCTTCACATACAAACAGCATCCAGCGTTTCTTTCTCATTCCTCTTTTGAGTGAAGTGAGTCACACTTGGTTATGCACCTCAAAGGTCAGAGTGTCCGACCTGGGCATGTATTTCCATCCAAGCTCACGGGCTCTAGCTGCCGGTGGGCAGGTTCCTTTCTTAATTGTGTCAGGACAGTTGTCTTACAGCCTACTCTTTGTGATTTCCAAATGCCAGTGGATTTGTACTGTGTACAACTTGCTCACGGGACAGCACCTCCTGTTGTTCACCATTATCTGAGAAGGCTGGGTATGTGATCCAACTACCCAAGAGATCAGGGGATGGGTGATATCAGTAGTTACCAACTCTTGCTTTTTGCATTTTAACCCTTTACAGGGCAGACGCTTGTCCATTTTCTAGCCCTGAACGGGCAAGATTTTTTCAGGTTCGGTAAAATTTCAGGTCGCGTTAGTAAAAACATCACAAATAAGGTGTTAGTCAACCGATTTTAGTTAAATAAACAACACAATGAAGGGAAAAGCATGCAGAATATGTTACTCACGTGATTGTTGTCGGTAATCCATATATGAACACAAATATTTACGAAATATGGCATGTTTGTGATTTTCCGTCATCTATACGGCAATTTACAAACACATTTTCAGAATCATAATCACTTTCTTTAAAGTCCGACTCAGACTGCTAATGCAAAGTAACGCTTTGCACTGATATCTAGCTCCGATTAATAGTCAACTTCGTGCCCTTTAATGTCATTTAAATTGAACCTAGCGAAATCTCGGCTATCACTTGAAGAATCGCCGAAATCCATTTTGAAAAACAGCGTAAAAATCCCGAAAAATATCCAAAAAATAGTCCATAAAAGTCCGTTCAAATTCATACTATCGCGTTTACAAATGGCGGCCGCGTTGTCAAGCTGTTGGCGAAAGCAGCCGTCGGAAGTGTCGGAAAGCCGAGAGATCGCGTTTTTACAATGCATAATAGTATCGGCCGGAATCGGCAGCTACACGCGTTTTATGGCATCGGCCGGAATTGGCCGTTGTGACCTGTAAAGGGTTAATTTAAATATCTCTATCTATTCCCCCAATCTTGTCTACCGCTACTGGCATCTTGCCACCTTGATAGACAATAGTTTATTGTATAGTGCTTCTAATAAGACATAACTATAACCCATGGTGGGGACCTGGAATAGAGTTATACCCCTCCATAGAACAAACCTGGGCTGAACTGTAGAGACCATGTGTTGCCCATACAGCATGATCCCTGTCTCCACCTGCCTAGTTCACTCCAGAGGAAAGGTAACACCAATACATCTGGAACAGGACAAGCTGCAGAAACTGCCAGATGACAATACAGTGTTCTAACTGTCCACTTGTCGGAACTTTGACCCTAGACTAGTTGATGACCCAGGCCTGATCTGCTCTGGCATGACATTTAGTCTTTATGTTGCATTTTCTCGCACCAGGATAAGGCTTGTACGACCCCCCCCCCCCCCCTCCATATGGGGTATAGGGTTTGGTGAGCGCCACCCAACATTCAAAGCAGGTAGTACTGTCTACTGTTATAGGTAGCTCAATATCTGGCTAAGACCTAACTCAACCTTGTCCACACTGCTACCTAATTAGGTGTATGATTCAAACTCATTCCCTCACTTGCATAGATATGTTTGTTTACTTACCCTAAACCACCATCAGCTCTCATGGCCTCTGTGCTGTAGTTGCAGTGAGCGCCAGCTCCATTCCAGTTTCCTGTCATGACCTTTGGATCAAATGTCACAGCCACATTAAACTCCTCGGCGACCCTATGTAAGAGATACCTGGCCACCCACAGTTCATCTCCCATGGCAATTCCTTCACAAGGTCCCACTTGAAACTCCCACTGTGGAATTTAATGATTTTAAATTTAGGCGAATAAATAATACATAAATGCAAGTGTTCATTATGACTGAATGTCATATTGTATGTTTTTGAATAAAAATTGAACATTTTTTAGGAAATCAATTTTTATTTTATGAATATATAAATGCGGCATTATCAGCATAGCTCCCTGTCAACTACAGTAATGCACCCACCTACACGGTGATGATTGACTCAAGTAAAATAATTAACATAAGAATATGCTGGTACTGAAATTGTTAACTAGCTTATACATATAGAAACTAATTTAGAATGCCATAAAATTATTATTATTATTATTATATATATATATATATATATATATATATATATATATATATATATATATATATATATATATATATATATATATAAGGAAGTTGCATGCAATTTAATACTGATTTATTTTCCAAAAGATTAAGGGACACAAGTATAAATGGACTCTTGAGCGTTGATCTAGAATTAAGTCCCTTGGAGATGATTTAATTTTTTTTTTAAAAGGAGAAATTAACACATGTTAAAACAATTATAAATAAAGTACTACTGATAAGTTTGTACTTGTTTGCTTGTCAACGATTAAAACCGTCCAATAAGCTTCTTAGTGTAATAATACTATCTGACACAACCATTTCAAAATTATTTTTGTTCAACTTAGCAAGACATGTGTGGATTCATTATCAAGAAAGAAAACGTAAGGTTAAACAAAGAGCACAGGTAAACAGCAATAAACATCCATTCAAAGCTAATTGGGAGTCTGTGTGAGCTGCCAATAACAGAATCCGATTTTTTTTAAATGGACTTCTTGCATAGACATTACTATAGCAACAGCAAATGAGTAAAAGAAGAATGGTAAAGAAGAAAAAGAATGGTAAAGAAGAGGAATCGTACAGAAGAAGAATAAGTAAAGAAGAAGAATTATGGTAAAGAAAGTAATGGATAGTAAATAAGAAGAAGAATGGTAAATAATTAGAATGATAAAGAAATGAATTTATTGCAAATATATGCTTGTCATGCACTCTGTCATATCTTAACCTGCTTATCTAGCTAAGTATACCTGTGCTATCTTCTACTGTGCTATCTTCTACTGTGCTATCATCTACTGTGCTATCATCTACTGTGCCATCATCTACTGTGCTATCATCTACTGTGCCATCATCTACTGTGCTATCATCTACTGTGCTATCATCTACTGTGCCATCATCTACTGTGCCATCATCTACTGTGCCATCATCTACTGTGCCATCATCTACTGTGCTATCATCTACTGTGCTATCATCTACTGTGCTATCATCTACTGTGCTATCATCTACTGTGCTATCATCTACTGTGCCATCATCTACTGTGCCATCATCTACTGTGCCATCATCTACTGTGCCATCATCTACTGTGCCATCATCTACTGTGCTATCATCTACTGTGCCATCATCTACTGTGCTATCATCTACTGTGCCATCATCTACTGTGCCATCATCTACTGTGCCATCATCTACTGTGCCATCATCTACTGTGCTATCATCTACTGTGCTATCATCTACTGTGCTATCATCTACTGTGCTATCATCCACTGTGCCATCATCTACTGTGCTATCATCTACTGTGCTATCATCTACTGTGCTATCATCCACTGTGCTATCATCCACTGTCATATCTATCTGACCCTCTTAGACCACTTTAGGACAACCACATCCTCCTCACCTGTGAAGGCATGACCTCAGCATTACAACCACTGATGTTGACGCCAGCATACAGACATGCCCGGTAGTGTGCCTCTACGACATCTCTGCCGTACACTTTGTTGGTTCCCACACCACAGTAGTAGGGGCCTGAAAATGTTTCAGTAAATCATGAAACACTGTACACAGTGTACGCTTCACAAACTTCACAATATAGTCATCAATGAGACAAAGCCATAAACAATGTATGCTACGCAAACTTCACAATATAGCAATAGATGAGGGAAAGCCATAAACAGTGTATGCCACACACAAACTTCACAATATAGTAATCAATGAGGGAAAGCCATAAACAGTGTATGCCACACAAACTTCACTATATAGTAATCAATGAGGGAAAGCCATAAACAGTGTATGATACACAAACTTCACAATATAGCAATCAATGAGGGAAAGCCGTAGGCAGTGTACGCTGCAAAAACTTCACAATATAGCAATCAATGAGAGAAAATTGTACAGAGTACACTACACAAACTTCACAATCTAGCAAACAATGAGGGAGAGCCATAGACAGTATATGCTACACAAACTTCACAAAGTAGCAATACATGAAGAAAAGCTGTGTACAGTGTACCCTACACAAACTTGACAAGGTCATATGCTCTAGCACAGTGGTTCTCAACCTTTTTTGGCCCATTCCCCCCTTCACCATATTTTCAGAACGCCATTCCCCCCCTTCCTATCAAATATTTGGCCCGTTCCCCCTTTCACCGTATTTTCAGAACGTCATTCCCCCCCTTTCATATTTCCTATCTAAAAATCCCCTCACCCCTACACAGTATACGTAAAAGTGGAAGGCAAATGTAATAGCATATACTAAAACAAGTCTAGACATCCACATAAAACATGATTTGTGGGTCTACTTACTTTATAAAATGAATTTTAGAAGGATGAGACATTCATAACTGTAAAGTATGAAGGGAAAAACTATGTCAAGTAATCGGTTCTTGTATTAACACGATCTTGAAATGGTCTTCATTCCCCCCCCTGGAAACCCTGGGGGGGGGGGGGGGGGGGGGGGGATTTCCCCACCGGTTGAGAACCACTGCTCTAGCAGTTGCCACATAGTCCAGAGATCAGGATTTCCATTTTGTCTTTGATAGACAACTCCAAATCTTACAGACAACCCCAAGTCCAACCAAGTACTATTCCACTGCCAACCAAATAAACAACCATCTGAGCATATAACCAACCAAGCAAACAAACAACCATCCACAACCCAAGCAAATAACTAAGCAAATAATCAACCAACCACCAATGGTGGCCACTTACCTTGTGGTCCTGGGTAGCCATTCTTAGGCCAGCCTAAAGGATAGCCATCATAGTCTAAGAGAGAGTACTCCTGTTCAATGCCAAACCATGGGTGACAGTCCTTGGCTTTCTCCATCGCCTCAGCACACGTTTTCCTTTTATTGGATTCTGTCAGAATAAACACAAGCATTAAGTTCAAGTAGCCACAAACAATATGTTTAAGCTGGGAATTATGTTAGAATAAATGTAAACAGACTGAAGTAGCCACAGACAATATGTTTAAGCTGTGAATTTTGTCAGAATAAATGTAAGCACAAGACTGAAGTAGCCATAAACAATATGTGGTGCTGTCATTTATCTCAGAATAAATGTAAATAGATTGAAATTACCACAATGCATGTGATGCTTTCAATTCACCAGAATAAATATTCATCATGTGCAGTGTCATTAAGCATGGGTGTTCACAGTTCACTATCTTACATGAACACCAGACTCTTAGACCTGGTCTGTGTTCTTGCCCAGATTACGCCTTATGATCAAGCCATCCATCCATTTATCTCTTTGCTTCCATTTGCTATTCTCCCATCAATTCTACCAGCAGCTGCCAGTTTTCAACCGTGTTTTTGTGTGTGTGCTCACTGGCTTTGAACTCAAGCATGGTCCTTGCAGACTACTTTCAGTAGTGCTGGACTGAATTTTATGTGTGGATTAGCTTTCCCAATTATCAGTGTCCCTCGCCATCAGGCGAACTCACTCCAGCCTCAGAGGTACTTATAATTTACATCCCCAAGTCAAGGATGATTTAGTCCAACTGCCCAGTGTAAGGGGTTGAACCCCTTACCTCGGCATCAGCACACCGGATGTTTAAGAACACGCGTTCTTATCCATTCAGCCATGCTGACCAACATTTTTCAAGTTTTTCCCCTCCTGCTGTGCACAACCGTGATGAAGGGGTTACAGATGCAGTTCGTAATCCCGTACAACACGTTCGACACACAGCTGTAGGCAATTTGTCAGCAGACAGCCTTATGTTGGTTTTTTATTAAATGGTATGGGTGCCGGTCATTCAGAAAGCAATGGCAAACTATTGAATGTAAAACTTGCCCAGGAATCATGAACAGCTGGGGTTGGCAAAACATGCTGAGGTTGACTGCTATGTCCTGTAAAGGATATGCAGATAACTTTTTTTAAAATTTAAACTCTGCAAACATTTTTTACTGTCAACGTCAAATTTTTCTAAATAATTTACAGTTTTTGTTTGCATCTGTAAAGTTTGTCTCATTTGTTGTTCTCCTTCCTCACGGTTTCCTTTCCTTCTTTACAAAGAATATCCATTATATTACATGAGGTGCACTATGTTTCACAGAAAATATTTTCAAGGGAAATTTATAATTAAAATAATAAATATATGCTAAGTTGCCATGTCATGTTATTCAGTCTGAAGAATATTATAGTTTTCTTTTAAACATGTCACAAATCTATCATCATCGTGTGCCATGCAAATAGGCATGAGTAGTTATAGTTTGCCATCTCTCATCGTCACAAGATGATCTTGGATTAAATCTGTGATTCTGTCTCAATTATGCCATGCAACTAACCCAGCCCGGTATTAAACCCTGACTTCCTCTTTGCCTCTGTCACTAAGATTTCAAGTTTATTTCTGCTCACAACCTGCCCAGAAAACCTTTTAACTGTCTACTTCTAATTTCTCTAATAAATTTATGGTATTTGTTTCTTGAAGTGATGTCTCGTTTGTTTTTCTGTCCATCCATGGTAATCTGCTGTTTCCTCAGAAATTATTTTACCACTGTTAGATGTTACTTAGTGAGTCTGCTTGTTGTGCATGCTTTATATGCATAAAATATTACAGGTTATATTTCAGTGTTGCATGTTCCTTGCAGGACATTGCAATCAACCCAGGTTGATTTTATAGATAATTTTACATCCAGTAGTTTGCCATTGCTTTCAGAACAGGACATCAATGTTTGTAAGTCCAACTTAATACTGGTGTAGGGAGTAAACCTACTACCCCACCATCAACTTACAGGAAGTTTCAGAGTGAGCATCCTTAACCATTTAGCCATTCTGACCACTATGAGTTATATATATAGGTTCCAAGTGGGAAGATAACTTCAAGAAATGGTTTCCAAGTGGGAAGATAACTTCAAGAGATGGTTTCTGAGTGGGAAGATAACTTCAAGAGATGGTTTCCAAGTGAGAAGATAATATCAAGAGATGGACAAACAACAGTCTGACAGAATGTATAATCATGGCGAGAGACCCATTGCAGCTAACCTTTATAGTGTAGACAGCCCCTGATTGATTTATAGGTTTCATAAATCTATCTTTTGCAAGTGCACATAAACTGATGTGATGGCTTCCCACTACCTGCCACAGTGCTTCAATACAGCTGTTACTACTACAGTCAGTGGGTACTCTTTCCTAGGGAATTGAACTCACCAACTGGTTGCTGGTTAAACTTGTAGACATCGCACAGAACGAGTTTGTTGTTGCCTCTCCTGAAAGGATCTTTGAACAATGCTACAGGGTAGAGATACAGATCTGAGTTTGAACCTTCAGCCTGGTATGTGCTGGATCCATCAAAGTTCCAGACTGGGCAATCTAGATTGAAGAAACAAACATTCCAAGTTAATGGCAGACAAGATGTAATTACTGGCTTCACATACATAACAAGAAAAATATATAATGGTTACAGATGGTTCAAGGGAGCAAATGTTATGAGACAATTATGTCACCTGCTTAAAAAAAAGTTACAGACTCAAAAAGAACTGCACTATGCAGTAAAATTAGGAAGAACATGGAGGCAATAGATATGTGGTTCCTGAAATGATTGTGCAAATTAAATGGACTGCCAACTAACGATGAATGGCTGAAAGAGGCTAATGTAACTAGAACATTACATACAACAATAAGAAAGAGAAACAGCTTTCTTTGGTCATGTGATGAGAAGAGAGGCATTGGAGAGCATCGTGGCGACTGGAAAGATCAGGGGGAAGAGAGGTAGAGGCTGACCAAGAGAAATGATGCTGGATGGATTGAGATGGTGGCATGGAGGAATATCAAAAGCAGAGTTGATCCAGAACACTACGACCGAGATCTGTGGAGAGACATGAACGCCTACGCCAGCGGGCAGGACACTTGATGATGATGGTGCAGCTGTGTTATTACACAATTTGTGGATTATGACCTATTTTCAATGCCTGTGTTTTACAAGAGTCCATGAAGCAAGCAAAGAGTAGTAACACCTAGCAGCCTTCAATGCAAGCCAGTCACAAGAGACGACTAAGAAGGGTAGCTATGGAACTGGATGCCTCATCTTGTTACAAAAATGATGGATGCTGCTGCCAATACCATGCCGGCCGTCTTTACTTAGTAGAACATTTGCTGGTACCAGTTTTATTCTGGGTCGACCTGGGAATAATCCCCACCTCAAGGAAGACCCAAACACATGACCACTGGGCCTGCAGGTAAACAAGCGCACACAAAAGTAACAGAATCATACATAAAATGCACTTACAGCTGTGTTATTACACAATTTGTGGTTCATTACTTATTGTTAATGCCTGTGTGTTGTAAGAGTAAATGAAGCAAGCAAAGAGTAGTAACACCTAGCAGCCTCCATTGCTTGAGAGAGAGAGAGAGAATGGTGCAGCAGCAAGTGACCAGAGAATCTTGAGTTATGGTGTCTGCCTCGAGTGCTGGAGGTCCTGGGTTCAAGCCCCGGTGAGGGCCGGGATTTTTTTCTAATGACGAAAATACTACACATTTTAGCCACCTCTACTCAATCATCTCTGTGGTGAAGGGGTTGTGAATGCAATCACACATCACGTTCAAAATACAGCTTGCATTGGTTTTCTTACAATGGTACTAATGTCAGTCATTCAGAAAGCAATGGCAAACAACTGAATGTAAACTTGCCAACAAATCACAAACAGCCAAAACATGTTGGGGTCGACTGTGATGTCCATGTAAAGGATATGCAACTAACTACTCAATCTGTGATAGAGGTTACTGAGACTCCAGTATTGCTAGATCACTACAGAAGTTACAAGTTTTACCATTTCAGCCATTAAACGGGAGATAAAAAACTTGGGGAGATAAAACTTGACTGATTTAGATAACACACCTCTAGTTTCAATTTGATTAAGAGGTGCCTCTCACTAATGTTTAACCTACATTGAGAACTTGACAGCACATCTACCGCACATGGTTCAAGGTCCAAGTGAACAATCTGCTATCTTCCTAACCCAGATACGAGTCAGCAGTATTTTAATCTTAGTTCAACAGGATCTTGACATTCAGTCCTGCCCCAGGCAGGTCATTTGTTATGACCTGATTCTGCGCAATCATGTATACCTGGTAATATTTAATAAACCTTTAACACTTAATCAGTTTGTAACCTCTACAATTTCCCACACTACTCAGTTACCCTCTATAATTTTCCACATTACTCTGTTACCATCTACAATTTCTTTCACTGTTCTGTTAACATCTATATCTCACAATATTCTGTTAACATATATAATTTCTCACACTATGTTGGTAATTTTTACACAATTTCTTACAGTTTTCTTTCAGTTAACCTCTACAATTTCTTAGAATATTCAGTTAACCACTACAATTTCTCATGATATTCAGTTAACCTCTACAATATCTCATGATATTCAGTTAACCTCAACAGCACGGGTAGAGAAATCCAAGCGCCTGGTCACCATAGCATCTGAAAACTTCTACTTGGCACCTGAATTTTCAATAATTTTCTTATATCGTATTTGCTAGATTAAATATGCTGGCTCAAGACTTATGTTTAGTTTTTGCTACCTCTGCTATACAATAGTCTGTTAACCTCTAAAATTTCTCACAGCATCTGTTAAACTCTAGAATTTCTCACAATATTGAAATTTAAAATGAGATGCGAGACTCTTTGCTTGCTTCATGGACCTCCCTGAAATTTTTTAAAGAAATTTCAACTTCTCACAATTTCTTTCTTAACACCCACAACTTCAAACAATATTTTGTTCACTCTACAATTCCTCACACTTTTTTTATAGCCTCTACATTTGGAGCGGCACTGGCAACGTAGCTCGCCCAGTAATAACGTGGTCAGGGTTCAATCCCAGCAGAATCAGGATTATTTGTTCTGATCCAGTGTGTGTGTGTGTGTGCGTGTGTTCGTTCTCTCACTTTGAACTCAAGCATAGTCCATACACATTCAGCCATTAAACGGGAGATAAAAAAATTTCTCACAGCATCTATGGACTGATTTTTGCGTGTGGATTAGCTTTCCCTAATACCAGTGTCCCTCGCCATTAGGTGAACCTACTCCGACTTCTGAGGTACATATAATTTACATCCCCAAGTCAAGAAAGAGAGATATTTTACAAACAACTGACCGGTGTAGGGGTTGAACCTGCTACCTTGGCATCAGTACACTCTAAGTTTAAGAGCATGCGCTCTTATCCATTCGGACAAGCTGACCTATTTTTGATCCAATGCATCTCGAGATCAAGACAGCATTAAAAACATAAGATACCAAAATAATGTTCACAACTTTCAGGGAGTAATCTGGGTAGGAAAGCTGAGGAAGAAGGAAAATGGTCATCTCATCTCATTATGGCCGGTCTCTCTGGCTGTGGGGTTACAACACTTTCTCTCTGTAATCCCGTTTATCACGCAGAGTCTCGCAGCGGAGCGAGAACTGAGGTGGTTCGACCCCCGCTCGTGACTTGCGGATACTGAGCCGGCCGCTCAGAAAGCAATGGCAAACTACTGAGCGTAATCTTGCCAAGAGATCAACAGACAGCTGAAAGATGCTGCTGTTGACAGCTAAGTCCTGTAAAAGGATACGCAAAAAAAAAAAAAACATCTCATTATGTCATTGTCAATTCTGTGGCCTGCTGGATAAGGCATTGGCCTCCTAAGCCAGGGATTGTGGGTATGAGTCCCTCCATCAGAGGTGGATTATTTTAAGGGAGTCTCCGTGGCGAAGTGGTCAAGCCATCTGACTCGGGCTCCGAAGGTTGGGGGTTCAATTCAGGGCCGCGTCCTTCGGTTCACGAGTGCATTTTTTCTGAGGCTCCTGAAGGTCGTCGCTGGAGCTACGGAGTTTGTGCTTTGTGTGACGCTTTCCGCGCTGCAGAAATAGACTTGAGCCATGTCGGATAAAACCTGGTGCAACAAAGTCACCCTGTCGACTTTTTCAATAACATGTGAAGGCTTAACACTTCCCCCCCCCCCCCCAATGGCAGTATATGTTATGGGACCAGTTTTACCTGCATTAGTAAACAGTACCATGACGATTGCTTGGTAGCAACGTTATTACTCAAAATTCTAAAAACTCACCTTTTGCGGTTTTTGGTACAAATTCCAGAGTTCTACATTTGGACCTGATGCCCTCATCAGTCCCATCAATCCAGATGTATTCCACCTGGGCCAGGTGAGACGGCAACTCAAGAGTCTCATATCTGGCTAGTACTGTTTTGTCAGTAGCACCCGGAATGGTTCTCTCTGCCTGGAGACAAAATAAAATACAATGCTATATAAAGAGCTAGAGCACAAGGGACTTTTACTACACAGGACTTATCAGGCCACTGGTATATGGTTCAATTCCCAGCTAAGAAGGAATTCAAAACAATGTTTTCCCTGTAGTGAATTTCAATGATGAAGGCAAATAATAAATTACATGATTTATTGTCTGGCATATTTCAGTGCATCTCATCAGATCATTGTTTAACACATAAAATGGTTGCATGTTAAAGCTGGCAGAGGCAATTGCCATTCATTTACAAAAAACTAACTTTGTGCACACAAAATGACATGATAGTCAGTTTAAAATTACTGTGGAAGATAATTCAAATTAGTGTGTTTATTTCAGCTTGAAGGATGTATCTTATTACTTTAGTTTAAGTTATGTGATTTATGCAGTATGTACCTGACGAGATGCATTGAATTAAGAAGGAATTGTATTTCCTCTGGTAGTACACTGGGCTTACCATGCCACTGGTTCATAGTTCAATTTGAAATTAAGAAGAAATTATTTTTTACAAGTAGTATACTGGAATTACCAGGCGAGTGGTACATTTCCCAATTAAGGAGGCACACTGGGTGAAGGAAGCTGTGGTGGCACAGTGGCGAGATTCGCCTGCTGACCTGGTGGCACAGTGGCGAGATTTGCCTGCTGACCTGGTGGTCATAGAAGTAGAAGAGAGATAGAGACCAGAGGACGCACTCGGCAACATAAAAATTGAGAGCTATAGCTAGTTTTCAGTTGTTATGTTGTCTAGTCTGTTATGGATCTAGCACCATGTGTTCGATGGGTCTTAAGGCTTGTTAAAGTGTCCTTGACTTACACTGGGCTAACTGGGTCAAGGCTCATGGTTACACTGCCAATGACTAAACTTCTGTTTAAACGTCCCAGTTTTAACAGCACTCTGAAAAATCAAATCTGTTGCTTTTTTTTCTTTTCAAAGTCTTGAGGTGT
The DNA here is from genome assembly GCA_963921405.1 of Cepaea hortensis. NCBI lineage: Eukaryota > Metazoa > Mollusca > Gastropoda > Stylommatophora > Helicidae > Cepaea > Cepaea hortensis. Next base: position 63,215,442 of record OY992884.1, read on the forward strand.
ATTATGTATATGGTGGAAGCCACATATTTTTGTAGGCAAATATGCACTCACTAGATGATTGGTCAATTTCAAGTCAGTGGACGTTACTTCCCAGATTTCTTCTTTCATCCTGTATCCCCCATTTGGGGCGATCAACTCACTCCAAGATGTCCTGTTCATTAGCTATCTCATTAAGATCCATCCGTACCGTGTTCAAATTTTTCATGTCTCTAATTCTCTTCTCCGTGCGATTTTAGGCCTTCCTCTATTTCTTGTGCACTTTTAAATTTATTTAACTTTGTCTCTGTAATTATTTACTTCCCCTCTGACTTAGTTTTCAATACGATTGCAGTCAGTTATTAATTGATTCAGTGCCAAGCAAAATGGTTATAACTAAACATGGTAGACATCAAATGAACAAGAACTGAGCATTTAAAGCGGAAGATGCCACAAAACAAAAATAAAATGATGACCCTAGTGTGGCATTATATCGTCTGTCCAGACGGAGGAGCAGCAGGCCAAGTGGCTAGAATGCCGGGCTCTCCTTCGGGAGACCCAGGTTCAAATCTTCGGTAAGGCGTGGAGCTTTTTTTTTCTGTCCGGGGCAAAGAGAAAACTCTAACCAACACAATTTGCAGTGACTGCACTAGCTATGCGGCCTTAATTCCTCAGGCTCAAGACCCCGTCCTACACGGCAAGGTACTATAGGCAGTAAATGACTTTTTTTATCCTTCAGCACGGTATCAGTGAAGTTAGTAGTTTGAATCTCCCTCATCTAGACAGTTATTTCTACATATTTTGTTGTGCACGAGTTGAGACAGGATGTGTTCATTGCACAAGTTAAAAGAAGCTGTGTCATCAGGGAGTCACAATTTGAGACATGGTACTGCTGCTAGATCCATGCCATATTTTCTAGACCAGTAGCTATCAACCTTTTTGCCCCCCCCCCCCCCCCCCCACCACCCCATTTTCAGAACGTCATTCCCTCATTCCCTCCCTTTCGTATTTCCTACCTAAAAATTTGGGTCGTGCCCCCCTTCACCATATTTTCAGAACATCATTCCCCCCTTTCGTATTTCCTACCTAAAAATTCCGCCCCCGCCCCTACACAGTACATGTAATAATGGAAGCTAAATTTAATAGCACATCCTAAAACAAGTCTAGATGTCCACATAAAACATGATTTGTGGGTCTACTTACTTTATCAATTGAATTTTAGAAGGGTGTGACGTACAGAACCGTACAGTATGAAGGGAAAAACAACATCAAGTAATCCGTTCTTGTATTAACGCAATCTTGAAATAATCTTAATTCCTCTCCCTACCTGGAAACCCTAAAAATAAAATCCCCCCTGGGGGGGGGGGGGGGGGGGAATTCCCCACCGGTTGAGAACCACTGTTCTAGACCAACAGCACTGAGGCAGCAATGTGTGGTTGTCAGTCAGTATAAAGTCGATCACGTATCTCTAATTGATTCGTAGCCATACAAAGGTGGCATAATGGAAAGTATAGTTAGTACATTTACTTCTCAACACAGTGGTCAGGTTTCATTTTCTGTAGCAGAGGCAGGATTTTATTTTATTTTAACAGTACTGCTCTGGGGAATCAACCCAACGCCACCAGAAACTTTCCAGAATTTTATGGGATTGTCTATGAAGGAAAGGCAAGGAGAAAAGCAACTAGCCACCCCACATCATATGACTTATGTCGTGGGCTAAAATCTGTTAAGTTTTAAAGCCTTAACATTTTACACCACAACGGCAGTATCTGCAATGAGACTACCTGTTCAACTCATCTCTTGCCCATCTGACCAGGTTAGGTAGCGTCCCATGACATGTGGTCACGGTGATAATGCTGGATGAACGTCTGACCAGGTCACTTCCTTGCTGCCCAGAAAACTTATCACACATGACGAGGTTTGGTCAACGCCAGAGCCTGGCTGGTGGGGGGAAACATTCTAAATCTAATCCCATCCCACATGGAAATATGCTCGCAGCATTCTATTTGTTAGTTAGCAAACAACTTCTGAACAATTTCAGATTAAGTGAGTTTCGTTCCTGCGATTAATTTTAATGTATTTAAAATGTTAATAATATGTACTTGTTTTTAAACATGTACCAATCACTAAAAATGTCACATCTAATTTATTCTGTATTGTAGTGGTTTTCTAACTACTGTTTTAATCATTATTAGAAGATGAAACAGTTTTTTTAAAACTAAACCAACCCATCATTTTAAATGTCTCAACTGCTTGCAACGACGTTCTAACTCCGCACTGTAAGAGAATGTATGAACACGATATGCTAACTTTACGAATCCAATGTGGATGAGAGCGTTTTTTAACAGAACTGTGGTTATTGTAACTGTTTTGCTCGCAAGGTTGTACACGTGAGTAAACCATCCCTGTGATACTGATAGTAATAATAAACTAATAGTAATAATATAGTAATAGTTTATTAGGCCTTAACAACTAACGACACTATTAAAAACACTAGTTTTATATATAATTATTATGTTATTAATTAATATAATTATTATAATATTATAATTATTTTAGAAACAAGCAAGGCAATTGAATTATTGCTCACTGTCCTATCCTACTTTATTTTAAATGCACCGATAATATTAATAAGCAGCAAATACGGCGGACACAGCTAGAGAATCTAACATCAGCACTGACAACAAACTGATATCATCACAAAACTCACACTTACCATTGTGCTGATATCAGCAAGTGTGTGGACACACGGAAATAAAATGGAATATAGTTCAGGTCTCTATAAACCCCGATTTTATACGGCGCTTTATCCACGAACACAGCCTGGGCCAGTTATCTCCGCTCAACCCCACAAACCCCGCCCTCTATCGGCCCACTCTCTCGTGTGCGCCAGGATCTGCTGACGCCAGGTCGCGGTAAACAAAGTCGGACACCAGCGGCTGTCCTGAGGTGGGTGCAGCCTTCTGTTCTCATTCACAATACAAAATAATACAAAGTAACGCAGCTTTCGAGAACAGAAATACGAAACAATACAAGCATGTTGCGGCGATTAGCCCACTTCAGCAAACAAACACAACATAATCACAGAAAAGACCCTCCGGTGACTACATTAAGGCATAAAGACTGGATGAGAAGAATAAAAAGATGAAGAAATGAGAGCGATGAGGAGAAAATGCAAATTTGAAAAAGAAAAAAAAAATGTTGCTACTTATTTCAAAATCCCCGGCTGCAATACTCCAGTATTATATTACAGCCGGAGTTTCTGAGATAAGTAGAAACATTTTTTGTTTTCAAATTTGCATTTTCTCTTCATTGCTCTCATGTTTTCCCATCTTTTTATTCTTCTCATCCCGTCCTTATGCCTTAATGTAGTCACCGGAAGGTCTTCTCAGTGACTATATGTTGTGTTTTGTATATGTATTTGTTTGCTGATGAAGGCTAGTCGCCGCAACGTCCTTGTATTGTTTCGTAATTCTGTTCTGCAAAGCTGCGTTACTTTGTGTTATTTTACGAGGGTAAGTAAATAAGTAAGTCACAAATAGCTGTTGAAAGAAAAACTAAGGTAACTTGAAACCAGTTTATTTTTATGCATACATTGTCCCTTTATTCCTCAGCCCCTAGCAATTTCCCGTAAAGCGGTGCATAGTTGGGTCGAAAAAGTTACACGATCGAGTCAATAAGTAAGTCACACAGTTCTGTCGGATGGCGGGTAAATGAAACCAGGGCACGCAGTTCTAGGCACCGGTTTGGAAGGACTGATAAATCGATGGGACAAGTGCATCAATGTTGGTGAAAATTATGTTGAGAAATAAAGGGACAATGTGTGTATAAAAATAAACTGATTTCAGGTTGTTATCATATTTAGTTATCTTTCTACAGCCATTTGTGACTTACTTATTAACTTACCCTTGTATATTGTTTACATTTCCACAGCTTTACCGCAGTTCCTCTAATTATATTCATGTTCTCATTCACTGCATTTATGTTCACAATTAAGTTTCTAAACAAGGTTTCAGTTGGCCTTTGACGTTGACGTCCCGTTCAGAAGACATTGGCAAATTACTGGCCCTAGAAAATCAATCTACGTTCATCGCAACATCCTGCAAAGGACACGCGACATTTTGTGTGTTAAAATTAGTCTCGCAGCAAATAACAACGCCATTGGTGTGTGAAATGTTAGGCCTTCGTGTGTTCACATCATATAAGGTGGGGATGGTCAGTTCCTTTATCGTGGCATTTCCTTTCCAGATACTTTCCTGAAAATGGTTTGGTAAACATGTGTAATAAGGATGGTCGACCCGAGATAAATTATGTTAGAGGAAAGTAATCGTGCGTCTGCTGGGGATTGTACGTGGACCGCTGACTTGGTGGGCTGGCGCCATAACCACTGTGCCACCAGTGGGTGGGAGGTGGGGGGGGGGGGTGATAAGTATAGTATAGCGGAAGTTTAAAGGCCAGAGCATTCACTTCAGTGTACCGGGTTTTATCTCAAACGGCTCTCGTTTCGAAGAACAGCTTGTCAAAAGCGCCGCATATAGCACGAACTCCATAGCTCCAGCGACCAGAAGTTTCAGAGAAAATTGCACTCCTGAACATAATGGCGGAGTCCACAAACGAACCGACAACCTCCGGAGCCCGAGACAGCGGCCTTTTGGCTAATATCAAAGTGTAGTGTCTGCCCTTGACCTTGCCAGGGCCACAAGCAGAGGCGGTCATCCGAACGACACACAGGGACGTGGGGACCTGATGGGGCGGCTCTGGCCCCTGGGGGAACCGTGAGCCCTTATTTTAAAAAGAAAAAAAGGCTTAACCACTAACCCATGAAGAGCCTCGTGTGTAGTATTTAGCAGTGGAACTGGTAAAGTGACAATTAAACATTCGTTGTCCTTGCAACACACACGCGCGCGCACACACACACACACACACACACACACACACACACACACACACACACATGCAGAAAGAAAGAAAGAAAGAAAGAAAGAGACGTGAGGATTTATGCCCTCCCCCACCCCACCCCCACTTCCCCCATCCAACAAAATGCCTCGTGATGTGTGTTCAGCCATGCAGATACAAAACAACAACAAGATTGTGTAAGTAAATACGTATAATTAATATATAAAGTAAACATGTTTATTTAAACCTGCAAGTGCGAGCAGCAGGATCCACGCCATCCCCTTTTTTCCTCTAGTTCTTTCCGAGTTAAACCATGCGAAACGTCTCGTCGAGGCATAAGAATAACACTTTCGGAAAAGTACTTTTCAAGCAGATAAGATGTCACTTGTGGCAAATGTACCTCGTGAACTTTTACGGATTACTATGCATTCATTTTTCTTTGCGTGTTCTTTCAGTTACAACCACGCGAAATGTCTGGGCCAGACCTAAAAATAACATTTCTGAAAAACATCTTTTCAACTAGGAAAGGCGTCATTTGTGGCAAATGTATCGTGCGATCTTTAGCAGATTAATTAATAATATATACATTCACGGTGTGGTGATTTTGGTGACGGCAAAGAAGGAATGTTCAAGCCTCTATATGTTGCATACAAAAGCTTCTTTCAAGCTCTGTAGCTTTTTTCATGGGCCAACGAGTTTGAGGAAACCTCATGCATGACGTTTAATTCATACGCCTTGGATAAACGGCCATCTTAAACCTAAACTGAACTATCAAGGGATTACGGATTAGGCTGCGACTAGACATGCACTTGTCAGTCTGGCACTTGTCAGTCTAGCACTTGTCAGTCTGACACGTGTCAGTGGGGCACTTGTCAGTCTAGCACTTGTCAGTCTGGCACTTGTCAGTCTGGCACTTGTCAGTCTAGCACTTGTCGGTGGGGCACTTGTCAGTGGGGCACCTGTCAGTCTAGCACTTGTCAGTCTGGCACTTGTCAGTGGGGCACTTGTCAGTGGGGCACTTGTCAGTCTGGCACTTATCAGTCTGGCACTTGTTAGTCTAGCACTTGTCAGTCTGGCACTTGTCAGTCTGGTACTTGTCAGTCTAGCACTTGTCAGTGGGGCACTTGTCAGTCTGGCATTTGTCAGTCTGGCACTTGTCAGTGGGGCACTTGTCAGTCTGGCACTTGTCAGTCTAGCACTTGTCAGTCTGACACTTGTCAGTCTGGCACTTGTCAGTGGGGCACTTGTCAGTCTGGCACTTGTCAGTCTAGCACTTGTCAGTCTGGCACTTGTCAGTGGGGCACTTGTCAGTCTGACACTTGTCAGTCTGGCACTTGTCAGTCTGGCACTTGTCAGTCTGGCACTTGTCAGTCTAGCACTTGTCAGTCTGACACTTGTCAGTCTGGCACTTGTCAGTGGGGCACTTGTCAGTGGGGCACTTGTCAGTCTGGCACTTGTCAGTGGGGCACTTGTCAGAGGGGCACTTGTCAGTGGGGCACTTGTCAGTGGGGCACTTGTCAGTCTGGCACTTGTCAGTCTAGCACTTGTCAGTCTGGCACTTGTCAGTGGGGCACTTGTCAGTCTGACACTTGTCAGTCTGGCACTTGTCAGTCTGACACTTGTCAGTCTGGCACTTGTCAGTCTATCACTTGTCAGTCTGACACTTGTCAGTCTGGCACTTGTCAGTGGGGCACTTGTCAGTGGGGCACTTGTCAGTCTGGCACTTGTCAGTGGGGCACTTGTCAGTGGGGCACTTGTCAGTCTGGCACTTGTCAGTCTAGCACTTGTCAGTCTGGCACTTGTCAGTGGGGCACTTGTCTGTGGGGCACTTGTCAGTGGGGCACTTGTCAGTCTGGCACTTGTCAGCCTGGCACTTGTCAGTCTGGCACTTGTCAGTATACCGTCTCCCAACATCATGGGTGGTTGATGTTCATCTCGGAACAGTCATAATATCTGATGTGAGATGCCTTGAAGAGATTAGAACAAGAGTCGTCATGGAAAAGGTAGCCTTTTGCAAGTTGGAGAACGTACTGACCAATTAAAAAGATGTAATTTGCAACGGAAAAAAGAGTGTTGAGATGCTACATAGAACCTGTAGTTTTGTATGGATGTGAAGTGTGGTAATTAGCAAACAGGCTGAAAAGTAGCTGATGGCTGTGGAAATGTGATTTCTGAGTAAAATGCAAAGAATACCACGGACAGACAGAAAAACCAGTGACCAAGTCCTACAAGAACAAATGAAAATCGTACACTAACTAGAGAAATTAGATGTAGACAGTCACAATTTTGTCGTCACGTTATGAGAAAAATAAAATGGAGAACTTGGTGACAACTGACAAGATCGAAGAAAACAAGGGTAAGGCACAAATACATGGATGGTTTGGCCATGTGGCATGGTCGAGACAAGAACACATAGCTGATCCACGACTCTGGTGATCGTGTGAGACGGCGAAACATGACCGCCCACGCTTATCGGCATGGTACATGATGATGATGCTCATTACAGGTGTAGGAGTTCATGTCTCTCCATAGACGTCAGTCTGTGATGTTCTGGATCAACTCTGCTGATAATATTCTTCCATGCCACCATCTCAGTCCATCCACCATAATTTCACTTCGTCTGACTCTGTTTTGCCATTGATCTTTCCAGTTGTCATGATTGTTGTCATGACTCCAATGCCTCTCTTCTCATTACATGACCAAAGAAAGCTGTTTCTCTCTCTTTCTTATTGGTGTATATAATGTTTTAGTGTAACGTGCCTCCTGCAGGCAGTCGTTGTTGGCTTAAAGGTGTGCTCAACATGTTTGACAAATGGCTTACAGTGTAGGTCGAGTAGGATTCATACTGAATGACAACTAAGTTCAATCTCCATGAACGAGGATCCTACTGAATGACAATTCGGTTCAACTGCCCACATGTTGTCAACTAAACGGAATATCTGTGCAATGAGAGAACATCTTGCTTCATTCTTAAACGCATGCAGCAGCTGCAGTGGTTCGACGGGTGCAACTCCAAGGCCGTCCTTGTAGGGAAACATTTCTCTGCATGTTTCTTCCTGCGCTGCTTCTATGCTTGGGGAGTGTTGCTCTTTGTGCAAATCAACTCATAAGTCACTAATCAAGATCCAGACTTCTTAAGCAACCGGTCTGGTCTGCTGATGCCGAGGTAGCGAGTTCAACCTCTACACTGATCAATTGGACTAACATGTTAACTTCTCGTAGGGACGTAAATTACAGGTGCCTTTGAAGTCTGAGTGGATTCGCCTGATGGCGAGGGACACTGGTAATAGGGAAAGCTAATCCAAGCGCAAAAATGAGCCCAGTGTACCAGAAGTAGTAGCATGTGTACGGACTACGCTTGAGTTCAATGCGAGCGAAGGCAACGAAAAACAAAACGACCCGATCATGAAAACAAACAGCAAACAACGCGTTATCAGCAGTTGGTGAAACCGTTCATTGTGTTGGGTCATAAACGCCCTAAATATACGGATTGCGTCCTTCTGGTCTCCAAAGGCGCAGCTTGTGGTGAACAGTATAGGGAAGTGAGACCAAGGAGCCATTTGCAGGAAGTGACGATCCCTTGGGTAAGCCCAGTATCAGACCATTATGTATCAGTTCTGTTTCTCCGAAGCCGGAGAGTATCTGCCTGCAAGGCGAGGAACCACCAGTCTGCACACCAATAAGCCAGACATGGGACAACGGATACTCACGCAAACCTCAGGTCCGGTATGACATCACACTGATGTTGGACAACAGAATGTCTTCATCCGACATACAGGACTTCACGCTGGAGTTCACAGCCAGCGAACACAAGCAAGCAAGCAAGTATCAGTTCTGCATGTATGGAAGCTTCTTTAGATGGAGGCGAATGCCCATGTTCTACCCTTGGCTTTTCCCGAGGGCTGGGGTGCGTGCATGCAGCTGTTTTTCGCGGGTCTGTTGGGGAGGGCTCCATTTGTTGATGGCAGCACGAATATGACGTCACCACTCTGAGGCCGGGGAATTCCACTAAATTACCGGGAAAACAAACTCGGTTAATAAAGGCTGGGAAGAAGCCGGGGGACCTCACTGCTGTAAACAGGCAGAACACAATTACGTTCACAACTAAACAAACATATCGAACGAAAAGAAGAAGGGGGGGGGGGGGGGGAGGGAAGAAAAAAAGAACAGTAGCAGAAGAAGAATAACAAGAACAACAACAACCAGAACAACAACAACAATAATAACTAGAAAAAAAATATCAACAACAATGACAACAACAAGAAGAGTAACAATAACAAGAAGATGAAGAACAACAACAACAACTTGGAAGCACTAGATTCGAGTTTCGCTCTCGTTTGGTCTCGGCAGTAGTGCATATCCTTGACTGGGTCCGGGATCAAACCTGGATCACACCCGCGTCACACGCAGTGATCCGGGTTTGATCCTGGGTTTAGTCAAGAATATGCACTACTGACGAGCTCAAACGAGAGCGAAACTCGGGTCTGGTGATTCCAAATTGACGTGGACAAGGCCTTAGGTTAGTACCGGAATACGATCAGCGTTGCCAGTAGTGGGTTGTGCCCAATATTTAAATTTCAAATCCCGGGGAAAATACCAAATAAATCAACAACAACAACAGCAAGAACAAGAAGAAGAAGAAACACTATGGTGGAGACACAAACTTAACCACTGTCTACGCCCCTACTTGTAGCACAAGACTGGACACGTTCTATGCGGTTATTGCCTGCTCTTGTCAGATATCCTGGATCCTTCTATTTTAAACTACTTTAATGATTAGATATGTTCACAGTGCGGGGCAGTGATGTGTGTATGTAGTGTGTGTGTGTAGTGTGTGTGTATGTATGTGTGTGTGTGCAGTGCGTGTGTGTTCGATCATCCCTGTGTACGTAGTGCATTAAAAGTAACGCCCGTTTCTATGCCGTTAATTTGTAACCCTTCCTATCACCCTCTGGGCTATGAATTCTCTCGATCAGTATTAGGCTCAGGGTTGCCACTTTTTTTTGACCAAAAGTATCTAGAAACGGCCCAAACAACATCCATAAATATCTAGATTTCGTTGGAAAGTATCTAGGAAAAAGTATCCAGATTGAGAAAGTAAGAAATTACATATGTATTGATGTGACTGCCGCTCTCCCTGGCGAAAAGTTTACGGCTGTCGCCGTAATCCCGTATATTCTCGTGAGTAACGCAGCTGCGCCCGAACCAACAGCGGTTCGAGCCGCGCTGGTACCTTACAGGGGTATGTGAGCCGGTCGCTCAGAAAGCAATGGCAAACTACTGAGCGTAATCTTGCCTTGTACATCAACAACAGCTAAAAGATTCTGATGTTGACTGCACCATCCTGTAAGGGATATGCAACATTAAAAAGAAAATTGATGTGACTTACCTATAGAATCATGTCCTCATCTTCACTGATGCCTGTCTCACAAGATGCACTTAGCTTGGATGATGAAGTTGAAGCTTCACATTCAAAATGACTCTGGTATGCTTTAGCTGTTCCAATTTCTTTTATTACATGATCAGGGAGCTGATAAGTTGAACAGCATTTTCCTGCTCTCATCAGACCAAATCTTATTGTCAAGATAGCATTAAAGAGGTCAAGTTTTATTTTGTTTCTTAGTTTAGATTTTCTATAATTCGTAGTACTGAAAACTCTTTCCACGTCAGCATTTGAATAGGGTAGTATCATGGCAGACATCGCACATTCAAAGAGCTCACGGAATGGACTGTTACCTGAGACATCTTTAAATTGTCTTACTTCACTCCAAAAAGCTTCAGTTTCTGTTTTGTTTGTCTAGTCAACCAAATTTATTTTTGTTAACTAATATTCTGCTTCCGCCGCACTATTATCAGTAGCCCCTAAAAATTTAATAACTTGACAATATTTAGGTATGTCCTTTACTGGCTGAGGTATGTTGTTAATAGAAAAGAGTGAAATATTTTTCAATACATCTAAATTTTCAGGAAGTCTCTGCTTCAGTTGATCGAATAATGAGACAAGAAAATCTTGACAGCGCTTTCTTAAGTTGTTCTCTTCATTTTCTGTTAACAGTCCTTTTGTTTTTAAACCATCAATTTTTGATTCGATTTGGTATCCCAGGTATGGCTTGGGAGCCAAATAGCTCTCTATAGTGCAAGTGAACAAGTCAGCTTTACAAGTTGGCAATATAAGTCTTTTACCAATTGAGTGAAATAGCAAAGTGAGATCGTCAAGTAATTTAACTTTATCAACATTTTGAGATTCAAATAGTTTATTAACTTTTTGCACTTCACTTAAAATGGGTTGTGAAAAGAGAAGGAATGCCAAATTTTTTTCATCACTGTACATTCCATATAGTATTTCAGCTGTGTAGCACTTTTCTTTTTGTCTTGTTATTTCGAAGTGTGTCTTCAACTCCAACCATCGGTTCACAATTACTTCAACAGCTGGTTGAATTGATAACCATCTAGTTTTGCAATATGACACAATTTTCAGTGGTGAGGAACTATCATTTAATGCTTTATATAAATTATTATATTGCTGCTGTCTGACAGATGATTTGGAGAACCAGTTATGTGTTTCAGCAATAAGGAATTCCAAATTCCTTGGTAAACATTCTGACTGATGAGGCATGTGATAATGCTAGCTGCAAGGAATGACACGCACATTTTATGAGGATTAAAGATGGGATATCTTCCTTCAATTTTGCATACACGCCATGGTTGATTCCGACTATTACCGATGCATTATCGGTTCCAATTGCAGCCAAATTATTTAAGTTTAAATGTTTACCGACCAAAAGTTTCTTCAGTGCCCTTATGCGCCATTTTACTCATTACCGGGGGGGGGGGGGGGGTTGCCAGATTGTTGAGCGTTGACCCAAGTCAGTTCAAAGTTTAAATAATGGCAGTTACCATAATTTACGCTCGTCCAGACACATAAAATGGGTAAATGACACCGAAAGAAAAGTAAAATCTAGAAAGTATTCAAAATATCCGACTCCAAATGAAAAGTATCTAGAATTGCATCCAGCATCCAAACGTCAGAAAATGGTATCCAGACGCCGGCAAAAACCTCTAGATCTGGATATAAAATATCTAGAATGGCTACTATGATTAGGCTTTAGTGCATCAGAAATCGTCTGACGAATGTTGCGTCCCTGGTCCCTTCCCCAGCACGACGACACTACTGCGGCAACCGTTAATTAGCCCTTACTGCTACACACACACACAAACAAACACACACACACACACACACACACACACACACACACACACACTGGCTAGCACGCTTGCCTGCCGGCGCCGTGGCTGTGGGTTCGAATACGTTTCGAAGCAGATTTTTAAAAAAAATTGAACTGAATTCCCAGGTCGACCTAGCCGACAATGGGCGCCAGGAAATATCTTAGGGGATAAAGACGGCACGCGTAATATTTACCACATCACAGATCGAGTGCCGATTATTTATATAAATACGGGGTTGGCACCATGTGGTGGATATGTACCGAAGTGTGTAAAAAAGGATCGTTTGCTTTTTTTTTTTTTTACTATATACAGTCAACATGGTTGGTAAGTGATATAAGCTCGATCCTCGCCGGCGTTACGGAGTTGGTGCAGCCGTGTTGGGATATGGGGCAGCATCATCCACCAGGGGTGGAAGCAGGAGAGAGCAGCATGGCATAAGGCGGCCCAAGAGATGTGCAAAGGCAATCAATCGGCAAAACAAAGCGAAAACGCCTCGGCAACATTTTTAATGAATATTACGCTGGAACTTCGTAGCGCTTCAGAGAGAGAGAGAGAGAGAGAGAGAGAGAGAGAGAGAGAGAGAGAGAGAGAGAGAGAGAGAGAGAGAGAGAGAGAGAGAGAGAGAGAGAGAGAGAGAAGGAGAGAAAGAAGGAGAGAGGGAGTAGGGCGAGAACTAAGGAGAGAGAGAGAGCGAAAGAGAGAGCGAAAGAGAGAGCGAGAGCGTGAGAGGGCAAAAGAGAGCGAGAGGAAGAGAGACAGAGAGCGAGAGAGAGAGAGAGAGAGAGAGAGAGAGAGCGTGAGAGACTGAGAGATAGATAGTGAGACAGCGAGGTCAAACCCTGGAGAAACTGATCCATCATGCAGACGTGACTACGCGTCAGCGGATTCGTTTAAACATTTAGCAGTTCAGAACGATTTAGGTTTCCAATACTACAGCAACATCGGGCACCCGATCAGACGATCCTTGCCAGGAACTGGCTAAAGGCCTATGCAGTAGTTAAAGTTAGTTGCATATCTTTTACGGACGTAGCAGTCCACCCAGCATTCTTGGCTGTTCGTGATTCCTGAGTAGACATTGTGTAAATCAACGAACACGGGAAGTGAAATTGGTCAGATTGACAAGAATTAATCACAAGTGACAAATAAAACGTTTCGGCAAAAGGTTTCAACAACACACATACAACAGCTACATATACAATATCATCATCCAGTGCCTTGCCGGCTGGCGTGGGTGATCATATCTCTCCACCTCCCCCGATGTGTCTCCACCTTGCCGTGGTGGGGGATCTTGCGTGTCCCATCGACCCCATGTGCTTGCCGATGGGTGAAAACTACATATCGGACGGCTCGTGGGATAGGGACCAGACTAAGAGAGACACAACCTGCTGCTCTGCAGGTAAGACTGAGGATAGCACAGTCAAAATCAGGCAAACGATCCCTAAATCGCAGTCCGGGCATAACCTCTAAGGTTCCCATCCGAGGTGTATGGCTGAACGTCTCTAAGCCATAAACTCTCGGAAGTGAGAGCCTGGCCGACACAAACCTACATCAAAATTGTGATGATGTGCTGACAACGCTACATGCTCGGCGCAGATTCGTTCGATGGCTCTTAGCTGGGGGATATGAGGTATCCCCGGATGAAAGGGCCTGACCGTTACTCGCCCACAGACGCACGGAGGTAAGGTGCTGAGCCGGCAGCACATGTAGCCTACCTCGTGAGTGAGTAAAAAAGGTGGAAAAACACCTCGGTCGCACGTCTCGCAGACGTCCGATAGTCTGTAACTACACTCATGGAGTGAGTGTAGTCAAAGGTGGAAAATTGTCTCGTTGACACGAAATGGAACGCCTGTCTTGCGAATCCATTACGTGGCAGCCCGAAGCGAAAGCTTGCTGTGTGGAAGCCGAAAAAAGAGTCTCGAAACCCGAGGAAGGCTAACCTCATTAAAAAATGTCCGCCGGAAGCCGGAAGTGTCGTCCTACGGGTGGCAAACTAAAAATTGACACTACGCATTTACGTCCGAGTGAAATGTCTCGTCCGAATGTCTCTTGTGCTAGGAACAGCTCTGACTACCTAGTTTCCGAATGCCGCTCTTGTTCGGAACAGCTCTGACTAGGTAGTTTTCCGAATGTCTGTCGTGCCTGGAACAGCTCTGACGGGCGCAACGACAAGCACATGTCCGAAAACTCGCTGAGTGGATACCGTCTGCAAACCTGTCTGGTTTGTGCGGGAATGGCCCGGGGCAAACGAAATGACCAATATATTGAAGTGAGGATTTAAAGCAGCCATGAGCAGGACGTGACGATTCCCTCGGCTAACACAGAACCAGGGCGTTATGTGTCGGCCCTGCAACTATGGAAGCAACCTTGGATGGCGGAAAATGCTATGGACTGTCCCTGCCTTCCTTTGAGGGATGACCGTTGTCTTCGACCGTTCTAACTTGGCCAGCATGTTTGTAGATGGCACCACAAAAGTGAGAGTCTCCCAGGAATGCTACCTGGTCAAAAAAGCACGCTAAAGTCGATGTGTTGGCCTACGGGTTTCGGCCCAAGGGCGCATAACAGACACACCGCAATCATATCTGAAAAAACACTCCGGATGAACGAAAAGAAGAAGAAGAAAGATATCTCTCCACAAATTGCGATCTCCGATGGCATGAATCAATTCGTGTGATGACTGTCTTGCGTACCATGACCCAAGTCTGTGAAGAATTTTCTCACGCTGTCTTCCTCTATCTTTCTTTCCGCAAATCTTTCCGGTTGTCACAGAATGTTCCAGTATTTGACGTCTCATAATATGGCCAAATAATGATGACTGCTTTTTCTTTAATATTTGCGATAAGCTGTCTTTGCGATTTGGCTTCCCTCAAAATGTCCCGATTGCTCATTTTGGTTGTCCAATTATTTTTCAGCATGTTTCTATAAAATCACCAGCTTCCGGTCCCCAGCATGGCGGTTAGGCATTGAACAGATACGGCCTCTGGAGTATTTGTCTTTGTGGCTGCGGTTTGCATTTCGCATTTTCCTCATGTTGAACTGGTAGTATATGGTTCCGTCGCCCTGCTACTGAGTGAGTGCGTGGCGCGACTCTGTGAGCTGTGATATTCACGTGGAATGCTTCTACATGTCCGCTCTTGTGTGTACAGTGACCTGCATGTTCGGAACAATGGCTACCGGCTGTTGCTGAATTGACTGATTTGCCTTTTCGGTTCACGAGTGCATTTTGCAAGAGGCTCCTGGGAGTCGGCGCCGGAGCTACGGAGTTCGTGCTTAATGCGACACTTTCGGCGGGTCGCCCTGCGGATAGAGACAGCCATGTGAGAAAACCCGGTTAAATTAGGTCTTTCTGGTGACTGCCGAGTCCATCGACGATGAACCATGGTTTTCGTGGATGAATTTTGTGTTGGCATTTTGGCGGCGGCATTATGCACAGTGTACCTGTGCGGGCTGTTGGCTTGCCGAGACTCCTGTCTGCTCCACATTTCACATTGGACAGTAGGGAGCATTTTGTGTGATATTCACTGGCACAGGAACGGAGCATAAAAGGGACGACCAGTTGCCGTGAAGTTGGAACCTCGACTAACTAACTATCTATAAAACCACATCTCCAATGCTTCCGGGGATATTTTTGTCGTCTGTTTATTAATTGTCAACAATATAAACAATCGAAATTAAAACAAACGGTCGAAATAGAAATTAACTAAAAAATTACCGTATGCCAGGTGCAAAAAGAAAATTATAATCTGCACAGTCGCAGTGATGTCACAAGCCATTCGGCCTGAGCCCCTCAGGCTCAAGACCCCTGTCCTACACCGCAAGGTACTACAGTCAGTGATGACAAGAACACAAATATGGGGAGGTGGAAGGGAAGGTCGTGGCCAGGGGTCAGACCGCTTGCCAGTGTCGTAGGTTCATGTTCGTACTACGCCATTTGGTTCACGGTTGCAGTTCTTTTCTGAGACCCTTGGGGGTTGTCGCTGGAACTACGGAGTTCGTGCTCTGTGCGATGCTTTCTACAAGCCGATATGCGGAAAAAGGGCTGATCTTTATGGTGTAGAACCCGGTGCAATAAAATCGAGGTCTTGCCATTGAACCCTAGTGTGTGTGTGTGTGTGTGTGTGTGTGTGTGTGCGCGCGTGCGTGCATGCGTGCGTGCGTGTGTGTGTGTGTGTGTGTGTGTGTGTGTGTGTGTGTGTGTGTGTGTGTGTGTGTGTTGGGGGAGTTCGATCGCTTTGAACTCATGTGTAGTCCAATTCCAATTCCAATTCCAATTTTCAAAACAAAAATTCCAAATTCGGCCTCGTTCAACCTGCTTCCTCAGCTGTGGTTATTGTTGTGGTCCGTGGTTTTTGTGGGTTCATTCACCCTAATTCTTGTTTTGTGCGCTCTTACGAGTAAGTCCTATCTCGGACTGGTTATGCAGCGTTTGTGTAGCGGTTGACGTCAGCAGAGGGATCGGTCGGCGGCTGTCCTTTGTGCATGTTTCCTCTTGTGGTTTTCTTTGTTGGCGCAGGCTCCTGGTTCGTCTGGCTTGACTGGTTGCAGCCCTTAAAAGGACTTTTTATTTGGTATTTTTGCCTTCTCATTTGTGTTTTGCCTGTAGAAGCTTTTCGATGTGATATGCCTCCTTGCACTTTCTTTCACTCCGCTTCCCGCGTTTGAGTTCTTGCTGTCTTTTGATTGCTTCCTCCGTGCTTAGCCATGGGATGATGTAGCGAAACGCCAGTGGTCCATGTCCTTATGCATTCTTTTATTTTGGGTAGACAGGGGGGAAACGGCTTTCGGAAGCTCTCAGTTCTCTTGTTCTCTCAAATCTCCATGAAAGATGGTTCTTTGGGTTATCTTCCTATCACAATCTTTACATGGAGCAAGTAGCCAATGTCTTTCACATCGGGTAAACCCGATGGAGCGCCTTGCGCCAAATGTGCCCTGGTGCGGCTGCTAAGCAATTCATGGCCGTGTACACACCTACCGTTGGATAGTGGCATCTTGTCAAGTCGATTTGAAGATTGGGACAGAGATGCAACATCCTACTGAAGTGGTGAAGAAAGGTAGGGCTTGGGTTGTGGGTACTCCAGCCAAACATGGAGTTATAAATATACAATGTGTTGAAGGGGAAGATGAATTGGCGAAAGGCCAATCATAACCAATGACGAGTTGGGTGACCGTTAGCCGATCTGGCTGCGCGTCTTGTCCTTGGCATAGCCGGGGAAGTGAATCTGAACCATATATCTCCCAAGAGGATTTCATTTGTTCTTGGCGTCAGATGAGCTGTTGCTATCTTTCTGTCTACGGCTTGAATTGGACAGATTGTCATCTTTCTGTTGTATATACTCAGTGGATGGCTATGGTATTCTTGGGGATGGGGTACACCAATCTCTGATCTATCTTCTTGAGCCAGAAGAGGCCATTCACAGGACTATCTCTTTCATCTGTTACTAGATAGGATGATGTAGGGAAGATAATGGACTTATTTATCTCATTTAGAGAACCTGCATTCCGCTAAATCTATGTGTTCTGTGGGGCACTGCTGGTACATTGCGGCGACAGCTCAAACAAGAGCAGAGCCGGGAGGGGGTAGTATCTTCTTTCCTATTCTTGCAGGGAGTGGGGAACTACACTGCGTGCCATACAACCCCATTACTATACTATTAGGTAATGAGATGTAACACACAGATTACTGGGCGCACCACACCACAAGATCTTGCGGGTGAGAAAGGCATGGTTTGCAAGTGAGAGGGAAGCATGGGAATGAATGTGCCCAATCATAATAAAGGCTTGGTATGAGTGTGGAGGGTGTGTCTTGTGGCCAAAAAGACAACCGGACTTCGTCCAGCTGGAGGTCTACTCAAACCCGGACGTGGCCAATCCAGGGGCTACCTGACAGGTCAGGCCTAGTCATTCAGGTATTAAATATAGTGTATTTGTGTGATACATGAGTCAGCCCAGTCGCTCAGGTTTTGTTTATCATTTCCAGGGTCCTCTTCTATGGGAAGTGACTATGTCTTCTAAGGGACATTATCACCAGTGCTTCTAGGCTAACGCCAATATGTCCAACGAGGCCAACTCAAGGTTTGGTGTGCTTAACTCTGAGACAGAGGCAAGGTGCAGGTCTTGAGGCAAGGACAGTTTGTATGACTGGTGCATTGCCGGTTTTGTTTTAACAACATACGCCTGAGAGCAGTTGTTGTCTGGAGGGAGCCTGAGAGTGATTTTCGGGCCTACCCATTTTATACGGGACATTAAAAGGACCCATCCATTATCCTTCACAAACACCTCACCTTATCGGCAACACTAAAGCCTTTCATAGGTCAGTGAAGACCTAGTGCCGAACTAATTCAGATGACAATGAACAGAAGTCCTCAACACACCAGTCGCTTGGATTCTACAAAAGCCGGTTGAACCTACACCCAGTTGCTGGAGAAGGAAGGAGATTCGGACATCTTTGGTGAGAAGTGTGTGGACAGATCAGACAGTATCTGAAGCTGGATCTGTGACTGTGGCGACTTGAGGCTCTGTGTTGGAACTTTACCAGTGTAGTGTCTGTGTAGATCTATCTGTTTATCTGCCTTTATGTGTTCCTGTGCTGTTCTTGATTAGGTTAATAAAATTACTTCCAAGTTGTTCTGACGACTGCCATGTTATTTATGCGTCAGCCAGAAGAACACTGCAGGAAATAGGTCCCTAGGTCGAAAGGAAGCGTGACAGTGTGTCCAGGGAAAACGGGAGGAGGGTTGGCAGGTAAAGACCTATCCCAGCCAGGGCTATAGAAGATATTTGAAATATTGTGACCGGGCTATTTGGGACCCTCCACGTAGCTTGTTACAATTTCTGGGGGCACGTCCCGGGATATTTGAAATCCTGGTGGAGTTTTGGCTGATGTAGTGATAGGGGACAGATATCCTTGTCTTCTATCAATAGGTTCTGCCTACCGTGCCTGGCTATTGTCTATACTCTTCCTGACACAGACTGACCGACATACGACGTGTTGTGGTCGTGTAATGTAACTTGTTGTGTAATTGTGAGAAAAATTTTATTAGACAATTACCTCTTCCCTTACCCGCTGAGTTCAAGATGGCATCAGCTGGGTTTAATGTCGCTGACGTACAGGCTACAGGGCGTGAGATGGGATATGATGGAGCGGAGTTACAGAAATATGTGCAGGAGGTGGAAAGAGACTACAGACAGGCTGTGCGCGAAGCCAAGAGGATTGAGGCGGAGGCTGAGGTTAAGAGGATGGAGGCTGAGGCTAGGAAGATGGAGGCCGAGCAGGCAGTCAGAGACCATGAGTTCCGTATGAGAGAGTTGGAGCTGAAAGCTCAAACTGCCAAGGAAAGAGACGGTGCAGTGGGAGACGCAGTTCTCCCTGACTCAACAACTTCTGGTAGCGGTCCATACCAGGCAATGAAGTTCCCATTACTCCCGTTCGATGAACACAAAGATAAGATCGACCAGTATCTTCACAAATTTCGGTCGATGGCTTTGGCTATGGGATTGGAGCGAGGGAAATGGAACTTGAAACTCTCACAGGGCCTGAGGGGGACCGCGTACGAGGTCTATTCTAGGTTGCCACCTGGTATGGAGAATGACTATGAAGCTCTGGAGAAAGCACTTTTGAAAAGGTTCCAGATGACAGCTCATACTTATCGACAACAGTTCAGAAAGTCGAAGAGAGAGCCAGGAGAGATGTTCGCAGCCTACAGTGTCAGATTGAAGTCTTACCTTTTGAAGTGGATGTCTTTAGCTGGATTTGCTAACGACTATGAAAGTTTGGAAGAATTGGTGGTCGTGGACCAAATGAAGAGAATGATGCCTAAGCCATTGCAAACCTTCTTGCTTGAAAATGGGGCAGAAAGGTTGGACATAGTGAACACGTTGGCGGAAAGGTATGTGCTAGCTCATGGGGATAATGGGGAATTGTCACAACCCAATCCCCGACCACCAGACACATGGGCTGGAAAGAAGAAGAACCCTAAAACAGCTCACACCAAGAAGGAGGATCCTTTCGATAAAGTTCCTAGTAAGAAACCCTCCGGTAAGAGTCCACCTGGATCTCCTAAAAGAAAGTGGAGTGAAAAGTGGTGCGCCTATTGCAAATCTCCCACACACAATACGGTAGATTGCCGGCGTAAACAGAAAGACTCTCACTATGCTGCTTGTCTTGTAGAAACCGGGGAAGGGTCTCACAAGGAGGTAGAAGGGAGGGATCTTGGGAACAAAGATTTAGAAAAACCACCAGTAGTAGAAACGGTACTTGTGAACGGTCAACCAGTTGAGTGTCTCTACGACACAGGTCTGCAGTTTGAGGCTGTAATTTCATCACATTTAGTGAGCCCAGAGCAGCTAACCGGGGAATCTATTGAGATTCAAACGGCGACAAAGAGTGCGGTAGCGATGTCTCTTCCAATTGCGAAGGTGGACATCAAATCAAAATATGTTACCGGCACTATACAGGCGGCCGTTCTGCTAGATCCTATCTTCCCAATGATCTTGGGTTGTCGCTACGTCTTTCTAGGGATTCCAACCGAACCCATGTACGTAGGGGCAATGCAAACCAGATCTCAATTGGAGGATGAGCAGACGCCGGCCTTGATTGTGAATCCCTTGCCTGGGGAGTTACGAGCTGCTCAAAGCCAGGATGCTACTTTGCAACCTTGCTTCAACCAGTTGCCAAAAGGTTCTGACCCACCAAGACGGGGTCAGTATTATATGAAGAATCGGTTACTGTACCGGAGAGCCGGAGTGGAGGATCACCAGCATGGACAGCTGGTGGTTCCTAAGGCTTATCGGGAACAGCTTCTTCATATGGGACACACCATTTCTTTCAGTGGACATATGGGTGTCGGGGCAACTCTCCAGCGCATTTCCTGCCATTACTACTGGCCAGGGATGACTGGAGACGTGCGTAGGTACGTCAAGTCGTGCCCAGAGTGCCAGCGTGTGGCACCAAAACACTGGACAGCTCCGGTAGTTCTGGGAGACATGCCCATTATGAACTCTCCTTTCGAGAGAGTTGCCATCGATCTTGTTGGTCCTCTTCCTAGGACTAGGAAGAGGAATAAGTACATTCTCACGATGGTGGATTGCTGTTCCATGTGGGGCGAGGCGATACCTTTGGCCACAATCGACTCTAAGCGAGTGGCTGATGCACTGATGGAGACCTTTACTAGGTTGGGATTTCCCAACCAGATCCTAACGGACAATGGGTCTCAGTTCTGTGGTAAGCTGATGGAAGAAGTCTTTCGTATCTTCCAGACCAACCACATTCACACAAGCCCGTATCACCCTCAGTCTAATGGGCAAGTAGAGAGGTTTAATGGTACCTTGATGACCATGCTTCGGAAGCTGGCACAAGAGAAACCAGACAGATGGGATGAGTATATCTCAGCCGCCTTGTTCGCCTATCGGGAGGTTCCCCATGGGTCGACCGGGTTGCCTCCAGCCACTCTACTATTCGGGAGGCCAATCAAGGGTCCCTTAGAAGCCTTATTGAGATGTTGGACAGAGGAGGAAACTTCTGAAGAAGCTGTATCCTCATATAAATACGTCGAAGAGTTAAAGAAGAAACTCCAGACGGGTTGGGCTTTGGCCGCTCAGAATCTGAGGGCGGCCAGAAAGAGACACGCGGCCTACTACAATAGAAGGACGAAAGATAGGTCTCTTAAGGTGGGGGATCGGGTTCTGTTGTTACTTCCAGTAGGTTCCAATAAACTCGAGATTGGTTGGCAGGGGCCTTTCCCGGTGGAAAGGGTTGTCTCCCGCACCAACTATGCCATCCGGATCAGGGGGAAATCCAAAATCTTCCACATTAACCTTCTCAAAAAGTATGAAGAACGATCTGATGGTACTTCTCTCCCACTCATGACTATGGCGGTCGCGATGGAAACTGAATCGGGCGAGGAAACGGATAGGGGGTATCCATTACACCCTGGGGAAACCTATAGGGATGTACATATAAATCCTGATCTGTCGGCTGAAGAAACAGACCGTGTCATCCGTTTGTTGGAGTCCCATCAGCAGATTCTTACCGATCGGCCAGGGCGGACAGGGTTGGTCGAGTTTGATATGACTCTGACTACCCAAGACCCCGTTCGCCAGAAAATATATCCAGTGCCATTTTCGAAAGAGAAGGCCCTGGAAACTGAAATCCAGAAGCTTCTGGACGACGACATCATCACTCCTTCGACTTCTCCTTATAATGCCGGGGTTGTCTTGTTGAGGAAGCCAAGCGGGGAACACCGCTTATGTATTGATTACAGGCATTTAAATAGTTGTACGACATTCCAAGTTGAGCCGTTACCAAACACAAATCAATTGTTTGCCAGATTAAATAGGGCAAAGTACTTCTCAAAAATTGATTTAAGCCGGGGATATTATCAGATCCCTGTGAAGCCTGAGGTTCGGCCCATGCTCGCTTTCAGTACTCCGAGTGGCCATTACGAATTTAAGGTGATGCCTTTTGGGCTGAGCAATGCGCCCAGTGTGTTCACACGCATGATGAGAAAGTTATTAGACCCTTTAAGGGATCCCTCTGTCGTCTCGTTTATGGATGATATTCTCATCGCGTCTGACAATCTGAAAGATCACCTGAAATCCTTGGAAAAGATCTTCATAAGATTGAAAGAGGAGGGGTTAACCGCCCGTCCAGCCAAATGCATGATTGGATATCAATCTTTGGAATTTCTGGGACACACTATTACCCCAGGGGGACTGGTACCGGAAGAAAAGAATATTGAGAAGGTCCGTCTCGCACCCCGTCCTAAATCCAAAAAGGATGTTAGGTCTTTCTTGTCTCTGTGTGGGTTTTACCAGAAATTCATTCCAAAGTTCAACGAAATTGGAGCGCCGTTAACCGAAACCCTGAAGAAAGGATCGCCAGATCCTATAGTCTGGACCCCGAGCTGTGAAGAGGCTTATGGGAAGCTGAAACAGGCGTTAGTGGATAGGCCAGTCCTGCAACTCCCGAATTTGGAGAAAACGTTTGTTCTGAGAACCGACGCGAGTAACATAGGGATTGGAGCAACTCTGTTGCAGGAAGGGCGAGATAATCCTTCGGTGTTGTGTCCGGTGGCGTATGCCAGTAGAAAACTGTTACCCGCCGAACGGAATTATTCCACCGTCGAACGGGAATGTCTAGCTCTAGTGTGGGCGGTACAGAAATTTCAACCTTATCTGTATGGAGTCCAGTTCAAAGTGCAGTCCGACCATCAACCTCTGACGTTCTTGGCAACTTCTAAGAAACTGAACGCGAGGTTGATGAGATGGTCATTGCTCCTACAACCGTATCAGTTCACGGTCGAATACATCCCCGGAAGGGAGAATGTGGGAGCAGATTTTTTATCACGGCATCCTATGGTTGAATGTGAGGGTGGGGTCATTCGAACAGAACCACTGACAGTAGAAAGTTCGTAGGGTTCGACTTTCTTAAGAGGGGGCCTATGTAGCGAAACGCCAGTGGTCCATGTCCTTATGCATTCTTTTATTTTGGGTAGACAGGGGGGAAACGGCTTTCGGAAGCTCTCAGTTCTCTTGTTCTCTCAAATCTCCATGAAAGATGGTTCTTTGGGTTATCTTCCTATCACAATCTTTACATGGAGCAAGTAGCCAATGTCTTTCACATCGGGTAAACCCGATGGAGCGCCTTGCGCCAAATGTGCCCTGGTGCGGCTGCTAAGCAATTCATGGCCGTGTACACACCTACCGTTGGATAGTGGCATCTTGTCAAGTCGATTTGAAGATTGGGACAGAGATGCAACATCCTACTGAAGTGGTGAAGAAAGGTAGGGCTTGGGTTGTGGGTACTCCAGCCAAACATGGAGTTATAAATATACAATGTGTTGAAGGGGAAGATGAATTGGCGAAAGGCCAATCATAACCAATGACGAGTTGGGTGACCGTTAGCCGATCTGGCTGCGCGTCTTGTCCTTGGCATAGCCGGGGAAGTGAATCTGAACCATATATCTCCCAAGAGGATTTCATTTGTTCTTGGCGTCAGATGAGCTGTTGCTATCTTTCTGTCTACGGCTTGAATTGGACAGATTGTCATCTTTCTGTTGTATATACTCAGTGGATGGCTATGGTATTCTTGGGGATGGGGTACACCAATCTCTGATCTATCTTCTTGAGCCAGAAGAGGCCATTCACAGGACTATCTCTTTCATCTGTTACTAGATAGGATGATGTAGGGAAGATAATGGACTTATTTATCTCATTTAGAGAACCTGCATTCCGCTAAATCTATGTGTTCTGTGGGGCACTGCTGGTACATTGCGGCGACAGCTCAAACAAGAGCAGAGCCGGGAGGGGGTAGTATCTTCTTTCCTATTCTTGCAGGGAGTGGGGAACTACACTGCGTGCCATACAACCCCATTACTATACTATTAGGTAATGAGATGTAACACACAGATTACTGGGCGCACCACACCACAAGATCTTGCGGGTGAGAAAGGCATGGTTTGCAAGTGAGAGGGAAGCATGGGAATGAATGTGCCCAATCATAATAAAGGCTTGGTATGAGTGTGGAGGGTGTGTCTTGTGGCCAAAAAGACAACCGGACTTCGTCCAGCTGGAGGTCTACTCAAACCCGGACGTGGCCAATCCAGGGGCTACCTGACAGGTCAGGCCTAGTCATTCAGGTATTAAATATAGTGTATTTGTGTGATACATGAGTCAGCCCAGTCGCTCAGGTTTTGTTTATCATTTCCAGGGTCCTCTTCTATGGGAAGTGACTATGTCTTCTAAGGGACATTATCACCAGTGCTTCTAGGCTAACGCCAATATGTCCAACGAGGCCAACTCAAGGTTTGGTGTGCTTAACTCTGAGACAGAGGCAAGGTGCAGGTCTTGAGGCAAGGACAGTTTGTATGACTGGTGCATTGCCGGTTTTGTTTTAACAACATACGCCTGAGAGCAGTTGTTGTCTGGAGGGAGCCTGAGAGTGATTTTCGGGCCTACCCATTTTATACCGGACATTAAAAGGACCCATCCATTATCCTTCACAAACACCTCACCTTATCGGCAACACTAAAGCCTTTCATAGGTCAGTGAAGACCTAGTGCCGAACTAATTCAGATGACAATGAACAGAAGTCCTCAACACACCAGTCGCTTGGATTCTACAAAAGCCGGTTGAACCTACACCCAGTTGCTGGAGAAGGAAGGAGATTCGGACATCTTTGGTGAGAAGTGTGTGGACAGATCAGACAGTATCTGAAGCTGGATCTGTGACTGTGGCGACTTGAGGCTCTGTGTTGGAACTTTACCAGTGTAGTGTCTGTGTAGATCTATCTGTTTATCTGCCTTTATGTGTTCCTGTGCTGTTCTTGATTAGGTTAATAAAATTACTTCCAAGTTGTTCTGACGACTGCCATGTTATTTATGCGTCAGCCAGAAGAACACTGCAGGAAATAGGTCCCTAGGTCGAAAGGAAGCGTGACAGTGTGTCCAGGGAAAACGGGAGGAGGGTTGGCAGGTAAAGACCTATCCCAGCCAGGGCTATAGAAGATATTTGAAATATTGTGACCGGGCTATTTGGGACCCTCCACGTAGCTTGTTACAGATGATTTCTCCGTCTTCTATATAGTATTGCCATGGGTGTTCGTCATTGTCGTTTTTTTTTAAATCTGGTACTGTGGCGGTACGGCGGGGCATTGGTTTCCCGTTGAGTTTCATGTACTTCTTTTCTTTTTCTTCCGTGCGCTTTCTGTAACCCTCGCACTTGAATTCGTATTTCCTCGTTATCTCTGCGTGCCATGCTGGCGTTATTGGGTCGTCCTCTATGCCGTCGTCAGGGTGCTCATCTCGGTTTTCTTCGGATGTCTGGTGGGATATTGGCTTCCCTTTGAATGTCTCGGGCGTCGTGGTTGGGCTGCTGGCTTTCGCTTGCGGTTCAGGCTTGGTCTTTTGGTTTTCATCCTGCGATTTCTCTGTATTTGCTTGTTCGGCTTCTGTTGTTTTGTTTCGGAGTATTTCCATTTCAGCTTTCTGTAGTTCTCGCTCTGATTTAATGGTTTGTAGGATCTCTTCGTTCTCCTTCTTAATCAGTGCCATATGTTCTACTTCTTGCTTGATGTTTTGCTGAATCCCCTTCATTTCCGCCAGTAGTTTGTCGTTGTCGCTATTCGGGGTCGGCGTCAGCAGTGCCTTGACTTGTCTCTTCAACTCGTCTATCTGCTTTTGAAGTTTATCTCTTTCGGCTTGTGCTATACCCGTGGCTGTCTCGCCCCTTCGCATTGCTTCCTTGATTGATGTCTTCGTGGTAGTTTTCAAGGCGTCTCTGTGTCGTTGCATGTACGGACAGCCCAAGTATCTTGCTCCATGCTTGCCCAGGCAGCTGGCGCACTTTATTTTGTTGTTAGGAGGTCTGAAGTCCGTGTCCAGCTTGGCCAGCGGACACTCCTTGAAGGCGTGGAGATCGGCGCAGTAACGGCAGATTTCCGTCTTACTGCGGCATATTGCTCTGCTGTGGCCGGCCCTCTGGCATCTGGAACATTGGTTGACTCTAGGGATAAATCTCTCTGGCTGCTGCATTCTCTCGTTGAATGATACTGTGGTCGGCATCTCGCTGTCCTCCGATATCACCACCGCTAAGGTTTATGTATCTTGGAGTAGGTGAGGAGCCGCTCCGCCTTCATGAATCGGATGTGAGGATTCTCTTCTCGTAACTGCTTCAGGATTTCTTCGTCTGTCAGCTCCACTTGAATCCGTTGACCACCCTTCGGACTGTTTTTGAGTCGGTGTTCCCGGCTCTGGTGTCTTTCTCCTCCTTCTTCTCTGTTGTCTTGATTCTTGTCTGTGTTGGGCTGTCGATCTTCTCCCCCGTGGTAGCTACAGTAATAGCTGTAGTATCAGGCTCTTTGATGCAGTTAGCAGGTAGGCTTTCCACGTTCTTCTTCTTGTTGTCGGCTCCCACGCTGCACATCTTGGCTACCGCGTGTTTCTTGTTGTTGGACTTTCAACGAGACATGTTCTCCTGTACCAGGCTTCTTGACTTGTTCAGGCGACTTGTCTTGATAGCGCTGGCAGTGCGAATGACGCAGGCGTAGTCCGTAATCATTCTACTACTTATAATCACTAGACTGGTATTTGCGTGTGGGTTAGCTTTCCCTTTTACTAGTGTCCTTCGCCATTAGGCGAACCCACACCGACTTCTGAGGTACTTGTAATGTATGTCCCAAAGTCAAAAACGAGAAATCAACAATTTAGTCAAGCTGACCGGTGTAGTGGATGAACCTGCGCCCTTGAATCAGCACCCCGAATTTTCAGAGTTTGTGCTCTAATTCATTCAGCCATGCTGACCTCATGTAAATGGTTTAAAAGAAGATCAGACAGGAAGACAGTTTACTACATACATCACAACGAGGCAGTCTATATCTTTGGTCATATTAACATAAGAGAAATATCGAAACACGTTGTAACTGATACTATCGATTATAAAAAGAAGACAGAGGAAGAGAGCGAAAGTGAATTTCTGTTACAACCTTGCCTGGGGAAATATCCCAGCACACAAACTGTCACCTTCTGTTGGAGATCACGAGATACGGAGAAGCACGATAGTTCAAGTTATCTTGAAATATGTTCGAATTTATTGTCAGCAATCACGTCACAGCTTATGGAATTCGGTAATCAATGTACACGTTTTATCGGTCACAAATACAATGAGAGAGAGAGAGAGAGAGAGAGAGAGAGAGAGAGAGAGAGAGAGAGAGAGAGAGAGAGAGAGAGAGAGAGAGACAGAAGGGGTGGGGGGAGGGGGGGGTCAGTGTGGCCGCGGAGTTTAATATGTTGCTTCGGTCAATTTGACTTACATGTTGACTTCATGTTCAGAAAGCAATGGCAAACTCATTCATTCATTCATTCATTCATTCATTCATTCATTCATTCATTCAGTATCATGTTCTTTGCAGAACCTCGCTCCCATAATAATCTTCTGGAAAACCTCTCGATCATAAGCAAGGTGTCCTGCGTCCGATACACCCATCTGGATATCATACGCCACATCCTGCACCCATCTGCTCTTTGGCCTTCCTCTTCCTCTCTTCCCAGGCATATACCCCTCCATTATTGTTCTCTCCAAACTTTCGTGACGTTTTAAGTGACTTTTTATTTAAACTTTCTTTGTTTTATCGTCTTTAATAGCCAACCTTTTTCAGTATTCAGCTCTTGAAGTGTGGATGCATTTGTTCGTTTCTTTACCCAAGATATTCTTAGAACTCGTCTATAGCATTTATATTCAAAGGCGTTTATGCGCTGTTCAGCTTGTTTAGTAAGTGTCCAGGTCTCACAGGCGTATGTTGCAATGGGAAAGATGCAATTGCCAAGCAAGTCAACCTGGGGTTGGGGTTGGTCGCAATGTCCTGCAAGGAACATGCAACATTTTAAATACAAAGAAAAGAGGTCTGGTTTGTGACATTGTTATCATTTCAAAGATGGCCGGTGATTGATACGAAAGGCGACCGGGGCAGGTAATGCTGGGTCGGTTCACATGTGGTTTGTACGTGTCAAGAGTGCGGGTATTTGGAGTAAGGATCGACACAACTCAGGAAGTATGCCACACACACACACACACGCACATTCACACACACATGCACACACTCACACAACAGCTTATCAACATGGAGTGTGCAATGAGGATAATCTACTGATATCTGACACCGTTAGAGGCTCATGACTTTACTGTGTTTACTTTGGCAATAATCACTTTCATTTGCGTACGAATACCTCCAGAAGAGCTCATGCTCCTTCCCGTAGAACACACAAGCAGAATCTCAGCACAGTGCACGAATTTCGTAGACCGGCAAGATGCTAATATGTCTATATCAAACTCATGCCTGCAATAAATATTATGTTTGTCGAATTTTAATTTGAAATTGTGCCAGGACAACGAATACTCGAACTGCTTTTTTCGATGTCCAACTCACGAGGGATTTTTAACTCGTGTATGCAGTAGGTGGTGAACCGATCTTGAGAGTTAAAAGTTAGTTCTATATTCTTTACAGAACGTCACAGTCAACCACATCATTGTTTTGGCTGCTCGTGATTTCATGGCAAGTTTACGTTCAGTAGTTTGCCATTGTTTACTGAAAGACCGGCACTCATACCATTTTATAAAAGCCAACACAAGGCGGTCTGCTACTAAATCGCCCGCAGCGGTGTTTCGAACACGGTATTCGGGATTACGAACTGTGTCCGTAACACCTTCGCCACAGAGCCGGCGATCTTGAGAGTACATAAACAAATTTGCATGTATTGATTGGCACACATAGATAGAAGTAGAAGAGGGAAGCAGAGATTATGAAACACACTAGAAAACATAACAATTTAAAGCTCTAGTTCCACACCAGGATTCGAACCTGTTACCTCCATATGAAGATAGCGCCTCGCTGCGGGCACAAGTGAGCTTTGATGCATAACCAACCCAAGAACATCCAGCGATTTGTTGTTGCTATTTATGGTCTCAACCTGGGGGAAATCAGAGATCTCCTTATAGAGACACTAGCTACAACCACATGAAAATTAACAGAATAGAAATGGAACGAGACAAGCTGCAGAAGCTGCCGGATCAGCAAAGCAAATCTCTAACTGTCCGCCTATTGGAGCTTCAGTCCTAAACTATTAGCCGACCAAGACTACTGAAAGTAAACTTGTCTAACATACCACAAACAGCCAAGACATACCGGGGTTGATTGCGATGTTCTGTAAAGGACATGCACATAACTTCCTATTCCAACCTGGTCTGCATAGCCATGACATTTAGTCTTAGGTTGCATTTATTCGCAGCAGGTTAAGGCTTGTATCCACCGTATCGGGAAAGCGGATAAAAAGAAAGTAGATGGATTCAAGATATGACAGGTAATTTACACATGACAACAACAGAGGCAGGACAAGTTATGTATAAAAGAGACACATTTTGAAAGGCAAAAACAGACGCAGGACAAGTCATGCATGATTGAGACACATTTCGAAAGACAACAACAGAAGCGGGACAAGAGAACAAAGGAATATATATAAGTTATGTATGGTGGAGAGACATTTCGAAAGACTATTACCGGCAAACTTCTGCACTGGCCAAGCCACTGGATGATGATGATGATGATGATGATGATGATGATGATGATGATGATGATGATGATGATGATGATGATGATGATGATGATGATGATGATGATGATGATGATGATGATGATGATGATGATGATGATGATGATGAACCTGCACATAGTTCCTAATTGTATTTGGCATTTGTTGAGAAGTTTGGGAGTCTGATCCCCTACTCCAAGTTCAGGGGCTTCGGAGTGCTTCTGTTACTTCTTCGTCTTCATTCTCTTCTTCTTCTTCTTCTTCTTCTTCTTCTTCTTCTTCTTCTTCTTCTTCTTCTTCTTCTTCTTCTTCTTCTTCTTCTTCTTCTTCTTCTTCTTCTTCTTCTTCTTCTTCTGCAGCTGCTGCTGCTGTTTTATATGGGATGATGTTTCTAGCTCAATGCCAACCCTCCTTAATCGCCTCTTACCCCACACATAGTGCGTCACAGCGCTCCTATTCTTTGCTTCATTAACAAACTCCGGTAACACGCGGCCGCAGCTGGTATTGACTGAAAATTATCACCTGCGCCGACCCGCAGAGCACATGATACTGATGATTGCGACAGCAGAGAGAATGAGAAGCCTGAAAAGTCTGAGACGTTTGACAACAACAAAATATAATGTTTGTGGAGAAATCTAACACAAGAATACACAAAGAGCGCACACGCACGCGCGCACACGCACACACACACACACACACACACACACACACACACACACACACACGCCCACAAAGCCGTATGTGGGTCTCCCGAGACAATAGACATCACTGTATTACACGAACCCTGCAGATAATGGCTTCCTGTTTATAGCCTGGGTGTCGTACAAGTGCAGGCAAAATCTCGGTCATGACAACACGTGATTAGATGACGCGAGGCTTTGTGTCCTACGAAGATGTTCGTCTTCTCAAAGTAATAAATAAGTGAAGTCATATGATTAACTGGTGACAGTAAACATATTAGAATGATGGTGGTTTCCTCTTCCGTCCTTTATATCACATCGTTGCAAAGGTCTTCCATTCACGTCAACACCAAGCCTGCGCAATTTTTTGTGTGTGGGTAAGATGCACATCCTTTACAGGATGTTGCAGTCAACACCAGCATCTTACTGCCATTGTTGATGTCTTGTCAAGTTTTTAGTTCAGTAGTTTGTCATTGCTTTCTGAACGACCCGCTCTTATACCAACAAGTTAAAACTAGAGGTCTGCTGCCAAATCAGTAGTCGCTGTGTTTCGAACAGCGACATCACGACACGTGTCCGCAACGCCACGGAGACCACAGAATAGACAGTCTAAAAAAGGGTTTAACTGATTCAGTGCCGAATGATAATATATCGCCATATGTGGTCTCCCATTTGGAAAAGAAGGGCGATATATCGCCATATGTGGTCTCCCATTTGGACAGAAGGGCGATATATCGCCATGCTAGAGTCATCGCGTCACATGTTTTGTTTCGCGGTTTCTGCCGCAATTTCAATGCTCAGTGAATGGAAATGTATATTATGATACGTGATCTATTGATTGTGTACCATGTTTGATCCACACCTACTTTTTGTGTAGCGCTGAATCAGTTACAGGCAAAAGGATGCATGTCATTGCACCGGGTTTTATTCCATATGGTTCGGCCTCTCTTCGAAGGTCATCCTGCTTCAGAGTTAAAATATTAACCGGAACAATGTGGTTGAAAGTAGGAACTATCCCGCGAGTAAAGAGTTATTTTTGTAAATCGTTAGTGTTAAATGTGCAAGTTTAAGTCGTGTTACTAGTTATAAATTTGTATTTGTGATTTTACCAATGTTACTGTTTGTATGTGTCTTTAATCGTCGCTGATGTTAATGCTGGTGATGTTCTTTAAAAAAAAAAAACAATGCATTGCCTTTTGTTCGTGTAAGGTGACGTAGGCAAATTACACATTTATAAATACTAATTTATTCTCCTTCTGATAGTCCATGCCATGCCGTCTGGCGTAGGTGATCATGTCTGTCCACGGTCTTCTGTTTCTTGTGCTGCGAATCATTCCTGAGACAAACATTCCTCCATGCCATGATGTCAAACTGTCCAGCAACTTCTTTCTTGGTCTCCCCTGCCTCCCCCCCCCCCTCCCCCAGACTTCAGGTTGTCACGACATACTCCAGCTTTCCTCGTCTTGTGACATGCGCAAAGAATGTGGACTGTCTTCTTCCGATACGAGTCAC
The DNA here is from genome assembly GCA_963921405.1 of Cepaea hortensis. Taxonomy (NCBI): domain Eukaryota; kingdom Metazoa; phylum Mollusca; class Gastropoda; order Stylommatophora; family Helicidae; genus Cepaea; species Cepaea hortensis. The sequence continues at coordinate 63,247,807 of OY992884.1, forward strand.
CAGTTCCCTTTGTTAGTTAACTTGTTTCAAGATTTCTTCATTGCAATTTCTATCCGTCTACAGAATTCCCACCATTCTTCTATAACATGACATCTCAGCAGTTTCCACATAATTCACCACTTGTCTGTTAATTGTCCATGAATCGCTTCCGTACATCAGGAGTGGCTCAATATAGCTCTTCAGAACTCTTTTTCCCCCACATCGACTGTCAAAGATAACTTTTGCACATAATATTCTTCATCTTGTAAAATGCTACATTTGCTTGGGCTATTCTACATTTAACATCCTTAGTACATCTTCCATCTGCTGTTAGCAAAGTGCTCAAATACATTGACTTGTTTCAGACTGGTTCCATTCACTGTGATGTACTATGTAAATATAAATGATCATGTGACACAAAGCTATACAGATAAGCATGGTAGCAGGAATCTGCTGTGGGTATGATAGAACCATCGCTTTTCTGCAGGCCTGGTGGCACGGGGGGTTCGGTGGTCAGTCTTTACCTCCCGTATAAAACGACGAGAGCTGGCATCGAACTCTTTTATTATCTCGCTTTTACCATTGTCAGCACAACGCCCTAACCGTTACCATAACGCAGCCTCAAATGAGGGGGCTTCAAACGAAAACGTTAGAACTGTAATAGAAATTACAATAACCATGTCTTGTAACCTGTCAATATTGTTGTTAAGGGTGTCAAGCGTGTTCAGCACGTGACGTCACGATACAAAAGAACACGTCGACGACACAAGGACAGTTTAAAGGTGACCACCCCACTTTTTACATGCACCAAAGAGGAGCAGCGTTCCGTTATCCGTTTTTTTTTTTTTTTTTAAATCACTGAAGTGGTGAAACCTAAAGAAATTCATCGGCGAATGAAGGTATGGTATGGTGATGCATGCCTATCAGTGCAGCAAGTGTATGAGTGAAGTAGGAAGTTTCAAAACTGTTCGGTCCGATGAAAAGCTACAGCAGGCGGTGCTTGAGTGGTCACACATGCCACCAAGAGAATTTTCTTCTACAGGAATCCAGGCACTTTATCGGCACTGGATGATACATCTGTTTTTTACTTTTACATAATACATTCACACACACACACACACACATACACACACATACACACACATACACACACATACACATACATACACACACACATACACATACACACACACAACCATTTAAGGTGTTCATTTGAATCCCCCGCGTATAAGAGTGGTGAAAGTTACGGGGATGTGGGCTCATCATCATACGATAAGAGTGGGTGGTCATGTTTCTACATCTCACACGATCACCAGATTCGTGGATCAGCGCTGTGATCTTGTCTCGACCATGCCATATGGCCAAGCCATCCAGATATTTACTTTTCTGCATTCTCCTAGTTCTTTCCTCCTCAATCTTGCAGTTGTCACCAAGTTCTGTAGGTGGGCTCATAGTTCAAGCCCGACAGTTGGAGGGCCATTTCATCAGAAACATCTGTAGAGGAAAACTATAGAAAGGCCATAGGAAAGGCACACACAAGTAGACAAACACATTCTAAGTGTTAGAAAGAGGGGGAGGGGTGTGTTGCTTCATCACCTGATGCTGATGATTACATGACACACAAGCAAGCTTACGTTACTTAACCCGATGTAGTCGCTACCTGGTGTGTTTCAGTCATTTATAACCTTGTCTTTACTACCCCGGGGCTTAGGCTTTTGTTCGGGCACAATTGTGCACCCACGCTGGTTTTATTTGCCACTTTGGTCGTCCTTTGTGCGCAATCCTCGTGATCAGGATGTTGGAAGTATTGTTCTCCCCCCCCCCCCCCCCCCCCCCGTGTAAGGAAGCTGTGCTTTCGGACGACACATTCCAAGTCAGCACGGAACTTGCCAGTTCGATATACACGGTTGGGGAGGCGGAGATGCTGGTACTGGATCAACACACCTGTTTCATCTCACATTAAGAGCAAATAGTATTGGTCACACGTGACAGGTTGTTGCCAGGGGACATAGGCAGTGTATCAGCCTGTTCACCACGCTCGCCGTTTGAATGCACTTGTGCTAGGCTACAAATATGAATACAATTTGTTGGAACTGCAGTAAAGCTGTGGGAATGTAAACAAAGTAAAAATGTTGCTACTTATCTCAGAGTCCGAGGCTGTACTGATGTAGCAAACATTTAATTCTCTTAATCGCTCTCATTTTTATTTTCAACTTTTTACTCTTCTCATCCCTTCCTTATGCCTTAATGTTGTCACCGGAGGTTCTTCTCCTATACTATATGTTGTGTTTCGTGCATGAATTTGTTTGCTGATGAAGGCTAGTCGCCGTAACGTCCTGTGTGTGTCGTAATTTTGTTATGTAAAGCCGCATTACTTTGTGTTATTTTATATTGTGGTAGGCTGTGGGGAGCCCCCACGCTTGCCGTTTGGCTACACTTGTGGTAGGCTGTGTGTTATAACTGGACACCCCCCCCCCCCACGCTTGTCGTATGGCTACACTTGTGGAAGGCTGTGTGTCACTGTGTGGGTCCCCCACGCTTGCCGTTTGGCTACACTTGTGGAAAGCTTGTGTGTCACAACTGAACCCCCCCCCCCCCCTCCCCCCCTTTTCAGCTCGCCGTTTTGGCTGCACTGTGGGTATGTCAGGGTCATTTCATCATCAGCATCAGGTGCCTTGCCGGTTAGCGTGGGCGATCAGACTTCTCCACAAATTGCAATCTCCGACGGCATGGATGAATTTATGTGTTGACTCCCTACCGTGTCATGACGCAAGACTTTATAATTTTTTCTTGCTATCTTCCTTTATCCCTCTTTCCACAAATCTTTTCAGCTGTCACGACATGTTCCAGTTTTTGTCTTCTCATAATGTGGCAAACATATGTTGACTGTCTCTTTCTTATGCTTGTGATAAGTTGTCTTCAGTTTATTCATAACCAGAGGTAATCATCACGGAAGGAGATATCTATTGTATGAGACAACAGATGTGCGTCATGTCTGCAGTGACGTCAATTCCACTTTTTATTCCCGATTGCATTGTTACAGCATAAGATATAAATATACAGGTATTAATGGGCACTATACACATATATTATTTCTCATGCCTCGGTGGTTCAGCCAGAATGTATTGCGTTATTGGACACGCATTTTGGTTTTTGCTTTCATGTCTCCACTCAACCTTGCGCTAGACGACATTGCCAGACCTATTGCTATTGTGCGTTCACAAATGTTTACCTACGTTCCCGTTCAATCTTTTAAAAAAGTATCTGCTGTATCGTTATGAAATTTGTCCTGCCCGTCTTATATTTACTCCCACCCAAGAAATATGTCTTTGATTGGTCCTAAGGCAACTTAAATCGTGGAAAACGGCGAAATTTCTTTGATGTTTTTGGCGATAATGTATTGAATTCACGCTAACAAACTTGTTTTACAGTAATGCTGAACACTCCCGTTTCACTATATGACGTGCTTCTCATAAGGACATTCACGTGCACCGTGAAGAATATTCATGATTGAACACTGATGTTTCCATGTGAAGATGTAATACATTTCATAATATACACTTTCTCTGACCGGTACATTATATACCGCATATATATAAACATTGAAATCTGATGTACAGTCTCCAGAACAAAAATAATTTTTTTGGGTGTACATAATGGTAAGGTTATGTGCTCAATCTCATCATCCCCCCCCCCCCAGCTGGATACTGAGTTATGGATTTTTATACGGGGGAAAACATTTGTGACGCACTATATGTTCTGACTGCTCATTGTAGATCATGTTTATTGTTGTTGTTGGTGTTGTTGTTGTTGTTGTTGTTGTTGTTGTTCTTCTTCTTCTTCTTCTTCTTCTTCTTCTTCTTCTTCTTCTTCTTCTTCTTCTTCTTCTTCTTCTTCTTCTTCTTCTTCTTCTGCTGCTGCTGCTGCTGCTGCTGCATCTTCGCTTCTTCTTCGTCTTCTGCCCTATTCCTCCTCCCCCACCTGCTCCTGTTCCTCCTGTTTCTCATCCTCCTTCTTCTTTCATTGTCTTGAAATGTATTGACTATATCTGCGATATTGTCTCTTGTGAGCACTTCAGTCTTATTTTAGTTCACTCATTGATTCATACAGTTGATCTCTCACTGCTGCTTCTCTACACCAGAAGGTTTGCCTTGATATTTCGTGTGTTTGGGCAGTCTTTGAGTATGCGATCTACTGTCTGCGGAACCAATCCACATGTGCACATGGCTGATTCACCAGTATTGAATTTTGTATACATGTGGTTGGATAATGGATTGTGTCCTGTTCTGAGTCACATAACAATTTGTAGCTGTTTTGACAGTTGCTGATGCACATTTCTGTTCTTGTCTATACCCTCCCCGGGAAGGTTAACCCGGTCAACAAATGCCCGCAGAAGTCGGCCTAAGGGCGCAAGAACGCAGCTCTGCTGTAAACAGGCACAACGCAATCAAGCCCGAAAAAACTCCGGATGAAGGCAGAAGAAGAAGTCTATACCCTTATTTGTCAGTACGTTGTTTGTTGTGGGGCTATCATGTCACCAGTCAGAATTATCTTGTTCTTCCAGCTCTATACAACCCACGGTTTTCTTGTAGAATTGACTGAGCCGACACTCAATACTAAAACAAACAAGTATAGGACCCGTGTACTCGCCTCAATGTGCATTGGGCAAACGGTGCTAGACCCATATTTGCATAGACCAATCGACACTGGGTGGCTGATTTTGTCAGTATCACGCCGGGCGCATTTACTTCCCATGACATTTCCTGGTAATCATCTTAGGCTGGAGCGACCTGGGAGCCACGTCAGTTGTTAGTTGATTCAATGCCAAAGAATATTATATCTCCACATCTAACCTCAGGCTTGAACAGAAGGACGACATATCGCCACACTAGAGTTATAGTGTTGATTGTTTTGTTGTGGTCTCTTCCACAATTCCAATGCCCAAAGAACGGAAATCTACATTATAATACTTGTTCATTTGATTGTGTACCAAACTGACTATTTGCTTGGCACTGAATCTGTTAAACATCAGAACCCGTTCGATGTGGATGGAACGCCCGGGCCGGCAGGCGAGCATCTAGCCATTACGCCCGCCCCCCTTTCCCTGCCAGGCAATGAGTGAGTGAAGATAATGATATTTAGAGTTTATGAAGTAAAGGCCTCAGAAACAGTCTTCATGTGTGGTGATGCCCTCAGTGATATCTCATTCGCAATTTGAGAACACTTCTCCCCAAGATTCATACATTTCCTCCACTGAAAAGTCAGTTATGAACGACGCGCCAATAACATGTCATAGCGCAGGGATTCTCAATTTATGTTGTGTCCCAGGACTTTTTAACCCAGTGTTTCCCAACGTGGGGCCCACGTCCCACAGGGGGGCAATTTGATTGTTAAAGGGGGCAATTAGAAAATGGAAGAAATCGGCTGGATATAACAAAACGGGGAGACTTGAGACTGAAGTTAACTAAATTGGAACCTGACATAAAATCTCTTTGCAGCAAGCATCAAGCGCAAGGATCTCACTAAATTTAAATAATTACTAATAATTAAAATAATATAGAAAAAATCTTTCATTAAAATTATTTTGTACTTGAATTTTAGTTCTCCATTATATATTTTGAAAATTTACTTATTGTGTTTGCTCAATAATTTCCTAGTGATTTCTTCCTAAAACCTTTCGGTCCTTTGGCTAGGATCGGGTACATTTGCTGCTCTCCCCCCAGTAGTGCGCCTGGTCTGGTCGGGTGCCGGAATGATCAAATAAAAATCCATCACATATCTTCACCTTAGATGTGGGCCTGGTGGACCACTGTGGGCAATAGCTCTCAGTGAGACTAAGGGTCCACACAAAAAAGGGGGAGGCGGCGGAACCAGCTAGTCTGGGGTAACCGCCAAACCAAAAAAAAAAAAAAATTCACCCAACACAACCGACACACAGAGACGCGGGGGCGGGGGGAGGGGGCGGGGAGGAGCGGGACGGCGCTGGCCCCTCAGGGAACCGTGAGCACTTCTAAAAAAAAATTCAAGTTTCTTTAGTGAACATTTCAACTTTTGAATATTAAAAATGATGCATATGTTGGGGGGGGGGGGGATAAGAATTTTAGAAAGGCTTAGGTGGGGCATAGCACAAAAAAGGTTGGGAAACACTGCTTTAACCGTTGTCAACCTTGCCTTGCGTTATCTGTGCTTTCGAACACATGGGCTATTATATAAACGTCAAAGCGTCATGTAAATTAAAGCCAACTCCCAATGACCGCTTAAATTGACTTGTGAGATCCGCAGGGTCCCGTTGGCCACACTTTGAGAAATGCTGTCTTTAGGGGATGATAATTGACGTAATGACATACAGTTGTTTTTACTCCATTCCTTCCCACGGTTCTATTTTCCTATCAGAAGGGCAACATGGCCGACAAATTAGCCTTAAAAAGTATATTTCCCACAATGGGAAAAGCTAATGTTTATTATTCCTTTATAAAGTTTTCTACGATTACTAATTCCTCTGCATTTGCCGATCAACTTTCATATTGGTGTGCTAAGGCAAATAACAGCTGTTTGATTTCTTTTCTTCCGCTTTGTATCCCCATTCGAACATAGGCCTCAAACAACTCACGTCAATGGCGTCAATATTTCGCTATCTCACGCAGTTTCCTTCGTGTCCTCCCCATGTACTTTCTGTGTACACTAATCGCAGATTTTCTCATTAAGTGTCAAATCCAACGCTTCTTCCTCGTCTCATAATTAGCTGGAATCAGCCTAGCTCTTTCCCGTGGTTCCGCAATAGCCATTCTGTTATATCATTTTAGTCTTTAGATTCTGCACAAGAACTAGTGATGGATGTTTACAGTTTATTAGTAATTATGTCAGTTGTTCTCGGTGTTTCCGATCCATGCAACAGTACTCATCTAACATTATTGTAAGCGTGGTGCTGGGTGTAATTTCTTTTGACTGTCATATATTTCCTAGTGCTTTGAAAGCTCTTCTTGCCATTTGTATTATTCTTCCAACATCCTACATTGCTCCCGTAACTTTATATATAGTGCGACCTAAATAGGTGTATCATTCCACTCCTTTAAGTGACAATTCATCACGGGAGGTCGGGTTATCATTTGTGGGTCTTTCACCTGCGTTTAGTTTTTAGACCTAATTATTCATTCTGACCTGCCGTGTAAGCGTCTATGAACTATGGCACATATGGGCTGCTCGATAAGCACAACGCGCTTTGTATTTTTATGCCAAAATCCATTGACCCCTTTACTGGATCTGGCCGACGGCAGGGCTGCGTCCACTCCACTTTTAGAAATACTATACATAGGGGATGATACATGACGTAATGACCCATGTGTCTGCCGCCCACCCCACTTTCAGAAATACTATCATTAGGGTATGATACATGGCGTAATGACCTGGATGTCTTCCGTCGATCACACTTTGAGAAATACTATCATTAGGGTATGATACATGGCGTAATGACCTGGAAGTCTTCCGTCGATCACACTTTGGGAAATACTATTAATTTTGGATGATACATCACGTAATGACCTAGATGTCTTCCGTCCACCCCACTTTGAGAAATACTATTATTAGGGGATGGGACTTGGCGTAATGCTGCATTCTGTTTTTCTTCGAGCAGTAAGAACAATCCACCGCCGGCTTTCAAAGCCAGTCGAAGGTTATGTCTATGGGAATCTGGATATATGAGGGCCATAAACAGACACTTTCCTGTTGTTTATGTTTCACTCCGACCCCGCAAAATCTAGAGGTGAGATGAGATAAAATGAGATGAGTTTAGATGAGATGAGGTGAGATAACTTGACGTAAATACTAGAAGTCTTCCGCCTATCACACTTTGTGAAATATTGCCATTAAGAGATGACACCTGCCCAAGAACTCCGAAGTCTTCTCTCCATGCCCTATTAGGGTTTACTTCCTTGTCCGAAGATTAAAGTGCAGGGGGCAATGACCTCAACGCGAATGTTTCAGCGGATGGGAAAACCCAAAGTTGTTTATTATATTATACCGTTTTCTTTAAAATGTTCCATGTCCTTTGCTCAGCAGTTTTTCATTGCTTTCTGAACGAGAAATCAATGTTTAAATAAACTTAATGCCGGTGTAAAGAATGAACCTCCTGTTCTACTGACACTAATTATTCCGTATTTGCCTTTCCACTTCCTGGATAGAATGCTGAGGAAGATAAACACTTGTCTGTCTTTATATTTGCTATAAATGTACGGTAACAAACAATCATTTGTCTGTCTTTATGTGAGATATAAACATATAGTAACAAACAAACACATTATCTCGATTAAACTAGCCAAGCACCCGAGAAGATTAACCACGTCAACAAATGCCGGAAATAAGTTGAATGTGTCGACTGAAAGGCACAAATATTGCAGTTTTGCTGCAAATAAACACAACTCAGTTACGCCCAAAACAACATTTGGAACGAAGCAGAAGATGAAAATACTGGTAAGGCAAGGTGAACTCTATCTGCATCGCTTTTCCCACTAACCATAAGACTTGTCACAACCAGCTCGGCCTGATTACATAATTAAATCTTAAATTAATGAGGTTCGGCTCAGGATTTTTCTCCCTGGGTTTTCTTTCTCTGTTAAAATCCGAAGGTTAATTATTCTTACGGTTTTCCAGAAGACGGACTTCGTGGCGAAGAGGCTACGGGCGCAGTTCGTAATCCCGCATACCGCGTTCGAAACACAGCTGTGTTTGGTTGTTTTATGACATGGTATGCGTGCCTGTCGTTCAAAAAGCAATGGCAAACTACTGAACGTAAACTTGCCCAGGAATCACGAACAGCCAAACAATGCTGTGGTTGACTGCTACATCCGTAAAGCATATAGAATTAATAACCATATTCTCACCGTATCCGTAAAGGATATGCAACTAAATTTTTTCTTTCCAGAAGAAGGAAAGTAATGACGGACTACCTTCATAACTACGGTACTAGCATCTTCCCGTCTTGACAGACGATAGTTTGTTACATTGTGATTCAAAAAAGGCATAATAACTACAACCCATGGCGGTAGCGAATGTGACTGATCAGACTAATTCGTTCTGTATATATTCGTCCACAATGGATGCGTGTGAACACATGGTTATTTCAACAGCATGCTACATCTTACGTCCCACAAGTCAGTGTGTGACCAATCTTTAATCATTTTCTCCTTTGTCTTTCTTCCACTTTTAATCTTTGCCCCCTATGTAACACGAGCGGTGGCGACTTGCTCCCAATGTCCAATATCGATGCCGGTATCAATCATGTCCCGCTTACACACATCTTTGTATCATAGCATAGTTAATCTTTTCCCGTCTGTAATTCGCCAAAAAAAGATTTCATTTGGTATTTCACCGGCATCTATCCCGCTAATGTGCTCTATCCAACTAAGTAACTCTTCATAACAACAGTCTAAAAATTATAATTTCCCCGGGAAGGTTAACCCGGTCAACAAATGCCCACAGAAGTCGGATGTGTCGGCCTAACGGCGCAAGAACGCAGCTCTGCTGTAAACAGGCATAACGCAGTCACGTCTGAAAAATAAAATCCGGATGAACGAAGAAGAAGAAGAAGAAGAAGAAGAAGAAGAAGAAGAAGAAGAAGAAGAAGAAGAAGAAGAAGAAGAAGAAGAAGAAGAAGAAGAAGAAGAAGAAGAAGAAGAAGAAGAAGAAGAAGAAGAAGAAGAAGAAGAAGAAGAAGAAGAAGAAGAAGAAGAAGAAGAAGAAGAAGAAGAAGAAGAAGAAGAAGAAGAAGAAGAAGAAGAAGAAGAAGAAGAAGAAGAAGAAGAAGAAGAAATTTTAATTTACTAGGAGTGATGGTTGTTTGGGCAGGTTATGAGGAGAAATAAGACTTGAAAACTCGGTTGCGTGATGAGAAAAAGAGTAAGGAGAAGACAAAGAGATGAATGCCTGGGTGACTTGATCATGTGCATAATTGGGACAAGAACACAAACCCGACCCAAGACTAATGATAGTGTGTGACGCCGAGCCATGACCGTCCACACTCCACACTTAGCGGCATGACAATTAACCAACCAACGCCAAACTATCTCCTGCAGCGACCTCCATCACCTCCTCACATCCTTCATCTCTGTCTCTAATTCTCATCTCCGTTTGTATTTTGGTATCCTACTTATTATTATTATTATTATTATTATTATTATTATTATTATTATTATTATTATTATTATTATTATTATTATTATTTTGCGCTCGCATGCTTTGAACTCAAGTGTAGTCCATAAACACTATTTATAGTAGTGATGGACTGAATTTTGCGTATAGGTTAACTTTCCATATTAACAATGTCTCTCGCCATCGAGCGAACCCACTCCGACTTCAGAGGTACTTGTAATTAACGTCCCCAAGTCAAGGACGACAGGTCAACATTTTAATCCAGCTGTATGGTGTAGGGGTCGAACTGCTTACCTCGGCATCAGCACACTGGATGTTTAAGAACAAGCGTTCTTATCCATTCGGCCATGCGGACCTGCTCCTACTATTGTGTTAGCCTTGTGGGTTCCAGAGAAAGAACTCTCTAGCTATACTATTATCAAGTTTTCTCAGTGTGTGTCCTATCCTGTGCCAGCAATTGTCCTCACTTTCGTTTCACTGGAATCTGTCGAGCTATCTCCATAGGCTCCGTATTATGTCATACCAGTTTAGTAAGCATACTTTTTTTTTTTTTTTTTTTTTTGCCTTTGCTCGCTTTTCAACTCTAGCGTTGGCGATACATGTGCTACTACAGTAGTGATGTTTGGCGCACGTCCACGTACTTTTACATCCAAGATGGCGGCCTATAGATTTTAGGTTTTTTTGAGTGGGTGAAATTTTTTTGGTGGTCTGGAACGGGGTGAATTTTTTTTTTTTGGCGGGTTTCTGTAAAAGTAATTATGGCTGCCTGGTCTATTTTTTTTTTTGGTGGGAACGGGGTGAAATCTGTGGGTTGTTTCTGTGAAAGTAATTAAGGTAGGGGCGTAAAAGTAGTCGTGTCTATTTTGGTTGTTTCTGTGAAAGTAATTAAGGTAGTGGAAATAAAAAGAGGGGGTGTGAGCACGGATGAAGGGGTGGTTGAAGGGAAAGTTATATATTGTGGTTAGAAAGGAACGGAGTATATGAATGTGTTAGTATGAGTGGTGAGATAGTGAAAGATAAACTGTCAAGAGCGGGGTGTATATGGTCTCTGCCAAATAAGACAGTAGTGTTTAGGTGGGGATGGTGGGGCAGAGGTCAGAGGGCAGAGGTGTAATGAAAGCGAGGGTTCCAACCACATTTACGCTGGTAGTAATTCTTGATGGTTGATGTGAGAATGTAAAAGTAATTAGTCGAAAGTAGGAAGAGTGGGGTGTTCGTGTCGGTACCAAGTGTGTTAAATGTTAAGTGTAGGGCGATAGTGAAACTAAAGGGTGGTATGTGGCTTCTTCACCGAAATCTTATAAAGTAGTAATGGATATGGTGTATGGTAAGGGGTGGGTACCAGGTATTAGTGGTCAAGTAGGAGTGGTCGATATATCGGTGGTCATAAATGTAATAAGATAAGAGGGTATAATATGACAAAACTAAGAGTCTGGGCTTAGTAATATAGTGAGGGGGTCGTAGTTCTGAGTGGTTGATGTCCTCCGTAATGGTGATGATTGTCGATCGGGCCCGCAGAACACTGAAGAGGACTATCATCGCGTGTCAATACGGTTCCAGGTGCGTGGACTGTTCCTCTAGGCAATATATCATCGTAATCGTCTACACGAGCCTCATTGTCTATAACAAATACAAAAAGACATACAAACACAAAGACATCAACATACAAGTATACATACAGATACCACAAAGACATCAACCATACAATCAGGAACGCCTATACTTCTACATTCAGACAGACACACAAGTATAACGAAACAAACAGACACCCATACAAAAACACACCGATAGTCAAACACAAGCGCGTAAACACACAAGTACACAAAGAGGGTCACACAAACTAACATACCGGAACGTGAAAGAGCGTTAATATTTACCTTGAGATTGGGACGGGTAAAATGGTTGAAAATCCCAGGTCGGTCGCCCACGGGGCGCGCGCACGCGAGCACAGGAAAAGGAGAGCTCAGGGACCACAAGGTCTGTCTTACTTTATCTGTTTTTTACTTGCGTTATTGTCGTTTTTACTTGGTGGTACGTGTTTTCGGTACCTCTATTTCAAAGGTACAGAATGTAAAATACCCCAAAAGTCAGCTACACGCCGTGTAAACACACGAAGCAATACACAATGCATGTAACACTCAGTAAAAAAACATAACACAGATGTGAATGGTATCACATGTGTCAGGTTTTTGATAGTGTACGGCATGTCAACTAATTAGATGTGGTTTTTAGATGTGCTTGAAAATCTACAAATTGGTGGGGGAAGAAAAACATATATTGGAAACAGATCTATCATAAGGATTGATAATGAAATAGGCCACTGTCAGCCTATTAAGACAGGGATGTGTAATGTTTTTTCCCTTGTACACCAGAAATATATGAAAAGATCATTGAAGGACGTAGCATCAATAACAATAGATAGGCAGTCTTGATTGTAGACGATGAACAGGACCATACAGTCAAATACACCTACATACATATATAGAAACAAACAGACAGTCAAACACAAGCGCGCACACGTATACATTCAACTACACACACGTTTCTTCACCAGGACTACATTCAAGAATTTCTTAATGAGAAAAACAGCCAACCGTGTACGGCCACTACTACCACAAACCCCGCAGATAAATGTTGGTCACCGTAACTTAACTTCTTAAAAGCAGCTAGAATGTCAGACTTCATCGAGACGAGAGATTCAAACTCTGCTTTCGTAAGTGTAATTCCTACATTCGAAGGATACACCATCTCAGAATCATAATACTGATATAGATGGGGTGTCGTTGTTCCTGTGTCTTGAGAAACTGTCACCGCTTTCAAACTGTTGTCTAGTTGTCTGGGCATATCAACAGGTCTTGACATGAATAACCACTTGGGTGTAGACATCTTGATCGTTGTAGACACAAAAAGACGAGTGGTCGTCTCAGATTATAACGACGAATTTATCTAGTTTTAAACAGGTCTGGACATGTCTTTTTTAACCACGGAGTAACCAATCGAAACACGCGACGATCGTTCACGTGTTGTCTGTGTCCAAATGGTTGCAGGATACGTGACATGCTCGAGCCGCGACATTTCATCAATAAGAAATACAACGCATACAGACCACAAGTACTGTTATTAATGTCTTGTAGCATACGGGTGTTGTACACGGGTGATCTGTCCGAGTTTCGTTGTATAAAACGGATAATGTCGGCGTGTAATGGTGGCAAGCCAAACGAATCGAAATATTCAAACTGACCTAGACCATTAAAATATAGGGCGATCCAATGTGAACCAGAGTAAGCACTGGTGTCAGTATTGACGATCAAAGCAGCTGGCTGTGTTCTATCAATGTGTCTAGGCAAATGATCTCTAGCGCATACGTTGACTAGTGGAAGGCGTCGAACAACCAGATCAGACATGAGTAATTGTCTTAGTTGTTGGGTATCCATTATGCTATGTAATCTGTTAGCACTTGTCTCGTCTTGGAAACTTCTAGGACCGAGTCGAGTTCGGCGTATACGACGACTTGTAGAGGTGCAGTCGTTATAACGTCAAACTTTAGTTCTACTGACAGTGGGCCAGATTTCGCCAATTCAAACTGTTCTCCGTCTAATATACTGGGAGTCAGATCAAAACCATAGAGACAATACCCTTGACTAAAACTTTCATAATTTATACCATTCCCGACATCCTTACCGATCAGACCGAGGGCCAAATTGGTACCATGGAAAGCTCGCATGTACTGACTCGTGGTATAATTCATGGTTAAGGGTTTGCCTGTGACACTACGCCCATCTACCATCAGACTCAAATAGTTTAACTGATAATGATTGAATATGAAGGGGTTCGTATTCAGCTCGCCATTGAAACACGAAGCATTCACTAATCCGATCACCACCCGGGTCGGTGTCTGGCTGAGGAAAAGGTTATCTTGTGTGTGGGAAAACATACCTTTAGGGATAGAAAAGGTCTTTACCACCACTCTTTTAAAAGGATACTTGGCATTGGATCTCAATAAGGTTTTTTCATGGGCCAGAGAGATAGCTGGATTTAACTTAGCTTTCCTCACCAAGAGGGCGGCATAAGTAATGACACTTTTGTACCCACCGTTTACATCCGTGGCAATCAAATTAAAGACGGATTTTGATGGGGTTAGTTTGATTTTAATATCTACGCCATTCAACATGTACCTGTCCTGATTGAAAATGTCGGAATGTAGGCGCCCCATCATATCCAGAGGCACACTATAGCTGGCTAAAGATCTTCTTTTGGCTAGCCCTTTATTGTTATCACCCTTTGTGTCTGTCATGTGCAAAGGAGTATCTTGATAGTATAGAGCTGACGTCAGATGACTCTTTTTGGCCTCTTCACCATAATTCAGAAGAGCTTCCAAGTAGGCCCGGTACGGATACGAATTTCCACTCGGTGAAATAAGAGTGTCGTTCAGGGACACGTCTACTTGAGAAAACAAACTATGCAAATAATAATTTATAGGACTGACTTCGGCTGTGTTTGGTAGGTCGTCGCCATTGGGCAGTGTAACTTTGGCTCTCACGTGAAGAAAAGTATTAAACAAATCAATGTAATCTTCACCGACACCAGAAATGGTGAATTCGATGGGTGCCCCATAAGCTAACGTGGCCAACGGATGAATCTCCACAAACTGTCCCTCTTTCACGGCTGTCTGGGTGGGAGGCACACTAAACAGATTCAGACCAAAATGCAGACACTCGCACGACTTGGGATGAATTAACGCCATTATGAGAAAATATCCGAATGTCCCGCTTGGTGGTGATGTGTCTTATGAGTCGACGGCTTTCTGACTGTTGGTTTTATTCTTTTACTGGGCTGACCTTGCGGGGCGGCTCGTTTTCGTTTCCTAACCCCACTACCTGATTGGCTGATGTGTTGAGCAGCGCCTTGGAGTAGTCGTTGACCAGCATCTCTGGCGTGTTCTTTGAAGGACTCACCAACATTTCTACCAGCTAAGGCATCTTGAGCCACTTGCAAACCCGTCCCCAGTCCTTCTCTCAATAGGGCTTTGCCACCAGTCTTCAACCAAGGAAGAATTGTGCGACCAAGACCACTAAAGAAACTACCAATTCCATGACCTCGCTGACTTCGACCACCCACAAAAACAGGGAGACCACTTCCAGCTTGATTGCAGAAATAGTCCTCGTATAGTTTGGGGTTGCGTTGGATTGGTACGTGCCTAACCATGGTTAGCCCAGATCAAACCGTTTGGTTGTTCGAAAATGTAACGTCACTACTGAAGTTCCACCTGTAAATGGGATAGGTTTCCCCTGCTCGTCGGTTATAAGAAGTTCAATCATGTCAAATGAAAATCGACTGAGGGGTACGTAATGTGGCTTGTCATACATCCTAAATACGGAGGTGGTGGATCTGTCTAGAACAGGGCGTGTCCTCAGTAATGGTACCATCACATCACCAACCACCCGCGAGGTGACAATATCGGAATAGACGAAGACATTTTTTGTGCCCTGGTCTAAATCTACTTCACCCACACCAGACAGACTGGGTTCAGTCTCGGTGACATGTGTCGAGGGAAATTGTAAAATTTCTGCCAACTTGTCACTAAGTCTAACTTCAGCCCCCTGTTCATATAATTGGAAACGAGCCTTATTCGAAATATCGTTATAAGAGAACATCATTCGGTTATGTTCTTGCAAGGCATCATCGAGACGCAGCCATTGCCGTTCATTGATAAATCTCTCAGCTTCGAAAAGCAATCTATTCAATTCACCAATGAATTTTTCTATTGATTTGTACAGACCAGGCGTCAGCGTAATCGTCATCGGTGGGTCGTCTAGGTCTGGAGGTGGAAAGTACTTTATCCACACCTCATCTTTCAAAATATTAAAATAGGTGTTGGGAAACTGAATATCGACCAAACCAACTTCGTACTGGGAGGTGAGCTCAATAGTTTGTGGCAGTTTGACAAAGAAATGTCCGGTGTTATTTTGGGGGTATATTTGTAACGATGCATTACTCGTCAGCGTCACGTAAAAACTCATATTAGTCTATTCGAGGTCTGAATGTTTCCTGATTCGAAAATGTAAAGTTAGCACTGAAGTCCCATCCTTGAATGAGAGTGTTTTACCCGTATCGTCAGTTAAAAGTATTTCCACCGTGTCGAAGGAGAATCGACTTAATGGTACATAATGTGGCTTATCATAAAGACGAAACACTGAAGGTGACAGTCGGTCCAATATAGGAACAGTCCTTAGTAAAGGAACCATGACGTCTCCAACTGGTCTCGCGGCTACGAGATCGGAATAGACATAGATATTTTTAACTTCGCTATCCATCTCTAATTCTATATTACCGTATAATAAGACATTGTCGTCTGATAGAGTCGAGCTTGGAAAACCCAACATATTCTTCAATCTGTCACTAACTTTAGCCTGGGCGCCTTTTTCAAATATTTTCATCCCGACTTTTTTCCAAGGTGTACCTAGCACGAATTTGATGTTTACTTTCTCGTCTAGTTGGGTTTCTACACACAACTTATTCAATTCCTCGATGAAAGTTTCAAGGCTGCTGAACGGACCCGGTGGACATACAAGGCTTATAGGTTCCATACCACTACCTTTAGGTGGAAAGTATTGGAACCAAATTTCTCCAGGCAAACCATTAAAATACGAATTGGGGAACTGAATCTCGACCAGGCCCACTTCGTATTGGGTCGTTACATCAATGGTCTGCGGCAACTTGACAAAAAAGTGACCTGGTTGGTTGTTGGGAAATACCTTTGGTCCAGCATTGCTCGGTAAAGTCACGTAGAAACTCATTGTTTTTCTAATTTTGGATTAGGTAGCATATAGCCAAAACAACTACTCATTAGAGCTACCCACAACTTGCCGTCTGGTGCGTCTGCGCTGCCTTGAGTCAGATTGAACAAAGACACGGCAATTACGGCATATATAACTACCATTTGACACAGAAATACAATCTCTGGCCTCGGTACACGTTGTCCAAAGAATGACCAGATCGATGTTCTTTCCCCCTCTGTCGGTTGAGGGCGCACCACAATAGTTTCACCCTGTCTTCAGTCACACCACTAGTCTCCATAATTAGCTAGTTGCGTGTCAGCTATATAACTATTGAATGAATTGGGATCTCCCCCGATGTGTCTCCACCTTGCCGTGGTGGGGGAGCTTGCGTGTCCCATCGACCCCATGTGCTTGCCGATGGGTGAAAAACTACATATCGGACAGCATATGGGATAGGGACCAGACTAAGAGAGACACAACCTGCTGCTCTGCAGGTGAGACTGAGGATAGCAGTCCAAAATTTAAATCAGGCGCACGAAGGCAGAAGTCCTTGGTCCGGACAAATCACTAAAGGCTCCCTGTCGAGGGCTGTGGCTGAACGCCTCCAAGCCACAAACCCTCGGACCTGAGAGCCGGGCCGATAGCCACCTCTCGAAAAATAAAGGCGTGATACTGAGCAAGCTACATGCTCAGGTCTGATAGAAGTTCGAAGGCTCTCAGCTGGGGGATATGAGAGATTCCCGGATGAGAGGCCAGGCCGTTTCTCGTTCACCGCTGCACGAAGGTAAGGTGCTGATCCGGCAGCACAAGTAGCCTACCTCGTGAGCGAGTACAAAAAGTCAAAAAGTGCCCCAGTCGAAGAAAGTGGCTGCGAAAACTGTATCTAACTCATAGAGAGTGTAGACAAAAGTGGAAGAACGTCTCAATGCCGCAAAATGGAACGCACGGCGAGCGAACCTATTGCGTGGTCCGAAGTCAAAAGCGTGGGTGTCGCTTGCAGTCTGACCGTCCCTGGTGTGTGCTTGAGCGATCAGTGGCAAACGAGTTGCCCAACACATGGAAGTGAGGAACTAAAGCAGCCATGAGCAGGACGTGGCAACTCCTCGGGTGAGCCCAGTCACAGAGCAATATGTGCCGGCTCTGCAATTATGGAAGCCTCCTTGGATAGCGAGGGAATGCTCATGGTCTGCCCCTGCCTTCCCTTGAGGGCCGACCACGATGTCGTTCGTCGTTCTATCTTGACCAGCTGAGATGTTAGCGACATCACACCAGTCCAACGTGCCTCGAAACCAGAGGATGGTTAACCTCATTAAAAAATGCCCGCTGGAAGTCGGAAGTGTCGTCCTACGGGTGGCAAACTAAAAATTGACACTACGCAATTACGTCCGAGTGAAATGTCTCGTCCGAATGTCTCTCGTGCTAGGAACAGCTCTGACTACCTAGTTTCCGAATGCCGCTCTTGTTCGGAACAGCTCTGACTGGGTAGTTTTCCGAATGTCTGTTGAGCCTGGAAAAGCTCTGATGGGCGCAACGACAAGCACATGTCCGAAAACTCGCTGAGTGGATGCCGTCTGCAAACCTGTCTGGTTTGTGCGGGAATGACCCGGGGAAACGAAATGACCAATATATTGAAGTGAGGATTTAAAGCAGCCATGAGCAGGACGTGACGATCTCCCTCGGTGAGCCCAGATCCAGGGCGTTATGTGTCGGCCCTGCAACTATGGAAGCAACCTTGGATGGCGGAAAATGCTATGGACTGTCCCTGCCTTCCTTTGAGGGATGACCGTTGTCTTCGACCGTTCCACCTTGGCCAGCATGGTTGCAGATGGTGCCACAAAAGTGAGAGTCTCCCAGGAATGCTACCTGGTCAAAAATGCACGCTAAAGTCGATGTGTTGGCCTACGGGTTTCGGCCCAAGGGCGCATAACAGACACACCGCAATCACATCTGAAAAAACACTCCGGATGAACGAAAAGAAGAAGAAGAATGAATTGGGATAATCAAACCACTTCACTAAATACTCTTTCCCACCACCTCCCCTGGGTCTTTCTTGTAAGATTGTTTCGATACGATACACTTGCTTGTCTCCAACTAGTTGTATTTCTTCTCTGTAGAACGAGCCCTGTAGTTCCTGTCCCGAATCGTCTTTTACCACATAGGTCACTGGACTGATCTGGTTTATGCGACTGACGGTAAACAATTCTTCTGTCCACGAGGGAATATACCCTTTTTTAAAAGGTTGTTTGGGTTGAGCCAGTCTGACTCGGTCCCCAGGTGTAAAATACACATTTTTCGATACGTATGTCGGCTTATACAAGTTATTCCACACCTCTTCTTGATTACTATAGTTGACTTGCACAGGGGCCATGCGAATACTTCTGTGATACGAACCATTGTAGTTCTGGATCAATTTATCTATCACGTCGACGTAGCGCAGTGTATTGGTCTTGGTCTCATTTTTTCTTTCAGGGTTCGATTGAATCTTTCCACTATCGCTGCCTTCACATCTTCATTCTCGGTGGTAAAGAAGTGCACACCTCGATCTTTCAGAAATTTTAAGAAGGTCCGATTAACGAATTCCGAACCTTTATCGCTATGAAAATTTATCGGTTGGTTATCACCAAAGATTTTACTCATAGCCACCACTAGAGCTTTGCCTGTTTTCTTCTGGATCGGGATGGCCCAAGAATATTTACTAAACACATCGATACAAGTCACTAGGTACGACATCCCATCGTTGTATCTTTGTAATAGTCTCATATCTATCAAGTCGGCTTGAAATTTGTGATTTATACCACCTGTTATGGTCTGGCGTCTCTGGAAGCGGCGACGGATCGGTTTATGTAACGTGTAGGTATCCTGATGACGTAACCATTTATCTATTTTCTTCAGGTTAGTATTTCTTTTTAAGGCGGCTGCTCCACCATAGGCTCCCGGTTTCTTAGGGTCATAGTAATACTTTCATAATTGGGCGGCCATTTTTGCCACTTGGGGGTAGGTATCCTAGTCTTCTTCTTGCTTCGCCTGAGTTTGTAAGGTGGTGTGGTCTCGACTGTTTTGGGTTCGACTACTTGAGCCGGTTGAATAGGTGTTGGTTGAAGAGGTGTTGGTTGAAGAGGTGTCTCGGCTACTGGTGTCGGTACACTGGTGACTTCAGGTTTTTGTTCCTTGATATCTACTAGTCCCAGAGGCTTGTGTCTGTATGTTCGAGTCGATTCAGATACCTCTGTAGTGTTTGCTGATACGCTCTGGTCTTGTCACGAGGTGGTAGATCTTCTGTTTCCAGGACTTGTTGCATCTGACGATCCAAATCCTGTAGACTATCATTTAGTGTGTCGGGTGGTACATAGGGTTTTTCTAGCAACCGGGGATCGATCAAGATCATCTTCTTGGCCATTACAAACCCAACACGCTTTTTAACACAATTAGTATGGGGCCTAGTAAGGCGCCTATGAAACCACCTTGTTGCAGGATCTCTTTCCTTTTCTTGAGCGATAATTTCTTATGAGTGAGTGCTCTCAGACTGTCTTTGTGCCGTTGCAGACGCTTCTTCTGAGCTGGTGTCAGGGGAACATTACCTTTTAAAACGTTGTGACAGCATTCGCAAATTGATTGGACGAGATCCGGGGAAGCTGATTTCATTACTGCCTTCACTGTAGCTGGGTTGATCTGACCCAAGAATCGTAACATACCCTCGTTACGTTTAAGTCGGTTAGACATGTTATTTGGGGACGTAGACGACTTGATGCTGGTCGGGGAATATATGACTTCGTAAGCGGAGCTGATCCGGTGTTTCCTGTCGCAGGTCAAATAACAAATACCCGTGTGGAGCCGATGTCGCGTCTTTAAAACTCTCTTGGACATATGACACACGTCCTGGGTACATCTGTTTGGCCAGATTGGTAATCTGAGACCCGTCTCGAGGATTCTTAAACACCACTAGGTAGTGTGAATTCAGACTGATAGTTCTTTGTTCTTTATTCTTACCAAATATGTTCTGTACTATATACATAACACTGAGGTTGCGATGATGACTACCTTTAGTAAATAATTTAGTCACTCTGTCATCTGTCTCAGACATTAGATCATCTATGACTACTAACCGACGTCTATCCCCTGTCCATTTTTCCATATCCGGCAGACCTTCATTAAATTGAACACCCTTCATAGTTTCATAGATGGGTTGCCATTCCCCATAGCACCATATAATTTCCTCTGGAAGAGGGTCTACCATGGCTGGTAGATGGGCCAAGAACTGTTGGACAAAGACGGTTTACCACTCCCGGTTGGACCCGCAATCAAGGCCGTAAAGGGATGTTTCCACCTAGGATCCATGAGTATTAATAACTACCTACCTAGTCGCATTGGTGTTTATAAACGTATCGGGTGATAGTATTAGACCCTTTGACCACCAAATACACACCAGTGGGTCTCTGGTAGCTATCGGTATAATAATGATGGAAGCAATGGTCGACTTGAAACAATTTCACACCGAGGTGGTGAGTATGGCGTTGACTATTATTAGTTTCTACAAGCCCACAAGGACCAATAACTCGAGGTTGTGTCGCTTAGTACGTCAGATAGCCCTCCAACATGATGTGTTATTCACGAGACTAGAAGTCTGTATCAAGCCCGAACAGGTTTTCCCGGTCTTTGTTTCAATCGCTGACGAAGTCTTTGCCGATAACGTCATCAACTATGGGAGAATAATGATGGTTTTTACACTTGGTATGCGTCTGGGTAAGTATATATAACAGTAAAGGGAGTTAGCTTAGGAGTGGAGAGTTAATGAATGCTGCGCATTCATTAACTAGTGGGAAATCATAGTTAGTGAACGTGTATGCACGAATGGGTAGACGTATCCAGGGCTTGCACACACGTCACTGGGGACTTGGGATTCAACTAGGAGAACAGTAAAGATGTCCGTGTTTACCATCACCAGTTTGAAGATGTATGATTTCAACCAATAAACGCATGTTTATATAACAGACGAGACTTGTCCACTATATCGACACGAGCCATCTTCTACACACAGCCTTATCATATCACCTGTACTACTGTTATACAGGCTGTTTTGGTGCCGTCGACCTCAAGATCTCAAACATGGGACGTCGCGGAGATTGTTGACTAAAGCGAAGATTGTTTTGTCTACGTCTGGAGACGAATGTTATGGAAGTTCTCAAGTAAATTATAAGAGACGCAACAACTGAAAGCCCGCCCAGGGGTAGTTGTTGTGATTTCTCAGTGTGTTAAGGGGATTCTAAGTCAAGGTCAGAAGGTTTGCTAATCTTGTTTTATAGAGACTGATAATTTTGATATACCTGACTCACCAATATACAGGGCCTTGATCGCTGATATACGCTGTTTCTTTTGTAGAAGTCAAGAATTGCTATTTTACATTGAAATTTGTAAATGATGTAATGATGTCGTCACCGCTAGATACATCTTACAACTTATAAAGTAACCTTGTACCTCGGGAAATAAATTATGTCTACGCCCGAATGATCAGCTCCAATTGGAACAGAGAAATCTCGAGAATGATAAAATTTATGAGCATGATCTCAGCTCACGGGACTGTTAGAGGTTAAATCAAGGTCGATTTTTGCTTTCTGAACTTCTCGAATCAAGGTCGTCAACAGTCACTTCAGCTGAGTGAAGACATTAAATCTGTTTAACTTGTCTCTAGTCAAATTTGTTTCAGTTGATTTGAACTGACCGTTGTTGGAACGCCACATAACACGTAATGTTCCGAGTGATGAAACAGAGTGGCCATCGTCAGGCTTGAATCAATCCATTGTTGACCTGCTCGTTTTTTTGAAACGTATGGATGTTCCAGATATGCTGCCGTGGAATATGGTTTTGCTGGAACAGTTAACCGTTATCGTTTGAACTATAGTGAAGGTGACCTTGCTTGTCTGAAGGTAAAGTCCAGAGTTTTTAGCCAACGCTTAAGTCAATCGATCAGTCAATCAATCGATCAATCAATCAGTCAGTCAATCAATCAGTCAATCAAGCAATCAATCAGTCAGTATTGTCTCGATCGTTGTAATTTCAAGTCCAGACGAGCACAATCAGCGGCATGAAAACGACTAGAAGGAACCGACTTCGATTGAAGTGAGAAATCCAGAGGCTCTTCTTTTGCTGTTCCTTTCAAGTTGGTCGATTAGAGTCCACTTTCAGCAAGATCCTCGATTGGAATTTTTTTCATCAGGATTGTCGATTGGAGTCACTTTCAGCAAGATCCTCGATTGGAACCTTTTTCATTAAGTTTGGGTAATGGTTAATTTTAGATTAGTTAAGAACATACTAAATTGAACAGAATATTTCTTGCAACTTACTTTAAAATAATATTGTCTGAAAATAATTGTATATTATATTGCTTGGTAATTTCTATTATAGATTTTTTAGGATGGAGCCCCAGGATTTTTCTCAAGTACTGAGTGGAGTTGGTGGGGCAATATCAAAGTTGGACGCAGTATTAAGACAGCAAAGTGTAATCAGTGATGTCGAGAGATTTAATGGACAGGCGAACCAGTTTAAGAAATTGGTTATTTCTATTGAGAAACATGCTTATCTAGTGAACGCTACAGATGAGGATAAAAAGAATTTAGCATATAGAACTAGTACAAGTCCTGTTTCAGACCATATAAGAAGAAAACTAGAAGCTGGAGGAGATGAAACCTGGGAACAATTCAAAAACGACATGGCACATAAATACGCAGAAATTACTGAACCACAACACGCATTCTCAGTGTTGCGACAAACGAGACAAAGTACTACAGAAAGTGTACAGCTATACAGTGATAGATTAATCAATTTAGCTGAAGAGTCATTTTTGGGACAGAATGTACGAGCTGAAGAAGTGGAACGGATGTTGGTGGGGATTTTTGTTGATGGGATTAGGTCAGATGGACTGAAATTTAAATTATTGAGAGAGAATCCTGCAAGGTTGTCACAAGCGGTAGATATCGCTATACAAGAAGAAAGCTTGAGGAGAAGGTTTAGATTGAGGGTAGGACGAGAGTTAGGTAGTAGTTCGGAAGATAGAATTGAAGAACCTATGGAAATAGGACAGTATAGACATGGATGGAGAGGAAGACGAGGAGAAATACAGATGGTACAAGGAAACAGTAACGTATATAATCAAGGTAGAGAAGGACAAACGATGATAAATTTTAAATTAGGAGGGATAAATGTTAGGCATATGTTCCATGTGGTCAAGGATTTAAATAGAAATATGATATTGGGTAGAGATTTTTTATTGAAAAATGGGGTGAGACTTTTTTTTGATTTGCATAAATTAAAATTCCAAGGTGTTTACGTAGATTTAGAAGAGGATATGCATGTGTCGACACTAGTTAGAGTCAAAACGACCATGAATTTGAAACCACAAACGGTTAATTTAATACAGGCAAAAATGAAAAAAAATCCGTACTTTTCGGTTGGACAAACAGTTAAAATAACGGAATTAGAGAGAGAAATAATACAGGAACCTGGCTTAGAAGTCACCGATGGGTTAATAGTACTAGATAAACATCTCAGCTTTCCAGTGATGCTCCTAAATAATACAGGAAAAAATATTACATTATATAGAGGTTGTGTAATCGCTAAAGTAGAGTATAGTGAGAATAACATGTTAACTATAGAAAAAGGAAACATATTGGGAAATAGTTATTCAGAAACTCCCATGATTAGAAATAATGTCAGAAATAAGTATAAAAGAAGCTGGAAAAGACGAAATGATGAATTGATCCATACATTTAAGAAACATCCATCTCAAATAAATACAGTTGACAAAAAGACAAGAGAACAAGAATTGTTGTCACGATTAAAAGCTCTACCGGAGAATAGAGAAGTATTAGAAAAATTGGTAAAAGAAAATCAAGACGTTTTTGCAGTTAGTGATTTAGAATTGGGTAGGACAAAAACAGTTACAATGGAGATAGATACGGGAGACCATCCACCAATTAGTTTAAAACCATATAGAACTCCATTAAGAAATAGGGAAGTTGTTGAAAAGGCAATAGAAGATATGTTGAAAGCAGGGATAATAACAGGATCAAAGTCAGAATGGTCATCTCCGGTCGTAATTGTGGCCAAACCTGATGGTTCGAGTAGGTTCTGCTGTGACTATCGGGCGTTGAACAAAATCACTAAGAATGTAGCGTACCCACTCCTGGTGATTGATGATATTTTGGGGTTGCTTAATGGCTCCACATTCTTCACGACGCTAGACGCAAGGTCAGGATTCTGGTGTATGCCGATGTCGGAAGACGCTCAAAAGAAGAGTGCTTTTTGTACTCATATGGGGTCTTACGAATTCTTACGTATGCCATTCGGGGTTCGAACTGCTCCGTCTCACTACATGCTCTTAATAAATGAGGTATTAGAGGGTATGCAAAAGTTTGCATTAGCATACATAGACGACATTCTGATATTTACAGGAGGAGATGTGGATGATCATTTAAAACATATTAGATTAGTATTTGACAGATTAAGAATACATGATGTTAAATTGAAGCTTAGTAAGTGCCAGTTTTTAAAAACAGAAACAAAATATTTGGGGTATATTATAAATAGAGAAGGAATCAAACCAGACCAAGACAAGATAAAGGCTATTAAAGAATTATCTACTCCAACTAACATAAAGAAAGTGCGTGCGTTTATAGGAACCTGTGGGTATTATAGGCGGTTTGTCCCAGGGTTTTCGAAGATTGCAGAACCAATTACTAATTTAACGGGCAAATACGCTAGATTTAAGTGGAATGATGAATGTCAAAAAGCGTTCGAGTTTTTAAAAAAATAGCTTAACAGTGGTACCCCTATTGACACATCCAGACTTGAATAAACAGTTAATATTATATACAGATGCTTCGGATAATGCTATAGGAGCGTGTTTGGTTCAACCATATGAAGGAAAAGAATCTGGAATACCAGGGGTTAAAAATGAAAGGCCAATCTATTTCTTGTCTCATAAACTTAGCAAGTCTCAAAGGAAATGGCCGATTATTGAGAAAGAAGCTTATGCTATACACTACGCTCTTCAAAAACTAAATTACTACTTACACAACGCCAATTTCATTATTAGAACTGATCACATGCCATTAAAGTCTATATTAGAAGCACCAATACAAAATAGGAAAATACAAACGTGGGCATTGAATCTACAGGGATACAATGCTAAAGTGGAATATGTTTCAGGAAAACATAATACATGCGCCGATCTGTTGTCTAGAATCCCGTATCCACAGTCATCAGGAAACACAGAAGATGAAGGAGAACCAGAAATAGACGATCGAAACTGGCAAGTAAATATATTAGATTCTGCCATAATAAATAGAGAAGACTTTGATAGTTTACCGTCGGATCAAGAGTCTGAACCTAGAACGGAAGACCCACGTTTATCACAATTTAATATGAAAGATGAACAAGAATTAGATCCAAAAATAGTACAGATAAAAAGAAAACTGAAAGAAACAGGGGAAATTAGTTTTAAAAGAAAATTTGTAGAGCATTAGGGGCGATCCGTACACACCAAAATGAAGGAACAGGTTTCTCACCATTTTACCTAGTACATGGGAGAGAACCAATATTACCAATTGACAATTTATTAAAGCCTAGGAGAAAATATATGGGGGAAGATTTTCAGGAAACAAGGTTGCAAGAAATGCACAAAGCACATATACGTTTAAGAAATAATATAATTAAGGCTCGAGAAAGACAGAAGAAATACACAAATAAAAATGCACACTTACAAGAGTTCAACATAGGTGATAGAGTTTATTACAAAAAACATAGGAAAAATTCTAAGTTTGATGCTCATTGGGTGCCGGGATATTATATTTTAGAAAAAAAGGGTCCAGTATCATATACTATTAAGTATCAAGTTACAGGGCATGTTGCACGTTCACATGTAGAGCACTTAAGACGGGATAATGAGGAAAAAGATGCAGAGAATAATAATAATAATTATTATTCAGAAGAAATATTGTCAGATGGACAGATTGTCAGACAAACGGAATATCCAATACCTATAGAGAATGGGAAACAAGTAACAACAGCATCTACTACGGCTGAACAAGAAGAAACAATACCAAAAACCGTCATGACAGAGGAAAACAACACGTATGACGGTTATAATAGTGAAGAATCAATCAAGGAAGAAATAGAAGCTCCATTTATGAATACAAGACAGGCAGTAAAAAGAAAGTTAGATAGACAGAAAGAAAAAGAAATTAAGAGGCAAAGGAAGTTTAGAGTGAATTCTTCAAGTGATGAAGATATGCCACTGTTTGAAAATTTATTAAGACGTCAAGACAGAAAAATTAGATTGGATTTAGAAAGGAAGAGATTAGCGGTTGCTAGTAATGGCTATACAGATGCGGAACAAGAGATGGATGAAAAGTCAGAAACTGATGAAGATGCTGATATGAAAGAAGATAGTTCTCCTCAGGAGGATGACGACATTGATGTAGATATTGCACTTATAGAAAAAAATTTGAAGCTATTAAGAAAATGGAGAAGGGATAAATAGCGTGGTAGAATATTCTGCAGATTGCAGATAGAAGATGAAGTTAGACACGGTATTTCTGAATTTATAACGAAGGAAGTTGACAAATAACTTAGTCAAGAGTTGTCGGGATGAGTAGACATAATGTTGTAGTAAGTTAAGACTTATTGATATGTGCTTTATTATCATTTTGATTTTTAAGTTGAAGTGTTGAGTTTTTCTTAGACGGAAAATAATTGATTAGTAGTCATAATATGTATCTATATATATGGTCTTTCATTTCATCACATATGTTTAATTTGGTTAATGTGTGGGGATAAAGAAGATGTCAAAGAATGAGGGGGTTGATATTGTTTAGTCTGTTGTTTGACTTCAATTGTTCTTTATAAAATGTGAGGATAATTTAACTTTGCTTTTATTGAGTTATCCTGGGTGTGTTTAAAATGTTTCCTAGC
The DNA here is from genome assembly GCA_963921405.1 of Cepaea hortensis. NCBI lineage: Eukaryota > Metazoa > Mollusca > Gastropoda > Stylommatophora > Helicidae > Cepaea > Cepaea hortensis. The sequence goes on from OY992884.1 coordinate 63,275,673, forward strand.
TTGACGTTAAGTTATGGGAAAAATGAAGACTTGTTTTTGGGAACTTACAGAAAATGTGAAACAGACGACTTAAAGTTGAGTTGTTTAACGTATATAACGTTTATAAATAGAAATTGAGGGTGAAACATGATTGAGTTAAGGGGGAAGTTGTGGTGATTAGCGAAGGGACTCAGTATGTTGTAATGGAGGAGTATATTTAAAAGTGGCTGGGGGTATCAGCAACAATTGATAATTACATGTGGCTTAGAAAGAGTTAAAATGGGGGATTGAATTAGGGACTACATTAGACGGGTTGTATTGCAAATACGTGGATTGAAATAGGAGCTGGGTTGAACAGCGTATAATGGGAGAATATGGGGGGGGGGGAATGCCAGGTTGAATTTTGGCATTTAAATAAGTGGACACGGGAAGAAGAAGACTGTACGTAACAGTATACTAATAGTTTGGAGGTATTGAAGGAAAGGTTGAATTTGACGAGGTGAATAATACAAAATGGTTGTAGTTTTGGATCAACTTTTTGATAACAGCAATTATTATTGACGGAAATGAAGATAAATTTTAGAAACTTTATTTTTATAAAGTTTTGAGAATGCATGGGAAGAGAAATGTGATTACTTCTTACTTTTTCCTTACTTTCTATTTTTTTTTAGGTGCGCACCTAACCAACTTAACTAAACTTTTCTGTCTATCCTGGAATAGCGAGAAAGTGAATAAGTGAGAAAAAGATAAAGGAAATATCTTCAATTTTTGTCAATCATAATTTAGATGGACACTTTAAAAGCAGTTCGCTTATAGAGAGTTTTGTAGAGAGTTTTTGTGGAGAACTTTATAACGGATTTTGTAAAGAGTTTTGCATTGTTGATATTGTATGTATGTCTCTGCTTAGCATTTGGCTATGATGAAATAGGAGGGTGAAATTTGAGTTAGGAAATATATGGAATTGTTGGGCAGCTGTGGTATAGAATCGTAGAGTAAAGTGGTTAAGAGTTGGGATTGAGACTTTTTCAGGGAAAAAGTCTCCTTGAAGAAGGGGAAGTATATATAACAGTAAAGGGAGTTAGCTTAGCTGCGCATTCATTAACTAGTGGGAAATCATAGTTAGTGAACGTGTATGCACGAATGGGTAGACGTATCCAGGGCTTGCACACACGTCACTGGGGACTTGGGATTCAACTAGGAGAACAGTAAAGATGTCCGTGTTTACCATCACCAGTTTGAAGATGTATGATTTCAACCAATAAACGCATGTTTATATAACAGTCGAGACTTGTCCACTATATCGACACGAGCCATCTTCTACACACAGCCTTATCATATCACCTGTACTACTGTTATACATCTGGTTAATAATTCTTACAATACAGACGTGAATGTCCAGGACCTGGAGAAAAGCTTCGCTACATCTGTAGGCATGTATATGTCTCATAAACTACATCGTTGGATACTGGGAGGTGGATGGTGTAATTTCTATACTTGGTTGCAATCATCAGTTGAATAAATACATAATACATCTCAGTATGTGTCTTTGTTTCATTGTCTGTCAGTGTTGATGTCTCTCGCGACATGAAGTAAGAAGAAAGCCACCCACTAAAGAAAGGCAACAAAAATCTTGGTTTCAATATTTAATCACCAAAATATGTGTTATTCATCAAAATAGTTTAGTGATATAAGAAAACATCAATGACATACATATTCATCAATACATTGTAGTGATATATCGTAAGAAAAATCAATGACATACATATTCATCAATACAGTGTAGTGATATATCGTAAGAAAAATCAATGACATACATATATTCATCAAAACAGTTTAGCGATATAAGAAAAAAATCAATGACATACATGATTAGTGAAAAACCAAAAAGTTCTGGATTAGTGATCTTCGTTCTTCTGGGCTCTGCTGGTTGACTATCAAAAACACTGTTGTTTCGGATCCATAATAAAGACATGTATGAGCTATCATACAAGATATCTGAACACTTCTTTTTGTGTGTGTGTGATTGTATCATACCAAAACCACCCGGTAGTGGTGGTCGATAATTTTTTTCTAATACTACCACTTGATTGGGTAGCATAAGCGACAAGTCCTTGCAGTACGCCTTAAGGGCTGCCAAGCTGTCTTTATCATTTGGTTGGATATCCTCTGCTACTATGAAAGGACGTGTTGCCAGGGTGTCTAAGGGTGTCGTCCTTTCTCGTGGTGTCTGGTGATGTAAGTACCGCTGTAGGTTCTAATTGTATAGATTGTCACGTAACTGACAGGGATAATCATTATGAATGGTCCCATTGTGGTTGGTACGGTTATTATTGAAGGCACAATGGTGGCAGTCTGGTACTTGTGTTAGACTACGAAGCTGGTGTAAATATACAGGTGGTGGTGATCTCTGATGTGATGATGATGGAGTGTTTGTTGTATTCATATGTGGCTGATGACGTATTCGTTTGTATTTTTGTAGGCCATCGTTCGTATTATACACCTTATCACATAACTGACAGGGGTATTTCAGGTGCTTCTCATTGTGAATGGTCCGAATGTGACGGTTAAGGGTATACTTATCACAATAGGCTTTGTCGCACACTGAACACATGAAAGTAGATCTTGTGGTCATATTGATAAACTGGTCATAAGTCACACGTTCACTTTTTTACAACCGCAAAAAATGTTCTGGTGTATACAATATATGTTTCACTGTTTTACTAGATGCCGACGAAACGAATAAGGCTCACACCAACCTGTTTCACTGCTGTAGCTAGACAAGTCAGTACGTGAACAATATCTGCTCACTGCACGAACAATGCTCACACCAGCCTGAACCACAAATAACACTGTAGCTACCCAAGTCACCACGTTAACTGGTGTACCACGAACTGGTATAGACCGAGTGAGGAGACGCCGTCTATTTTATACACTGGTTCTGCACACGACCCTACATAGCTGACGTGGCATTTTTGGAAGGCAGGCTATTCTCACGCCCGCCTGCCTGCTTACCCACAAACCGATGACTCATGCTACCACTTAATGACTTTTGCATATGGCGTTGATGACGTAGGGGCTTCTCGGACATCCGCGTTGTTTACCAAAAAGGGTATGTAGTTTGTGATATTCTTGTGGGAACACGTTTTGTTTATGTATTTGCGATGGGTAAGTGTGTACTTGTGTATAGTTGTGATGACAGTAGTAATGGTATGTTTTGTCTGTACTTCTGTGTCTGTATGTGTGTACGTGTGTGTATTTGGTTGTCTTTGTGTTTGTCTTTGAGTGGTTGTTGTGATGACACTAGTAATGATAGGATGTGTGATGTCTTTGTGTCTGTACGCTTGTAGGTCTGTATGTACAAGTGTGTACATGTGTGTACTTGGCTGTCTTTGTGGTTGTATGACCCTCTTTGTATGATTTTTACACACCCCACAAAAAAGAGACTTGTATCTCTAACAACGCACCAGCTAATATTCTTGTCGCTAATATTGGTAGTACTATTATCACTACTAGTGATTCCTCCTCACTTTACCCACCACCATTGCACTATACGTACTTTCCCCTGCAATTTAAGTGGTCACTCGACCACTTGACCACTGCTTGACCACTGCTTGACCACGTCATCGATCACTTTAATCACTACCATAATCTTAGGCAAATCGTCCTCTACAATTTAAGTGGTCACTCGACCACTTGACCACTACTTTACCACTCCTTGACCACTACTTGACCACTAATTTACCACCCTTTAAGCATCACCATGTCGCTACAACTACTTTTGGCTAAAATTTCTTCAGTTGACCACTTGACCGCTGTTTGACCACTGCTTGACCACTAATTTACCACTCTTTAATCATCACCATATCATTACAACCACTTTTCCCTAAAATTTCCTTACTTGACTACTTGACCATTACTTGACCACTCCTTGACCACTGGTTGACCAGTGTGTAACTCCGAACATAACACCTCTTATCAATAACCATTACATTTATGACCACCCCTATATCGACCACTCCTAGTTGACCACTAATACCTGGTACCCACCCCTTACCATACACCATATCCATTACAACTTTATAAGATTTCATACAGGAAGAGGCATCTTTCTACAATAAGCAGCTCCCTCTGATCCCCTTTGGGTCGTAAACGAACCCGTTTTTAAATGTAGTTTGATGTTGTATACCAATAAAAAGCACTTGAAAATATTACTTTTTTGTTTTTAATTTTGTCTCTCTGTTTTACTGTGTCAGACTCCTACGACCCTCTTTACTTTTGTTCAGTAACCATCTACACCTCTACCCATACTTCGTCGAGTATAACCACGACCCGTCACACCCTTGGCAGTTTATACATCACTACACTCACCACGCATAGTAACAGATCATATACTCCGTTCCTTTCTAACCAAAATATATAACTTCCCATTCAACCCTTCATCCGTGCTCACACTACCTTAATTACTTTCACAGAAACAACCCACAGATTTCACCCCGTCCCAGAGACAAATTCCCACCAAAAAAATAGACCACACTACCTTAATTACTTTTACAGAAACACACCCAAAAAAATTTCACCCGGGATTTTACCAAAAAACCTTCATAAAACTATAGGCCGCCATCTTGGATGTAAAAGTACGTGGACGTGCGCCCAACTTCACTACTTACTACTTCTAGTGCACTGGAATAATTTTGGCGTATGGATTAGCTTTCCCTAATATCTGTGTCCCTCGCCATTAGTCGAACCAGTTCCGACTTCAGAGGTACTTGTAATGTACGTTCCCACGTCCAGGACGAGAAGTCAACATTTTAGCCCATCTGATAAGTGTAGGGGTTGAACCTGCTACCTTGACATCATCACACCAGATGTTTAAGAACAAGCGCTCTTACATTTAGTCAGTCAGTCAGTCAGGTTTCCAACTTCATGGCAAATGGTCGCCCCATAATGCTCCGTTCTTGTGCCAGTGAATATCACACAAAATACACCCCACTGCTTCATGTGAAAAGTGGAACAGACAGGAGTTTCGATAAACCAACAGCCCCTACAGGTATACATGCATAAGGCCGCTGCCAGAATGTCAACACAAAAGTCCGCCACGAAATATATAGTTCATCGTTGATGGAAGCAGCAGTCATTGGAAAACCAGCAGCCATTCATTACTACGTAAGGCAAACCAAGTTATTTCAGCCACACATTACTATTTAAGGCAAACCAAGTTAGTTCAGCAACCGGTCGGCCGCCATTTTTCCTAACATAAAGTGCACGATACAAACAACCGCGGACAGAAGCACACCACATGAAATCCACAGCTCACAGAGTCGCTCCAAGCACTTAACTCAATATCTGGGCAATGGAACCATTCGGACGTGCTGACCTCCATGAGTCCAAGCAGTCACCAGTTAGCGAATGTTTGTGGTTTATTAATAATTGTTGTAGTCGCTCTCCGTGTTTCCGATCCACACATCACTACTGATATTACCGCTGGAACTAAATATTCTAGGTATGTGGTACTGCTGAAAGATCTAAGAAAAATAAAGAGTTTAGCCAAGGCAATTTTGTCACACGAAACTACATAATAATCTACTGGAGACTTTCACATACCTAAAGCCGTACTGGGAACACGATGTTAGACCCATACTGAGATAGATCATTTGATATTGACCTCTGAAGTCGGAGTGGGTTCGCCTGATGGCGAGGGACACAGTTAATAGGAAAAGCTAATCCACACACAAAATTCAGTCCATCACTACTATAAACACTGTGTATGGACTACGTTTGAGGTCAAAGAGAGCGTGCGCAAAAAAAATAAACACCACGGGACGGTTAGACGTGCATCTAGCCACCACTACAGTGGCTGCCACTGACAACTATGATGATGGGATATGATGAGGGCAATGTGGCTGGAGATCGTCAAGGACATCAGCTGACATGAAGATCATATTCACCGAGCAAAGCTTTCAACAGAGTTCAATGGAGATGTCTTACCACCAACGTTGGCTACGGAGACGACCCTGAGTAATAACGACGATGTTGCATCATCTGGGCATTTCCATGCCTAAATATGTCACGCAGTTGAAGTTAACAAGTTTCTTGCCACAAGTGCAGACACTGGGTTACTGTTAGCGAGCGACGCAGCGGAAATCGGTGAGAAGGATGTTTGTTATTTGCTCAACGTTGACCTGACCTATATATACAGCCTGTAAACAGTCAGCAGACGTACAGAATACACAATGTCCGCAGTACTGTTAGTACAACAAAATCCATTCCATTGCATTGGGGTTTATTCCGTATGGCTCGGTCTCTTTTCCGCAGGGAGGGCAGCCGAAAGCGCCATTTAGAGCACGAACTCAGCAACTCCAGCGACGACCCCCTAGAAGTCTCCTGAGAAAACTGCACTCTTGAGCCGAACGATGTAGTTCGGAATCGACCCCACAACCGTTGGAGTGAGAGGCAAGCTGCGCAACCACTTGGCCACGGATACTCCCTGTTAGTACAAGTAAAGAACCCTATACACGCCTGGGGGGGGGGGTATATGGTGCTAGTCCCAGAATGGTATAGACCAGAGGTTCTCAATCGATGGGGAATTCACCCCCAGGGGGGAATTTTAGGGTTTCCAAAGGGGGGGGGGGGGGGATTAAGATTATTTCTAGATTGCGTTAATACAAGAACCGATTACTTGATATTGTTTTTCCCTTCATACTTTACGGTTCTGTACGTATCACCCTTCTGAAATTCATTTTATAACGTAAGTAGATCCGCAAATCACGTTTTATGTAGATGTCTAGACTTGTTTTAGTATGTGCTATTAAATTTAGCTTCAATTATTACGTATACTGTGTAGGGGCAGGGGGAAATTTTTAGGGAGGAAATACGAAAGGGGGGTAATGACGTTCTAAAAATATGGTGAGGGGGGGGGGGGTGACGTCCTAAAAATATGGTGAAGGGGGGCATGGGCCAAAAAAGGTTGAGAACCACTGGTATAGACCAATCGGCACGCACTGGGTGATGTGGTTTGTCCCACCCCGACCGCCTTTACTTCGCAAGACACTTCCACCCATTTTCGGTTGTGTTAATCTGCGAGCTCCGGTCAATGCTAAAATGCCCTGTGGTCATTAGTTCAAATTGGCACCGAGGTAAGTTTTAAAAACTGACCATGACTCCCAGGTCGACCCAGCCATTAAATGAGTACCAGGAAGTGTCTTGGGAAGTGAAAGCGGCCGGCCTGATGTCGACCATATCTACCCCAGGCCTGCCCAGTGGTCTTTACACATATGCGTCTGACAACAGTCTGGTCGTGTGGGCGAAGGGGTTACTAATGCGATTCGTAATCCCGTATACCGCGTTAGAAACACAGCTGCGCGCGATTTGGAAGCAGACCACACTGAGCTAGTTTTCATACAATGGTATGGGTGCTGGTCGTTCGGAAAGCAATGGCAAACTACTGAACGTAAACTTGCCAAGAAATCACAAACAGCCAAAGATAATTGGATTGATTGACTGCGACGTCCCGTAAAAGATATGCAATTAACTAACAACATATGCCAAGTACTCAGGCGTGTAGGAGGGTCATTGACTGTTTCAGCCACGGATGGCTAAGACCACCGGATCATTGTGAGAACTGCTCTCACGGGAAGTACCCGTAGTTTACTGTGAGTAATCTTGCAAAGAATGCTGGTGTTGACAGCGATGTCCTGTAAACAGGATATGCGAGAGGGAGGAGGGGGGGGGGACATCTTGCAAAGAACGCCGTCATTACACAATGTATAAAGACAAAAAACACCAACATCATCGACATATCAGATGACTCAGAGGGTCGGAGGGTCGTGATAGCTGACATCCACTCAAAGGAAAAGAAGAGGAAAAGTCGGGAAATAAGAGGAAGAAGCAGAGGAGGAGGAGAATAGGAGGAGAAGATGAAAAGGGGGAGGATGAAGAAAAGAATAAGAAGAAGTAGTAGTAGTAGAAGAAGAAGAAGTAGTAGTAGTAGCAGCAGAAGAAGAAGAAGAAGAAGAAGAAGAAGAAGAAGAAGAAGAAGAAGAAGAAGAAGAAGGGTAGGAGGAGAAGAAGAGGAGGGGAAGAAGAGGATGGGGTAAAGCGGAGGGGTGAAGAGGAGGGGGGAGGAGAAGAAGATTATGCGGTGGAGGAGAAAAAGAGGAGGAAGGGGAGAAGAAGAAGAGATGGAGGCGAAGAAGAGGAGGAGAAAAGGAGAAATAGAAGAAGAAAAATAAGAAGAAGAAGAAGAATAACAACAACAAAAACAACAACAACAACACCAAGAAAAACAACAACAACATCATCATCAACAACAACAAGAACAAAGAAGCAGATGAAGAAGAAGATTCAAGACGTGGTATAATTAATTATCGTGACCGGCTCTCGTTGCTTAACACTATGCTGTTCATATAAAACTACCCTGGCGTACTTAGAATTTCGTATATTGTATATATCAATTAGCTTTATTTGAATTTCAATAATAATAATAATAATAAATAAATAAATGTTTTGCATATCCTTTACAGGACATCGCCGTCAACATCAGCATCTTTCAGCTGTATGTTGATTTCTTGGCAAGATTACGCTCAGTAGTTTGCCATTGCTTTCTGAGCGGCCGGCTCATTATCCCGCAAGTCACAAGCGGGGGTCGAACCGCTTCCAATTCTCGCCTCGCTGCGAGACCCTGCATGGATAAACGGGATTACGGAGAAAGTGGTGTAACCCCTCAGCCAGAGAGACCGGCAATAATAATAATAATAATAATAACAGTTGGTTGCATGTCATGTACAGGGCGTCGCAATCAACCCCGGTATTTTTGTTAGCTGTTTGTGGTTTACCTGGTAATTTTTATTTCAAGTAGTTTGTCATTGCTTTCTGGGCGTCTGACGCTCATAATCGAAATCAAAGCATGGCGGTCTGCTACCAAATCGTCTGTTGTTGATTTCGAACCTTCGACTCGGTGTTTCGAGAATTGTGAAACGCGTTCACTGGCCCTTAGCCACAGCGACAACAGTAAAATAACTCAAAATTGTCAATTACTGCCTATAGTACCGTGCGGCGTAGGGCGGCGGGGGGGGGGGGGGGGGTTTGAGCCTGAGGAATTAAGGCCGCATGGCTAATTCAGTCGCCGCGAACTGTGCAGGTTAGAGTATTATTTTTGCCCGGACAGTAAACAATAATAATAATTAGTACTAATTAATAACAAGAGTAACTAGCAACGCTGCCTGAAAGATTCTTATGAAACTAGAACATTATATACAACAATAAGAAAGAGACAAACACTTTGCTTTGGTCATGTGATGAGAAGAGGAGAACATCGTGATTACTGGAAAGATCGAAAGGAAGAGAGGCAGAGACAGTCCAAGAGAAATGATGCTGGATGGGCTGAGACGTGGCATGGAGGAATATTATCAGCAGAGTTGATCAGAACAGACTGAGATCTGTGGAGAGACATGAATGCCTACACCATCTGTCAGGACATTTGATGATGATGATGATGATGATGATGAATAATGAGTCATGTGGTAATTAATGATGCACATTTCTCATGCGTCTATTATGCATATATTATTGCTGTTGAAGGTTAGCATAGTAAGTGATGAATGCATGCAATCTTCTTCCTTCGTCGTCAGGCGTCGATATGAGCAAAGGCAAAGAAAGCAGCACTCAACTTGAGCTGGTCGACATCTTCATAGAGTTTGTCCTCGCGTGAAAAGGGTATAAGGCCAAACTAGTCTTCTCTATTCTTCATATGACGGGCATTCCTGCAACAAATGGTTTGGCTGCATTTTACCAAGGAATGAAACAAAGTAGGCAATGAGAGAGATATAAGAGCAGAATGATAGACGGGCCTGTGTTATCCAATTCCCGTCACTATCAAAACTGTCATCTACTGCCTGTAGTACCTTGAGGTGTAGGACAGGTCTTGAGCCTAAGGAAGTAAGGCACCCCCCACCCCCCCCCCCCCCCCCACCCCTCGCTAGTGCACTCGCCGCGATCTGTGCAGGTTAGGGTATTCTATTTGCTCCCGACAGAAAAATTCCAACCCTTTGAAAGTAAAGCTGGTTCATTCATTCGTTTTTCTTGTCTACCTTTCCTCCCCCCAGACAGTTCTAAGAATATTCTGATAAATATTCCGTACCCCGTTGTCGAGGGTGAGTCGAGCCAGGGTTGTTTTGTTATTTTTTTACGGTAGTTTTACGGATGAAAATGTTTTGGCGTGTGCACATTTTCAGTGAGGAAGTGTAAACGTGGAGGGAAGGAGAGATGATATTGCGTAGGCTTGATTTCTGCTACCGGGTAAGTAGGTAGGGAAATCTATTCTCGTGTCAAGGTGACACGTTGAGGATGCGCTGCCGACGGATCTTTTTCTACGTCATGAAATATTGTCGGTGTGTGTGTGTGTGTGGGGGGGGGGGGGGGGGGTGTTTATAAGGTCTTTTTCTTTTTCTTTCTTCTCCTCCTCCTCCTCATCCTTATTCTTCCTCTTCTTCTCCGGTGGCGCTTGTTTGTTCTTTCAGTAGTTGATCAAGCTTTATTCTCATAACATACCCTAAACTCTTTATTTCTTGTCTCTCGACAACACACAAAGTTAATTCGATGCATGATTTTACGACTGTCAAACCTGTGATGTCATCGATATTTGGATTTTTTTTTTTTAAATTAGAGGTTGTTCTTGTCATTCATTGGTTTGTCCTGTGCAGAACCTTTTTCTGTGTAATTTCTGTGACTGCCTTAGTTTTCTTTGAGTCTGTTAAGAAGATAGAATGTCATTACTTGCCTTCTTGGCAGTGACCACACTGATGTCTGCCTCTGTAAAGAGATCCTTAGTCTGCCTTGACGAACTTGACGCCGACCATAACCAACAACTACATATGGCCTTCTCTTCAACTCGTTTCGTCATATGCTTGCATGGTTTCACATTACCCAGTGTAAGTGGCTAAGCAGACACTCCATATTGCCAAATGGCTAGCGGGAGAGGAGAGGGAAGCTTTGACTTGCTGTTCTTGCAGTCTGGCCTTGGATCATTTACTCCTTCAATCTCCTTAAGGGCTTTCAGGCTGTCAACTTGGTCCATTGTTCGTCCAGTCGTGCCCGCAAGCCTATCTGCTCGCTCATTTCCTATTGCACTAGCGTGGCCTAGCGTAGGCTAATGCATGGAAGGCGATGCCTTACTTTTACATAAACAGAGGATAACCCCAACCCCACCAACCCACTACAGGGGTCATTATATGAATGGAGGTGGAGGAAGTAACAGCGGCATTCCGGTGGCTAGAGGAGACTACTGCAACACACGTTGTATTCATTACGGATTCAAAGAGTATGCTTATAAAGGTGGAGAAAGGAATGTTTCGTGTGGAATGGCTCTCGCCGCTTCAGAGGTCACAGATCGTGAGTATTGTATGGATATTTTGCCCTGGCCATGCGGGTGTACGAGGGAATGAACAGACTGATAGGCTAGCAGGGAGGGCACCTCTTGGTGGTATTTTGCCTATGAACAAGGGGAAGGTGGTCGTGCGCTTGTGGGACCAGGTGAAGAAGGCGGAGGAACAGATTGATAACCCATATGTGGAAAGAATGAGATTGCAGGGGTTCTGGAAGAATTTCAAAACTGAGAGGGAAGACCAGGAGAACTTTTAATCAGATAGCGGTGGGAACGATTAGTAGTATGACTCTTCGCTGGCTGTTGAACGAGGGGACGGAACACGTATGGGAATGTTCCTGAGTGCAGTGATGTCGGTTCTTAACTCAACTCAATTATATGATTTTTGTTTTTAAATTCTCATTTAGCTCGTGAATATTTCTGTCTTCGCATCCTGTGTCGAAGGTCAAATTTTATTCTCCCCCGAATTTTAACGCTGATGGCAATACACTATAGGAACTTGTGCCAGTACTGAATGAAATGCGTGTCTAACATTACAGCAACAGCAGTTATTCGCCGAGAGGCAAGCAAACACGATCATAAATTGCAGTACACGATCTTCCCTTGAGCCGTCTATACATTGACGCAGTGAAGGCAACTGCACACGTTAACCCCTACCCCTAGTGTGTGCTCGTCTTTAAGCGTTATGCTTGTGAAAGACATGTCACTTTGACCACCGAGATGCTTTGCCTTTGTTGAATATCTCTAATGTTATCAAACCGTTTGAGCAATGTCTTCATTGTGTTCTTAAACCTAGTATTTGGCTGTTGTAGACGAAGAATATATATATATATATATACATATATATATATATATATATATATATATATATATATATATATATATATATATATATATATATATATATATATATATATATATATATATATATGCTACTAAGACTAAGAACCAAACTCTGCTTTTCAGAAAATTAAGAGTATCTTATGCATTAAGTTACTATCATTGAATGCAAGAAAGAGAGAAAGAGAGTGCTGAAATGCTATATAGAACCCGTTTTGCTGTATGGCAGTGAATCTTGGGATGCAAATGAACAAATTAGGAAACATTAGGAAATTAGGAAGCAACAGAGATGTGGTTCATGAGACGTTCATGTTGAGAACATCTTCTGCTGCCAGAATAACAATGGTTGCCTGAAAGAGGCAGCTAGAAGCTTCTATACAACAATACGAAAGAGACAAACAACTTTTTTGGGTCACGTGGTGAGAAAAGAGGTATTTGAGAACATCGTAACAGCTGAAAAGGTCAGTAGGAAGAGAGGCAGAAGCAGACCAATATAAATGATGGTGGATGGATTAAGTACAGAGGAATATCACCATGACCAAGAATACCAAAACCGAGATCTGTGGAGAGACTTGAATGACAGGGCACTTGATGATCCTTTCGCTTTTATCCATGCGGCCATGCTGACACCCGTTTCTACGGTATGAAGTAGTCAATCTCACATCAGCTCTCTCTCTCTCTCTCTCTCTCTCTCTCTCTCTCTCTATCTATCTATCTCTATCTCTCTCTATCTCTCTCTCTATCTCTCTATCTCTCTCTCTATCTCTCTCCCTCTATCTCTCTATCTCTCTCTATCTCTCTCCCCCCTCTCTCTCTATCTCTCTCTCCCTCGCTCTCTATATCTATCTCTCCCCCTCTCTCTCTATCTCTCCCTCCCTCTTCCTCTATCTCTCTCTTTCTCTCTCTATCTCTCTCTTTCTCTCTCTCCCTCTCTCTTTTTATCTCTTTCTCTCTCTGTCTCTCTCACTCTCTTTCTCTATCTCTTTTTTCTTTCTCTTTTTCTCTCTCTTTCTCTCTCTTTCTCTCTCTTTCTCTCTCTCCCTCTCTCTCTTTCTCTCCCTCTCTCTTTCTTTCTTTCTCTCTCTCTCTTTCTCTCTCTGTCTCCCTCTCTCTTTCTCTCTCTCTCTCCCTCCCTATCTCTCCCTCTCTCTCTCCCTCCCCCTTTCTCTCTCTTTCTCTCTCATTCTCCCTCTCTCCCTCTTTCTCTCTCTCTTTCTCACTCTTTCCCTCTTTCTCTCTCTCTTTCTCTCTCTCTCTCTTTCTCTCTCTCTTTCTCTCTCCCTCTCCCTCTCTCCCTCTCTCTCTCTTTCTCTCTCGCTCTTTTTCTTTCTCTCTCGCTCTTTTTCTTTCTCTCTCTCTCCCTCTCTCTCCCTCTCCCTCTCTTCCCCCTCTCTCTCTCTCTCTCTCTCTCTCTCTCTCACACACACACAGCCTTTTATGGCCTGCACAGAAGGTAGCAGTATTGCTTTAGTCACTTTTGACAACTTTGGCTACGACATTCAACCAGCCACGAACAAGCCTACAAAGGGCTAGGCATGCGTTGCTTGAGGGCCTATGCTTCACTGGACCGTGAACGGCGCATATGAAAAATAAATTAAAACTTGAACCACAAGTATCTTTCCTGTGGCGACATATACATGTGAGTCATCAGCGTTCCGCTGGCTGGAAGATAAAAAAAGCATGTTCTCGTCGTAACTGTAAGGGACTCAAAAAGAATGATGAGAAAGGTGAAGACAGGCTTGCTTCGGGCAGAGCGGCAGGCTTCCATTCAACAATGAAAAATAGAGACCATCTGTTGGGTTTGTACCCAGGACATGCTCGTGTGGTCGGAAACAAGCGGGCGGACGGATTGGCTGAGCCTGCAACGTTTTTGTGGGGTATTGGTGCATGATCAGGCAAATGTGGTCGGTGCAGAAGAACGGATAGATCATCATGGGTTGGAGAGAATGGTGCCGCAGAGAGTGACCATCGGATCTGGCAGACACTCAAAACTCCGTGTAAAGGACAGAAAATTCAACTCAAATAATCTCTGAACGTGATTTGATAAATGACAAAGCATGTCAGAGGAAAAGTAAATATCGAGCAGAAAAAGGCAGACAAAGATACGAGTAGGGACATGATATATAATGATCGACTGACACCGCACTGACATGTTCAGGCATTGATTGTGATCCAGTGTAGGCATCCTTCATTAAGGAATCGATACTCGATTAGTTGGTTGAATAAGTGCACTCACTAAACACAAACAAACGAATAACATGGCGTAACGTGAGTATCAAGCAATGCGATCTTTGTTTGTCAGCGTTTTTGTTTTGTTTTAATGGGCGTGGTTTCTGTGGTGATATGAATTTCAGCGAAAGTTCGTGTGCAGGAATATGTTGTTAATTTTGTATCTTGTTGTTGTTGTTGTTGTTGTTGTTGTTGTTGTTCTTCTTCTTCTTCTTCTTCTTCTTCTTCTTCTTCTTCTTCTTCTTCTTCTTCTTCTTCTTCTTCTTCTTCTTCTTCTTCTTCTTCTTCTTCTACATCATAATCATCATGATGAAAAATATCATCATCCCCATCACCGTCTTCATCTAGTTGCTACTACTACTACTACTACTACTACTACTACTACTACTACTACTACTACTACTACTACTACTACTACTACTACTACTACTACTACTACTACTACTACTACTACTACTACTACTACTACAACTACAACATCAACTACAACTACTAGTACTACAACTGTCACTACGACTACTATTACTACTACTACCACTACTACTACTACTAGCATTGATACTACTAAAACTACTATAACAACTACTACTACTGCTACTACTACTTTTACTACAACCACTACTGATTGATTGAATGATTGATTGATTGATTGATTGATTGATTGATTGATTGATTGATTGATTGAGTAAAAAATTAAAATTCTGTCCCGTTCAACCTGCTTGTTAAGCGTTGGTTGTAATTGGATTCGTTATTTGAGTGAGTTTTGATTCTGCTTCTTTTGCTGTCTTTCGAGTGAATCCTAACCCGGACTGGTTATATGAGTGGTTGTTGGGAAAGGTTGGTCCATGTGCTGGCTGGTGTTTTCATTAATGCGTTTTGTTGGTGCTGTTGAAGACCGGTCCTTAGTCGGATTTATCAGATTCCACAGCCCTCCAGTTGGTGGTTATTTTCTCTTGCTGTCCTCACAAGGACTATCTTGAACTGGTTCAGTCCTCACAAGGACTGACTTTCTTGTATAGTCCTCACAAGGACTGACTGTCTACTGTAGTCCACACAAGGACTGGCTGTCTTCTGTAGTCCTCACAAGGACTGACAGTCTTCTGTAGTCCTCACAAGTGCTTGTTGTTTCTTTAGTAGTCCTCACAAGGATTGTTTATTTCTTGAGTAGTCTTCACAAGGACTGGTTATATTGTATGGGTCCTTACAAGGACTGGTTATATTTTATGTGGTCCTCACAATGACTGGTTATATTTTAAGTGGCCCTCACAAGGACTGGTCCCTGCCATGTCCCGTCCTCATAAGGACGCGAAAACAAAAAGGCAGTCTCAAGTCATCCATCCGACCA
The DNA here is from genome assembly GCA_963921405.1 of Cepaea hortensis. Classification (NCBI taxonomy): domain Eukaryota; kingdom Metazoa; phylum Mollusca; class Gastropoda; order Stylommatophora; family Helicidae; genus Cepaea; species Cepaea hortensis. The sequence goes on from OY992884.1 coordinate 63,291,443, forward strand.
GTCACAGGTTCTCCCATGGCTGGCACCGTTGCACCCCATAACAAGAAGACCCGATCAGCCTGCCACCATCGTCCAGGATCCCTCCAAGAAGAGCCAAACCACTTCGATACCAATCACCCGGCACCGCAGTCCCTGTCCCTTTCAGAACACACATGACATCCGTAAAAGAAAAATAAAAGGATGCAAAAAAAAAAAAAAAAAGAGCAGGCAAACAAACAACCAAATAAACAAACAAACATAAATACATTTATGGTGTCCTCTCCTCCTGGTTTTCTGTATTCATTTCTTTATTCTTTTCCTGTTCGGCGTATGTGCTGTCTGACCAAATGCTGGATCTCTTGATTGCTCTCTACATGCAAGCACTCCCTCCTTGTAATTGCAGTCTTTGGTTTGACACAGTATTCTCCTAGCTCCCTTCGTTCATTATTGTACTCGTCACATGTTAATAAATAATGTTCTATGGTGTTGTTTTCTTGGCATGCTATACATAATGGGCTTTCTCTTGTGTCTCTCCAGTTTCCTAACCTGATTTTCCACAGATATCTGTTTGCTGGTGCTATCATTTAGTTCTTACCTTGTGATCATGAAAGGTGCATGAACACAAAATTAAGATGAGCTAGGGAATAGCTGTGTCGTTTCTGAATCGAATTTTGCGTATACCTTGGACTACTAGAGTCATAACAACCATTGCCTGGATGAGGCTAATTAAAGTAGAACATTATATACAACTACAAGAAATAGATAAATGACGTTCTTTGGTCATATAATGAGAAGAGCCACTGGAACATTAGAAAGATCAGTGGGAAAATAGGCAGAGATAGACCGAGAGAAATTATGCTGGATCGACTGAGACAATGGTATGGAGGAATATCATCAGCAAAGTTGATCCAGAACACCAAGGACCGAGATCTGTGGAGAGACATGAACGCCAACGCCAGCTGGCAAGTTCAAGTGATGATTAATCTTTAGGGACATATACAAAACGTTTGTATTTACACATAACTTAAACGTACATATATATACACGAAGACATGGCCTAGCTTATCATCACACACACTAGACATCAAGGGAACATATGCTGTCACGCCAGCTGCTTATCAAATAGGTCAAGATGCATTCCCCAGTGTACATCTCTATCTCACGTTAGTAGAAGGCATGAATGCATGTGCCTGGTGATATCTGATATTACACTCACAAGATACACATCTTGCTCCGGTCACATTGGCGTACCCAAGTTGTAGAACATCATCCTTATCACGTGCCTTGCCGATAGGGTCAGAGGTCATAGTTCAGTATTTCACACGATCAGTCTTGAATCATCTCTGTGATCATGTCCCGTGTGTACTATGTAGCCAAGCCATACAGGCATTTTTTTTTCTTTTTCGTTTGTTCGCTTTGAACTCAAGCCGAGTCCATATACATGCTACTACTTTAATGCAACGGACTGATTGTTGCGGGTGGATTAGCTTTCCCTATTATCAGTGTCCCTCGCTATCAGGCGAACCCACTCCGACTTCAAAGGTACTTGTAATTTACGTCCCCAAGTCATGGACGAGAAGTCAACATTTTTAGTCCAACAGACCGGTGTTAGGGTTGAACCGCTACCTTGGCATCAGAGCACTGGAAATTTAAGAGCGAGCGCTCATATTCATTCAGCTACGCTGACCTCTATCCAAGTATTTATCTCTTTATCAAGTTTTCAATTTTTCAAAGTTTCTATCTCCTCATGTTAGTTAGTTAGTTAGTTGCGGTTCCAGCTTCACGGCAAAGGGTTGCCCCTTAATGCTTCTGTCCTGTGCCAGAGAATATCACACAAAATGCTCCTCACTGCCCCAAGTGAAAAGTGGAACATACAGGAGTCTCGACAAACCAACAGCCTGCACAGGTATGCTATGCATAATGCCGTTGCCAGAAAGTCAACACACATGTCCGCCACGAAAAGATAAAGATCATCGTCGGTGGAAGCGGCAGTCACTAGACAACCAGCAGTCACACATCACTGCAAAAGGCAAACCAAGTTTTTTCAGCAACCAGCGGTCCCCATTTTTCCGAACATACATTTCACGACACAAATAACCGCAGACAGATGTGAAAGAACTCCAAATGAACTTCACAGCTTACAGTGTCGCTCCACGCACTCAACTCAGTAACTAGGCGACGGAACCATGCGCTACCAGTCCAACATGGGGAAATTGCGTAAGCAAACCGCAGCCACAAGCATAAGCACTCCATAGTTCTTAACAGCTTAACCGCCTGACCCGCATGTTGGGCCTGAAGTGATCCTCGTAATATGCCCAAACATTCTTGACGGTCTCTGCCTATTTGTTCTGTTCAATTTACCTCTTTTGTTTGTTTCCCAAAGGACTCATTTGTTTCTCCGTCCGGTCGATTCTCCGAGGGTCTCCGTGGCGAAGTGGTTAAGCCGCCTGCCACGTGCTCTGAAGGTTGCGGGTTCGTTTCCGGGCTCCGTCCTTCTGTTCACTAGAGCAATTTTCTTGGAGACATCTGGATCTGGTCGCTGGAACTACGGAGTTCGTGCTCTGTGCCACGCTTTCGGCAGGCTGCTCTGGGGAATGAGACCGAGCCGCATGGGATAAACCCCGATCCGCTCGCCTGTAAACCCTCTCGCTACTTGTTGTATTTTCATCAGGAGCCACATTTCCACTGCCTTTAGATGTTTATCATGTCATCTGCGTCTTGTCCATGATTCACACGCATACAACAATATAAGTTCTCTCTACAGTTGTCAGCTTTTTCTTGATGAGCTGGCTAGGCCACGTGGCATGATCGAGACAAGAACACTGAGCTGATCCACGACTCTGGTGATCGAGAGAGATGGCGAAACATGATCGCCCACGCTTATCAGCATGACACATTATGACTATGTTTTCCATCTAACACAAGGCTATGTTTGACATGGCGACAATTGTTCTAAGTTCTACAAAGCATTTTCCCTCAGACGAATGTTGAAAAATAGTTAGACCCTATTCACCTATTTAAGAATGTTCCAATTTACATGTATGTTACAATGCAGTATTTCTTTCTTCTTTGAGATTATCATAATTTCTGTTTTCTCATAATTTAATTCTAACCCTATGTACTCACTGTATCTTCTTCTTCTTCTTCTTTTCGTTCATCCGGAGTGTTTTTTCAGATGTGATTGCGGTGTGTCTGTTATGCACCCTTGGGCCGAAACCCGTAGGCCAACACAACCGACGACAGCGTGCTTTTTTGACCAGGTAGCATTCCTGGGAGACTCTCACTTTTGTGGTGCCATCTACAAACCAGCTGCAGGGACAGTCCATAGCATTTTCCGCCATCCAAGGCTGCTTCCATATTTGCAGGGCCGACACATAGCGCCCTGGTCCTGGGCTTACCGAGGGAATCGTCACGTCCTGCTCATGGCTGCTTTAAATCCTCACTTCAATATATTGGGCGTTCCTTCACCACGGGCCGCTCCCGCACAAACCAGGCCAGTCTGCAGACGGTATCCACTCAGCGAGTTTTCGGTTCGGACATGTGCTTGTCTCTGTGCCCTTCAGAGCTGTTCCAGGCACGAAGGACATTAGGAGAACTACCTAGTCAGAGCTGTTCCGAGCAAGAGCGGCATTCGGAAACAAGGTAGATTTTCCTAGCAGGAGGGAAGACTAGTTAGAGCTTTTCCGGTCACGAAAGACATTTCACTCGGACGTAGTTGCATAGTGCCATTTTTATTTTGCCGCCCGTAGGCTGACACTTCCGGCTTCAGCGGGCATTTTTAATGAGGTTAGCCTTCCTCAGGTTCGAGACAAGTTAGACTCTTATTTCGACTTCCACACAGCAAGCTTTTCCTTTGGTCTGCCACGTAATGGATTCGCAAGCCAGGCGTTCCATTTCGTGTCATCGAGACAATTTTCGACCTTTGACTACACTCACTCCATGAGTACGGTTAAAGACTTTCATCGGAACGTGCGACCGAGGTGTTTTTCCACCTTTTAGTACTCGCTCACGAGGTAGGCTACATGTGCTGCCGGCTCAGCACCTTACCTCCGTACAGCAGTGAGCGAGAAACGGCCAGGCCCTCTCATCCGGGGATCCCTCATATCCCCCAGCTGAGAGCCTTCGGACAAGTAACTGAAATGGGCATGTAGCATGCCCAGTATCGCACCTCCATATATCGGTGGAGGCGTTTGTGTAGGTATCTGGACCAAGATTGTGGCTTCGTGCGCCGGAGCTTAAATTTTGACTGCTATCCTCAGTCTACCTGCAGAGCAGCAGGTTGTGTCTCTCTTAGTCTGGTCCCTATCCCATATGCTGTCCGATATGTAGTTTTTCATCCATCGGCAAGCACATGGGGTCGATGGGACACGCAAGCTCCCCCACCACGGCAAGGTGGAGACACATCGGGGGAGTACTCACTGTATGCAATGACGGCATTTACTAAATGCTGCAGATTCTATCAACTGTCTGCAGTCATCACACGATTTTCCTTGCCGGCGAGGCAAGGAGCACCCATTTACGTCGTACTCGTAATTTATTAAACATACTAGCTGACCCTGCCCGGCATCGCCCAGACCCTGGTGGGGAGCATCTCATTTAATTCATATAAGTAGTCATATAAGTTCTCATTAAATTCATACAACAAAAAAAGTAACTTAAAAGAATGTCCTCACCATCCATTATTTTTAATGAAAACTCTTTCTAATCACCTGCATGACTACAGTAACTTCTTAAGCAAAAAAAGATGAGTTACAATGTTATGCATTGTGCATTATTTTTATGAAAACTTTGAAAATGCCTTACAGATTGTATCATTATTTATTATAACTCATATGCCGGTACATAACTATGGACAAAGAGTTTATAAATCTTTGAAAACGATGCCACAATATGACTATAAGTTATACAGAAAAGTTATGCCCCTTGAAATAACTTTTACAGAGTTAGGTCCCCTGAGATATATGAAATTATGATGAAAAATGAAAAATGAAATAATACTGAGTAAGCAGGCGATTTCACACTAACAAAATATCACAGTTGGCAGCGCTGGATTAAAAGGAAGGCGTGTAGAAAATTTCATCTCAATCGGATGGGCCGTTCGCGAACAAATAAAGGCCATACATACATACAGAGATACATAAATACATACGCAAATACGCACATCCTAATTTATATATAAGATGTAAAGAAGGTAGTCTGTCATTACCTTCTTCTGGTAGGTAGCAGTAGCTCTGATATTAGAACCTTTGCCTACCGTCGCGAACTCCACACGATAACCAACAACAATCTATTGGTTGCTCTCGAGCTTAATGAGCCACTTGCTCCCATCGTGGATCTGCACATCAGTATATCTGACACTTATGTTATGGTGCCCATCTTGCTCCAGTACTACTGGCGCATCAAATTTGTGCTAGATTCCCGACTCGTTTTAACAGATTCAGTGCGAAACAAAATGTAAGTTTAGACCAACAAACCTGGATGCAGAAAATAGGCAGTATGTCACAATTATGACTTAAAAGTTGTTAATATGGTAGCAGACATGTTGTATTATAAATCAATGACAACATTCCGGGGAGATATACGGTGTATTTTTTATGACTGTACAGTGTTTGAAAATAGTACCGGTCCAAGTTTTGTATTCACCGTCTGTAAAGTTCATGCAACATAATAGATAAATAAAAAAACTTGGACCGGCATTATTTTCAAAAATTGCACAGTCATTAAAAAATACACTCTGTATAAGCATAAGGCAGACAAGGGAAGTCGATTACGACAATTAGCCACCCCATGGCAGTTATAATCAGTTAACCTTCAACCTGCAAAGATACCTGTGGAGAAACACTGTTGATGATGAGAAGCGTGTGGCAGATGGGTTGTATTGCCCACCGCTGATGCTGTCGAACGTCGGTAAGGATTTGGAGTTTGGAAACAAAACGGCAAAACACCGTACACCAGAAAGCTAATGTTCTTAGAACATGCCAGAAACACGTCGGATGGATCGGCCAATTGGCAAATTAAACAATGAAGCATATCGTTAAACGTTCAAAAGATACCACAGCTAAATGGACGTCAAAGGTCATGAACCCAATTACTATTCAAGGTGGCAAATGGTGTGTGCGAGGGTACAGATGGAAGTTGGTTATCAGTCACCTGACTGATATGCAGACGTCAATGATCCTTTCCCACGTCGTGAAACCTATCGGTATATAGTGCTAGCCTCATATTTGTAATAAAGCAAAGGACAATCGCTGGGTGCTGTGGCCAGTATCACACAGGCTGGGTGTTAAAAGTAAAGTGCCTTTAACAAGCCTTCAGGCGCACTGGGCTTATGGTGCTAGACATGCTATATTTGTATAGACCAGCCGGGACTGGTGGGTGACGAGATCAGTATCACACCGGCGGTCTTTACTTCTCGTGGATGACGAGATCAGTATCACACCGGCGGCCTTTACTTCTCGTGGGTGACGAGATCAGTATCACACCTGAGGTCTTTACTTCTCGTGGGTGACGAGATCAGTATCACACCGGCGGCCTTTACTTCTCGTGGATGACGAGATCAGTATCACACCGGCGGCCTTTACTTCTCGTGGGTGACGAGATCAGTATCACACTGGCGGTCTTTATTTCTCGTGGGTGACGAGATCAGTATCACACCGGAGGTCTTTACTTCTCATGGATGACGAGATCAGTATCACACCGGCGGCCTTTACTTCTCGTGGGTGACGAGATCAGTATCACACCGGCGGCTTTTACTTCTCATGGATGACGAGATCAGTATCACACCGGAGGTCTTTACTTCTCGTGGGTGACGAGATCAGTATCACACCGGCGGCCTTTATTTCTCGTGGGTGACGAGATCAGTATCACACCGGCGGCCTTTACTTCTCATGGATGACGAGATCAGTATCACACCGGCGGCCTTTACATCTCGTGGGTGACGAGATCAGTATCACACCAGAGGTCTTTACTTCTCGTGGGTGACGAGATCAGTATCACACCGGAGGTCTTTACTTCTCGTGGGTGACGAGATCAGTATCACACTGGCGGTCTTTACTTCTCGTGGGTGACGAGATCAGTATCACACCGGAGGTCTTTACTTCTCGTGAGTGACGAGATCAGTATCACACCGGCGGCCTTTACTTCTCGTGGGTGACGAGATCAGTATCACACCGGCGGTCTTTACTTCTCGTGGGTGACGAGATCAGTATCACACCGGAGGTCTTTACTTCTCGTGGGTGACGAGATCAGTATCACACCGGAGGTCTTTACTTCTCATGGATGACGAGATCAGTATCACACCGGCGGCCTTTACTTCTCGTGGGTGACGAGATTGTCTTAAAGCATAACTCCCAAATGAACTCCAAACGGGAATCAAAGGCTTTAATGAAGCTCGTTAAATAAATCAACTGTAAACCAACTCACCTTGATGAACCGACACGAACTAGCCGACGGCAATTAAAAGGCATTTATTAATGCACTGCAGAATTATACACAAGAGACTGTTCTAGAATATAACCTGCCCTTAAGACAGGGACGGGTGGTTATGTAGCTATCTACGAATCAGCTCTCAATTTCTACCATTGCGTCAGCGATGTCCTTCGTTCAAATCCGTGTAGTAGGTTTTTCTAAACTCGTCTAAGGGTTATTCCTGTCCCGGTCCCATCACTGTATGAATGTGAGACAACAGACGATTTCCTCGCTCACTACGAAGATTGCACCAAACCAGATCCTATCCTCTCCAACACGGAGCCCATAGAAAACACCGCTGTCCTTATGTCCTCTCTCGAAGCGTCCCCGTTGCCGTCTTCTGACGTTCTCCACATTCTCCTTGGATTCCTCCGTTGACATCCACTTTAGTGTCTGAATGGGAAACTCCGTATATGATTTTCCACCGTCCATTCCGATGACGTCATTATGTCTAAACGCCATGTGGCAGAGATCAGTATCACACCGGCGGCTTTTACTTCTCATGGATGACGAGATCAGTATCACACCGGAGGTCTTTACTTCTCGTGGGTGACGAGATCAGTATCACACCGGCGGCCTTTATTTCTCGTGGGTGACGAGATCAGTATCACACCGGCGGCCTTTACTTCTCATGGATGACGAGATCAGTATCACACCGGCGGCCTTTACTTCTCGTGGGTGACGAGATCAGTATCACACCGGCGGCTTTTACTTCTCATGGATGACGAGATCAGTATCACACCGGAGGTCTTTACTTCTCGTGGGTGACGAGATCAGTATCACACCGGCGGCTTTTACTTCTCATGGATGACGAGATCAGTATCACACCGGAGGTCTTTACTTCTCGTGGGTGACGAGATCAGTATCACACCGGCGGCCTTTACTTCTCGTGGGTGACGAGATCAGTATCACATCGGAGGTCTTTACTTCTCGTGGGTGACGAGATCAGTATCACACCGGAGGTCTTTACTTCTCGTGAGTGACGAGATCAGTATCACACCGGCGGCCTTTACTTCTCGTGGGTGACGAGATCAGTATCACACCGGCGGTCTTTACTTCTCGTGGGTGACGAGATCAGTATCACACCGGAGGTCTTTACTTCTCGTGGGTGACGAGATCAGTATCACACCGGAGGTCTTTACTTCTCGTGGGTGACGAGATCAGTATCACACCGGCGGTCTTTACTTCTCGTGAGTGACGAGTTCAGTATCACACCGGCGGCCTTTACTTCTCGTGGGTGACGAGATCAGTATCACACCGGCAGCCTTTACTTCTCGTGGGTGACGAGATCAGTATCACACCGGCGGTCTTTACTTCTCGTGGGTGACGAGATCAGTATCACACCGGCGGTCTTTACTTCTCGTGGGTGACGAGATCAGTATCACACCGGCGGTCTTTACTTCTCGTGGGTGACGAGATCAGTATCACACCGGCGGTCTTTACTTCTCGTGGGTGACGATATCAGTATCACACCGGTGGTCTTTACTTCCCGTGGGTGACGAGATCAGTATCACACTGGCGGTCTTTACTTCTCGTGGGTGACGAGATCAGTATCACACCGGAGGTCTTTACTTCTCGTGGGTGACGAGATCAGTATCACACCGGCGGTCTTTACTTCTCGTGGGTGACGAGATCAGTATCACACCGGCGGTCTTTACTTCTCGTGGGTGACGAGATCAGTATCACACCGGCGGTCATTACTTCTCGTGGGTGACGAGATCAGTATCACACTGGCGGTCATTACTTCTCGTGGGTGACGAGATCAGTATCACACTGGCGGTCATTACTTCTCGTGGGTGACGAGATCAGTATCACACTGGCGGTCTTTACTTCTCATATTTCCTGGTACTAATTTTAAACTGGGTCGACCTGGGAGTCAAGATCAATGCTTGCTTGCTTGTGTTCGTTGGCTTGAGCTCCAGCGTGAAGTCCTGTATGTAGGATGAAGGTATCCTGTTGTCCAACATCAGTGTGATGTCATACAGGACCTGAGGTTTGCGTGAGTATCCGTTGTCCCACGTCTGGCTTATTGGTGTGCAGACTGGTGGTTCCTCGCCGTGCAGGCAGATACTCTCCGACTTCGAGGAATCGGCGATCCTATTGACTTTGGCCAGGACCCAGAAGGGACCTGTTGCCCAGGACGCTCGACGAGGACGCGTCAATAGCTCTTGGCCAGTATATAACCCGGCCCTGGTGCCTTGGAAACACCTCTGCGTCCCGTCAATGTTGTTGTTGCTGTTGTTTTTTTAATTCGAACCCACACCGGCCAGGTTTTACGCCCGAGAAGTTTATTCGTACCCATCCTAGGCTGGTTCAACCTAGACCATAGGTCAGTTTTTGCAAGACAAAAAAAACAACAACCAAAAACAAAACACAGAAACAAAAATATATGTGCACGCGCGCACACACACACGCGCGCGCGCGCGGAGAGCAATCCTAACTTCGATGAGTTTTGAAAACATGACCTCCGGATCGAAAAGAAAGAGTGCCAGCTACTGAACTACTTCGGCTTCCTTAATGGATTTTTTTTTAGGAGGAGGGGGGGGGGGGGGGCCGGGGGGGGGCCGGGGGGGGGGGCCTTGCTTTCTTAGAACTCAAGTGTAGTCCATACACACTACTTCTAGTAGTTAAAAAGTTAGTTATATATCCTGTACAGGACGTTGCAGTCAACAGCAGCAAACTTTACTGTTGTGGTGTCCTGGCAAAGTTTACGTTCAGTAGTTTGCCATTGCTTTCTGAACGACCGGCACCCGTACCATTTCATAAAAAAATCAATGCAACTCGGTCTGCTGCCAAATCTCGTGCAGTTGCGTTTCGAACGCGGGTATGCGGGATCACGAACCACATCCGTAAAGCCTTCGTCACCGAGCCAGCATTTCTAGTAGTGCTGGACTGAATTTTGCGTATGGATTATCTTTCCCTATTAACAGTCTCCCTCGCCATCAGGCGAACCACTTACTCCAATTTCAGAGGTACTTGTAATACACGTAAAAAGTCCAGGACGAGAGGTTGAACCCCTTACCTCGGCATCAGCACACTGGATGTTTAAGAACACGCGTTCCTATCCATTCGGCCAAGCTGAACTCCCCTTAACGGATATCAAAGGGCAACTAAATGTGGTCAAACGTCACAGATTACAAAAGCTAAGGTCACGAACTAACGAGGTTGCTAGCATATCACGTCATGCTGTCTTTTATCTCCCCGATACGACATCCTTTAAGTTTTACACGTAGGAAATCACTACTCTGAGGTGTCGTGTCTTCCTTTAAAGTGTCGTCCCTGGAGTGAGGGGAGTCAACACCCACATTATAATTTCTTTTCCCCTATCAATATCCTGGAGAATCCACCAGCTTCCGTCCAACACACTCCATCAGCCCATGGACACCTTTTCCTATCACTCTCTCACTGTCGTACTATGCCCCCTCTCATTCTCCCCCAACGCAACATATTCAACAACTCTTGCTTCTAAAAATTAATAAAGATTAATTTATTAAAAGAAAAGTGTAACGTATATGAGACGTGTATGCGAAGAAAATGTGTGATGTATTCTATAATATGTGTAGGATCGGACCCTCAGATAATAGCATAGTCAGTTCATCCTTGCAAGGACACACCACAGCACGTTAAGTCAGAACAAGTCCATCTCACCCGGTACTGTATCTCTCCTGCCGGACACTGACTGTCATATGTAGCTACCTGGTAATCCATCTTCCTGATCATCCGAAATAGATACTGTTTGTAAATTACAGCTGATCATGGACCGGTTGCACACTACACATAAGTTCCTATCGTTCCTAAAGAATGCACAAATCCTTTGTAGTGAGTATTTAGGTATCACTGTTATTGTTAATATACTTGATCCTAACTAGTGTCTATCTAGTTTCAAGTATCATGTCTTTTGTACTATTTCACTAGAATATATCACACCATGTGACTATTATATTTTAATGTTCTTGTTTAGGTACCAATGTTCTTATGCTGTGTGTTGCATCAACAATCATCACCCATCTTAGGTGAACCATCTTCCTTCTAGCGTTATTTAATTTCCGTAAGAAACAGGTTACTGTTCAACTGAGGTTCTTTCAAATTGGCGTTGCACCTTTTCTAAAACAGTGTTGAGCTTCCTCGTAGCTGGTAGGGAACCTGTGAGAGAAACAACACATCTGGTGATAGTACTAGTCACTGATCCTACCGGCTGAGTGTAAGCCTATTGCCTTGCTCAGTTATTACACAGCTAACTAAACTCTGTCATAGAGCATATTAGCTCCTCACCTACGTCCGAATCAGGCGGTGACAAGGAAAGACCAATAACAGAGTGCAAAACCTCAGTGGGCAACCCACTGAAAGATCCCTCCCCATTGGGCACTTTCCCCATCTCCCAACCCATCTTAAATCTCTCCAAATATCACCCCGCTATCCTATTCATCCTAGCAGAGCCAATTATCACTTCACTACTCTAACTAGTTTTCCACTAACAGTGCTAATCATCACACTCTAGTTTTAACAAGGTTACTGCCTATATTAATTAGAACTAATTATATAATAGGTTCTACCTTATACGGCACTGCAGTTTACTCAATCACATCTAATTTTGCCATGACAGGCACGTGTAAAATAAATCTAATTAATCCCGCACACGTTAGATGTTCTTAACTCCCTAACTGCAGGCCCAAAACACGTCTGCCTCGATCAACGTTTCGAGTTACACTAGTTGTCCCCAGATCGGGTTTTTGGCAAATGCCTAAAATTGGTCACGTGACGTTATTCTTTATGTCTACACAGGTGTTATTTTGGGCAGATCAGCCCTTGTCAGGAATCTATCTTCCCTGGCTCAATCAATGTCAGATTCGTCCTCCCATGTTTTGCCATCCAAAACACGCTAGCGAGTTACTGTATGGTCCCAACAACAGTTTTCAATAACAAGCCGCCAATCTTCTGTCGAGTGGTGACAATCACAGCCGCCATTTCGCTTGATGTCCGGAACTCTAAATGACAGACGGACTGTTTTCTTCCGAGCTGGGCACTTCCGCTTGAATCCGACCTGTTTATGAACTGTCAAAGTGGTGTATAGATTCATCTCACTCACCACCGAATGTTCCTATTACCCACCAGATGTAAACACGTGCAGCTGCAACCCCGACTGTTTTTTTCTGTATTTGTTGAAACAACCTGTGGCCTCGAACATGTCGCCAATCCGAACGCCTTTTATTGTCATCACTGGTTACTCACGGTGTTTTTCGTGACAAGAGGTCATATTCTCCTTATATTATATGTGATCACCTCTACTACCTTTCTTCAAACGAAAATCATCATTATTAGCATCAGCATCTTCTCCTTTTGCCGTCAAGCGTTGTGGGGAGGAATAGCCGACGTTCCAACGCCAGATGCTTGGCACTGAATAGTGTCAGAAGAGAATAATTGCTTTGAAACAAAGTATTAAAAGTCGAAAGGATCTACTTCATTGCACCGAGTTTTATCCCATATATCGATCTCGTTCCGCGGGGCGGTCTGCCGAAAGCGTCACACAAAGCACGAACTCCGTAGCTCCAGCGACGACCCCTAGGAGTCTCCGAGAAAAATGCACACGTGAACCGACAGACGTAGCCCGGAATCGAACCCACAACCTTCGAAGCCCGAGGCAAACGGTTTGATCACTTCACCACGGGGACTCCCAGAGAATAATTGCTGCAGTTGTCAAGCCTTCTGGGAGCCCCGTAGAGAAGCGGCTAGCTTGCTTGCCAGTCGGCCAAGTGGTGATTTTATCGAATCATCTATTGGCGTGGCTTCTATTTTGAACTACCAGTACTCCCAAGTTTAGCGACAACTGGCAATTTTGATGGGGAGAGAGCCAGAGGAAGAAAAAGGGATAAACACCTTTACGGTTTGGCAGAATATTACGGTCGGGACAAGACCACAGACCTGATTCGAGACTCTGGTGACCGTGTGAGATGGCGAACCATGACCTCCCACGCCTATCGGCATGGCACTTGATGATCAGTTCAGTTCAGTTCAATCGCGGTCCCGACATCACAGCAACGGGTCGTCCCGATATGCTCCGTTCCCGTGCAAGTGAACATCACATAAAATGTTCCTCACTGCCCCAAGTGACAAGTGGAAAAGACAGGAGTCTCGACAAACAACAGCCCGCGCAGGCACACTGTGCATAATGCCGCCACCAGAATGTCACCACAAAAGTCCTCCACGAAACATACCGTTTATCCTTAATGAATGTAGCAGTCACTTTCACAACCAGATGTTCACCTACAAAGTCTCGATGTTTGTAGATGTTGGTGTTCCGTTTCTATATGTTTTCTAGCCAGCCACGCCATTTTATCTCCGAAATGTAGTTCACGCAACAAAACAACCTTGGACAGATGTAACAACTTTCACTGTACATAATGCCGTCGCCATAATGCCAACACAAAAGTCCACTACGAAACATGCAGTTCATCCTTGATGGAAGCGGCAGTCACTATCCCAACCAGATGTTAGGCTACAAAGTCTCGATATTTCTAGATGCTGTTGTTCCGTTTCTAGATGTTATCTAGCCAGCAACGTCATGTTTTCTTCGAAATGTAGTCCACGCAACAAAACAACCTCGAACAGATGTAAAAAAAACAAAAAACATTTCACTGTACATAATGCCGTTGCCAGAATGCCAACGCAAAAGTCCTCTACGAAAATACAGTTCATCATCGATGGAAATGGTAGTCATGAGAAAACAAGGCAAAAAACCGGTCACTTCTGCGTCACAACCAGCCGCCATGCATGCAGATATTTGATGGTGATGATGATGATAATGTGACTGCCAAGTGAACCCATCCTAACACGGATACCATTACATTTCTTCCGAGGTCAAGGCTGTCGGTCTGGTACTGACCACATCAGCCATCCAGTGAAGGTTGGACTAGAATTATGGCGCTAGCACCATATACCCAATAATACCCACAGAATTTATAGGGGCCCTTTACTTGTCCTATCTTGCTTGACCTAATGCTTGTCATAACAATACATGTCAAAACTACATGAGACTTCTTCTTCTTCTTCTTCTTCTTCTTCTTCTTCTTCTTCTTCTTCTTCTTCTTCTTCTTCTTCTTCTTCTTCTTCTTCTTCTTCTTCTTCTTCTTCTTCTTCTCCGCTTCCCCCTCCTCGTTCGCCTCCTCCCCCGCCTTCTTTTTCATTTTCCTTTCACCTAACAACGAACTGTAGGCCCTCGACCAACTGCCACCAAGGTCTTTGTAGACTTTTTCATAATTGGTTGGATGTTGCAGCTCAAGTTGCCTACACGATGAGGGAGCCAGTCTCATGCCACCCCTTCCTAATTGCCTCTTACGGTAAGCATGACAGGTTCTTACTGTTCTTTGGTTCCCTTAAAAACCCTGATCATAAACAGACGGAAATTGTATGCAGCCCGTAACATTATTCTTACGCAAAAACAACAGAAATTGATGAAATACCGGGGAAAAAACCACAAATAAAGTATATCGGCGATGACCCCCCCCCCCCCCCCCCCCCAAAAAAAAAAGTACCACATTCACAGCATGTACAACAGTGGGATAGACCAACTAATCATATTATCTCAACCCTTTTTCCAGTACCAAATAAGTCCCCACGCAGTCGAATGTGAACAATTGTGTACCGTAAGTTTGATATCAAACAACTTAAAAATAATGGTAGGGAATCATTCGCTCAAGACTAGAAAACAAGCTTAAGAAAGTACGTCTTTTAACTGTTTCAGCTAAAATGGTATTCATGTATTCATCCCATATGACATATTAACTCTGCAGCATTCACGTGACGAGATGCAGCGAAATATGCCAGGCAATAAATCGTGCAACATATTGTTTGTGGCTTCTGTGTTTAAAGTAAGTAGACTAGAGAAGCCGTTTAGAAGCCTTAAGGCATGTTAGGCATCTGGTGCTTGACCCATATATGTATAGACCAATCGGCACTGGGTGGCTGATGTGGTCAGTACTACACCGGTCGCCTTTACTTCCCAAGGCATTTATTGACACCCATTTCAGGCTGGGTCGACCCGGGAGCCCAGGTTAATTTTTAAAATCCGAATCCGTCCCGATGCGGAACGACCACGTCCACCGGAAATAGAGAAAGCAATCAATGTGGACCTCCAAGGACACAAGGCACCAGAGTACTAAACTCAGATCAGTAGAAGAAAGAATCCCTCTGAAATATTACATCAAGTTTGATGATGACCATTAATGTTATCCAGTGTGGTTGAAAGTTTGCAGCCGTGAGTTTTAAGATACCTAGTAAGGCCTATTTTGGCTCAAAATGTTCTTTGACATTGTGGGCAAAGAATGCACGAGTTCCATAAGGAAGGTATACTGTGGTATGAATACACTGTGGTGTGACTGCACCCTTGCGTAATAATGTACGCCATGAATTTCGGTCTTTGGCAGCAGTCTCCCATATGTTGTGTTGAATTCCAAAAGCTTTGAGCGATATCATCTGAGTGTCTTTGGAGCATTTACCCTGGCCGCCTCGGGGGCGTTTACGACAGCGCAACTCACCGTAAAAAAATTCGTTTAGGGAACCCGTGATTTGGCATGCGAGTCAAGTGACCAGCCCAGCAAATCTGATTCTTGATTAGTAGAGTGTGGATACTGGGCATGAACGCTCTTTCTAAGACTTCAGTTTCTGAGATTATGTCTTGCCATTTGATCTTCAATAGCTTCTTAAGGTAGATTGTGGAAGTCATTTAATTTCCCAACGAGTCGCTAGTAAACAGTCCAAGTTTCACAAGCAAATAGCAGTGTGGATAATACGATTGCTTGATGTGTATCCACCTCACAAAGCAAGAGAGGTTTGCATATTCCAATGCTTATCGGAGTCAGATGTATTGAGCTTGACGAAACAGTGCAACACCATTCACTTCAAAGTGTTAGAAAATGGATGATCGTATAGGAAATAGCTCTATTCATATACTTCAATGATTATGAGAACTAATGCAACCGGCGATGCTGGGATAGTCTTTAAGATTCTAGAACAAATAAGTATAAATTAAGGAACCCTTAGACTGATCTACAGTTTGCACATTAAACAAGAAGCAATTATAGTAACTAAAGAAGGACACCCAGAACCAACAACAAATACAAGAGAGCGCATCAGGAATGTTTGCTATTTCCAGGACTTGTAATGCATACTTAGAAATGATGACAAAAGCGATTGAAGGAAGTAAATGGAACGTTATAGAAAACGAAGAACGAATTAGTGCATTGCCATTTGCGGATAGCTAGGTCGTACGTATTAGGAGAAACAGAAAAATCACTTCGGAAATGAGTAAATAAAATAAGTAAGCCAGCAAGGATGTTCAGTGTGAGAATAAATACCCAGGAGAAGAAAACAATAGTAAGCACAAGGACTCCGCAAGCACTACATCTCAGATTAGACAATACGGCGCGGAACACATTAATACACTTACTTTTCTGGATGAAAGTGTAACAAGCGATGCCGGTATTAGACAGATCGTTTGATTTAGAAGGCATGAGATGTCGGTCATTCAGAATGCAGTGGCAAACTATTGAGCTTCTCATTCCCTGGTAAATTATAAAGAGCAATACACACGGGGGTTGATTGTAATCTTCTGTAAAGGAAATGCAATCATAGGGAACAAAAGAAGGAAATGCAACGAATTTTTTAGCAAAATAATTAGAATTACGATAGAGAAGAGAACATGCAGAGAAAAGTAAAATATCCTAGCTGCAAAGAATATACTGCTTGATCTATGGAAAATAATCCTCTGAGTGCACAATAGGTCATTCGCCTATACGATTCTCAGATATGGACAATAGATAAACGTGAAGAAAAACGTATAGAAGCATTTGAGATGTGGCGTTAATGGAAAAAAAAACAATAACCAGCTGCATTTAAACATTGACAAATGAATAAGGTCTTGAAAATATAATAGAAGAAAGTAATCAACAAGAGACGATGTATGACTTGGTCACAACCCTAATTCACCAAGAGATACAACAGACAGTACTGGAGGGCACAATAATGGGGGAATGAGGAAGGGTAGACAAGAGCAATGTTTACCAAACAGAAAGAAACACAGAGCCAATAATAAATGTCAGGAAGAGGACGGATGTGTCGGCCGAAAAGCGAATTAAACTATGAAAGATATTTAAAGATTGAGCACAACCCACAACTGGTAACGCTGATCGTATTCCAGTACGAACCTAAGGCCTTGTCCACGTCAATTTGGAAGCACTATATTCGAGCTTCGCTCTCGTTTGAGCTCGTCAGTAGTGCATATCCTTAACGTGGATATGCACTACTGACGAGCTCAAACGAGAGCGAAACTCGAGTCTGGTGCTTCTAAATTGACGTGGACAAGGCCTTAGGTTCGTACTGGAATACGATCAGCGCTGCCAGTTGTGGGTTGTGCTCAATCTTTAAATCTCAAATCCCGAAACAACCAAATAAATCAGTATGAAACATATGTCGTTAAGCGTTTCACAGACATCGCAACTAAATGGACGTCAAAGGTCATAAAGTCAATAATTATTCAAGATGGCAAGTGGTATGTTAGAGAGTACACTTGGAGGTTCGTTGTAAACAGATTGATATATTGACGTCAAGGGTAATTTCCCACACTTTGAGCCTTTTAGAAATATGGTGATAGTTATATATTTACTTATGTGTTTATATCATCATTATCATTAAACGCCCTGCCAGTTGGTGCAGGCGTTGTTGTCTCTCCACAGATCTCTGTCTTTGCCTCTTTGGTGTTCTTGATCAACGCTGCTGATGATATTAATCCATGTCACCGTCTCAGATCATCTAGCATCATTTCTCCTAGAAATCCTCTGCCTCTTTTCCAACGGATGTTTTCATTTGTCACGATATTCTCCAATGCTTCTCTTCTCATCACATGACCAAAGAATGATATCTCTTTCTTATAGTTGCATATAATGTTCTAAATTTCAGTAGCCTATTCCAAGCAATCACTATTAGAATATTTTTTTTAAAGGTGATATAATAGGTTAAAGCAAAGACTGCTTGTGGCAGATCAAGCAGTACATTTGACATGGTGAGTCACTCAAATTGTAACCGCGACAGGAATTATTACAATGTCAAAGATAAAAGCAAGGCTTGTTTAAAGGTAGGCGAGTTTTCACTATCTTTGAAATTCAGCATGAAGTGGCTTTGTTTGCAAACCAACTCATTTGACAAATGGCACCAATACTAAATAAAAAACATACATCAGTAGATACTTAAAAAGCACTCTATAACACAATCTTCTTACCAACGCTATGATACCAATGCCAAATATGGACAATGACAGAAAAAAAAAAAAAAAAGTCGACAACCGAAATAAGATTTCTGAGAAGAATACTCAATGTATCAAGAAAAGAGAATATCAGAAATGATGAAATAGGACTAAATTGGAGGTTATAGCTGTAACGTACTTGAGTCACCCAGCAGTGTTTCCGGGAATCGTTGCCACAAGTGTTAAAGTGTTACCATATAAGGACAAGGGCAAGCCTGCGATACAAATATACGAAGGGAACATATTTGAAACTAGCTTTGAGTTAAAACCAGCTCAGCGATTGGTTGAGTCCCCGGCCAAAATGTTGTAGCTTGGCTTTGCAGGGCGATAGTTAGGCACTTGCCATGTACACCTTTCACGGAACAAGTCGCCTCCTGGTTTAGGAAGGCTTTTTAAGCCCAAAAGTTGCTCTCTGGGGCCTAGGTACGTTTTAAACTAATCATAAATACTGTAACTGTGCTTCTAAATGAAAGATAATGTACATATACCATTGTGTTTATATATGGATTGTGAAACTGTGAGATTGCGTTTCATTGAAAAATTCCATTACATACCACAAAAAGAAAAGAATGATCAAATCAGTCAGAAAGCCACCAAAACCTGCTCAAGTTTACTACCACGTTATGGACAAACCAGAACAAGGTAGTAGTAGTGGTTGATTACGCAACCACATGTATACAAAATTCAAGATTGTTGAATCAGCCATGTGCACATGTGGATTGGCGTCGCAGACAGCAGAGCACATACTCCAAGACTGCCCAAATTACAGCATGACTAGGCAAACCTTCTGGCCTAGAAAGACGTCAGTGGAAGATAAACTTTATGGACCACTGAGTGAACTAAAAAAGACGGTTAAATTCATACAAGAGACAACATTGCAGTTATAGGCATATTTCAAGCGAACGAAAGAAGAAGAAGAAGAATTAAAAAGTTGGCCTGAGTTTCACAGTCTGCCAGACCGACATGTTTGTCCAACTAGTTCTCCTATCCTTGCAATCTCAATCTGCTATGAGTAAACTTTCTCAAATGCTTTGTGAATATATCATACTACCAATGCGTGTAAACTGCAAATTGTCAGTGTGCTGTAGCGTGTCTTCTCTAAGTGCATATTTTGAACCTCTTTCCTTATGCTGGAGAAATGTCCTCTATCAACGCATAACATGGACATGTTTTCATGCTAGAGAAATGTTTTTGCTGTTCTGTAGCTTGAACTATTGTGTCCTTAAGGGGACATCTTCTTAATTTCTTCTTTTGTAACAATACAAAATGTGTCATTGTCATGTGATCTTTTTTATGTGTTATAATCTCATGTGAGAAGAGGGATAGACTCACCATACATCCATATGTTTTGCAGGATCTGCCATTCACTTCCGCATTACACCGTTGTTGTCGATGCCTGGGCGAATATTTTGTGTTCAGGATTTGATAAATGCGTTCATATTGAATGCCACTCGTTCCTGAAGTTGGTGCATTTAAAGCTTGTAACATTGGGTGATTTTGTTTCTAACAGCGTTCTCAAACCTCTGCTGTTAAGAGTCAGGTGGGGAAGGGACAGTCTGTTCTTGTGTTCTTGTTTCATAAGTAGGTGGAATATCCCATAAAGGGCTCCTGCATTATTAGATGAAAAGATTTACATGTTTTCTCTGTTATGAGTGTTTTATATTGTATGTCGGTTCATGATCATTACTTTCACTGCTGGAGAAAACTTTCGAATTTCACCCAGTGGGAACAGGCAATGAACTGATGATGATGATGATGATGATGATGATGGTGGTGGTGGTGGTGGTGGTGGTGGTGGTGGTGGTGGTGGTGGTGGTGGTGGTGGTGGTGGTGGTGGTGGTGGTGGTGGTGGTGGTGGTGGTGGTGGTGGTGGTGGTGGTGACGACGACGGTGACGACGACGACGACGACGACGACGATGATGATGATGATGATGATGATGATGATGATGATGATGATGATGATGATGATGATGATGATGATGATGATGATGATGATGATGATGATGATGATGATGATGATGATGATGATGATGATGATGATGGAGAATGAAAAAGGCACTTGGGTACGGATGTACATCAAGAAGAGAATGGTGAACGGTCTGGTCGATGGCCATTTGTCGGTTGACATTTACATAACGCAGTTGCAGTGATGGACAGAAGATGAGATATTATCAAGATGTTTATGTCTCAGGATGTCTTTGTCCTATCTTGAGGTGGTATATTATCAAGATTTCTGGTTGGTTGGGATGTCCCTAACTCCTCAGGAAGTCCCAGTATCAACCTCGAAAACGTGTGAGCAGTGAGGGGATAGCTCACTCACTTTCGGAATTGGACTAAACTCCACCATCAGAGAAGAGGGATAAGGAAATTGGAAACACCCTCTTTTCTCCTCCCCTTTTTTTTCTTTCGTTATGTTGCTGATATAATGTTACAACGACAGGAGGTTTTGTTTCTAATGTATCTCGATTGCGTGTGTGTTTTTTTTTTCTTTTCATTTTGTAGTTCTGGAGAGGCAGGTGGGAAAATTGACCTTAGATTTACAGTTAGGACCTTGGTCTCAATGAATCATTGCCTGCTGACGGTTGAGAAGTTTGGATTGTTTACCTGAACTACGGGAGTCTTTCGTCATCTCATTGTTTGTAATGAAGGGGATATTACCTTCTGGATATACTGAATAGGAATATTTCGTATCTTAAGAACACCGGCCTCAACGTCAACACGCTTATATCCAAGAACAGGAAACTTGACTTTCAGTCTGTTTCTAATGTGTACCTGATGGAGTTTGAAGAGTGCAATTGTTTACTGTCGAACTCACAGGATACCCGTGTCAGCACCGGTATATACAGTGTTGATTCTCAGCTTTCTTGGCAAAGTTAGTCCACGTCTGCCCCAGATATGTGCAGGCCAAATTTATGCCTATTCAGGTTATCACAGTCAAGAGTCCACTTGGACCAGGTTATGTCCTTCACCCTCCAGATATGGGCTAGAAAGTTTATGCCCAATTCAGATTATCTCAGTCAGGAAACACTATGGAGAATGCGATGTCTTTCATCCGCCAGAGATGTGCTGGAAAGTTAAGTGGCTTATCCTGGTTATATCAATCATATGGACAGCTGGAGACTTACGGCCATGTCTATATCAATCTGCTACACCACGCCGGAATGTCTCTAACCCAGCCCATTTACAGCTGTGAAGGAGGCAGTAATGTTTGTTGGTGAAAGAGATTTATAGGAATGTCCACAATTAGCTACTACCAATAGAGATATATACCATTCTGTTGGAATACCAGTTTGTGTGAAATTCCAATTTTCTCGGATAAGAGGGACTATGTTAAAGCTGTTTATGAATGATACCAGTTAGTATTATGATCAGACATTTTGGATGAATTTAGGAAGGAAAAGGACTTACCAGCCGCCACATAGGATAGTTTCAGAGACTAACTTGTTAGATAGATTTCTTTGTGCATGTCTCTGTATGGGGTGGTTTTCATTTGGTTTTTGTAACACATGTTGTTTGTTATGAACCTTTTTGGGGATTTTGGGGGATTTGTCCTGTTTTTCTGACTTATGTGAGTTACATGAATATGATATTGTGTTGCATGTATATGTCATCATGGTTCAGCTCACAGGTTTCTCAAGACCCAATGTTTATCAATACACTGTTTATGTTTAAACAAGCCTTGAAGTTGATTCATTGTGATGTTTGTCTAACAGTGATTATTCCCATATGTTATGTAATACAGTTGTTGTATATTACAGCTGATGTATGTCACTGTTTATATAAATGTGGGGGATAACAAGTGAGGCGGGAGACTTACACGCCGACAACGTTCATTGTAGAGTGAGCAGCTTACTCTGGTGTCTGTGGTAAAAAATTCCGGATCCCCTTGCCTTCTACAGGAACAAATTCTTCGATATTAGTGTTGAACTTGTACCGTTTTTCTGCCTTGTTCAATGCTTGGGGGTTCTGAGCCAATATATGGTTTCCTCAAGAAGGTTGTTTGGGAATTAGAAACCATTCCATCCGAGATACCCCTAGAAAATTTAACCTTATTCTCACGTATTATTTTAACACCTCACAATTGCAGAGCTAGATTGTACTGGAAGGCAGCAAGTCAAATGGCTCGGCTACAGTATGCCACAATTAGCAATTATGTACAGACTAAATTTAACCAGAAGAAGAGGCCGACCAAGTGAACGGTGGACAGGGGGAAAGAGTCCATGATAATCTCGATATATGAGGCCCAAAATCTGACACTCTCCCGGTGTTTATGCTTCACCTCGACACGGCACGGTACAAGAGGAACAAGATGAGATGAGATGAGTTGAGATGAGATAAGATGATATGAGATGAGACAGAATAGCTGAAAGCAAAGACTGCTTGTGGATATCAGGCAGTATGTTCGACATGTTGAGTCAAACAACTTGTTAACGCGACAGAAGAATTTAAAATGTCAAATATAAACAGGCGTCCTGTTTAAAGGTCAGTACGTTTTAACCTTCTTTGAAATTCAGCATGAAGTGGTTTAGTTTAGTTCTGTGTAATCCGAGCAATTTAATTTATTACCATATATATCCTGTAAAGGATATTCAACTAAGTAACCATATATATTTAGTTCTGTTCTTAGGGTAGAAACATGTCCTGCTAGTGTTCCCACCCATCAGGTGGCGGATGACTAAGTGGCATTCAGACATTGAGGTTAACCACGAATATTTTGAAAAACAGCCGTGAACCAGCGCACGTAAGGGTTGCTGAAATGGGACTCATTGGTTGGTGGGGAAACTATCTCTATAAAATACCTCAAAACTCTGTGGGATGGCCATGGCAGGTTGGAGGCGCCACACATGACAGCTTCCCTCCTGTTGTCTTGCAGGGTTCGTTTCTGTCAATAGTCTAGCGTAGTTAGTAGGTTAGTATGTAACGTTCATTGCACACGCCTTAAGGCTCATTGGCAGGTCTCCCTGGCCAAGGTGTTACACGACATTCTCCGTAATCCCGTTTATCCACGTGGGGTATCGCAGCGCACGAGAGTTGGAAGCGGTTCTCGCCGCGTTGGTGGCTTACGGGATAAGTGAGCCTGCCGCTCAGAAAGCAAAGGCAAACTACTGAATGTAATCTTGCCAAGAAATCAACGACAGCGGTAAAATACTGATGTTGATAGTGATGTCCTGTAAAGGATATGTGAACAAAAACAATTGAGTATTCTTCTTCTTCTGCGTTCATCCGGAGAGT
Source organism: Cepaea hortensis (assembly GCA_963921405.1). NCBI lineage: Eukaryota > Metazoa > Mollusca > Gastropoda > Stylommatophora > Helicidae > Cepaea > Cepaea hortensis. The sequence goes on from OY992884.1 coordinate 63,315,415, forward strand.
TTTTTCGGACGTAATTGCGTTGTGCCTGTTTACAACAAGGCTGCGATACGTGCGCCTTTCGGCCGACACATCCGACTTCTGCGGGAATTTGTTGACTGGGTTAACTTTCCCGAGTATTGAGTATGTGATACTAGAACTATATTTTCATACACCTATCTGCACTAGGTGGGTGATGTGGTCAGTGTCACACCGGCCCGTTTACTTCCTACGACATTTCGTGGTACACATTTTAGCTTGAGTCGACATTGGAGCCAGGTCAGTTTCACAAATCCGAACCCAACCCGATGCGGGTTGAACCCATGACCACCAGGCCGGGGGCTGAGTGGTCTCGATGTATGGTGTCCGCCTCGAGTGCTGGAGGACCCGGGTTCACGCATCGTTGAGGGCCGGGATTTTTTCACGTGGACTTCTAGTAACAACATTTCGCCTGGTCTCTGAGTAGTGAGATCGGACGCCCGTGTGTATTGTTGCGCATGTAAAAAAATCCCTTGGCAGTTGGAAATCGAAAAAAGAGTAGCCTAACGGCGCTGCTCGGGCAAAATTGCGAGTTAAAAATCCATCCATCCATCCATCCTTCATGTGCCATGCCGATAAGAGTGGGCGGTCATGTTTTGCCATCTCACTCGATCACCAGAGTCATGGATCAGCTCCGTGTTTCTGTTTCGACCATACCACGTGTCCAAGCCATCCAAGTATGTATTTCTTGATTAAAAATCTGCCCAAAGTATTTCAGGATCTTTGCCGGTGCTACGGAGTTCACGCACTGAGCTGAGATTCTCCAGACTCAGGCTTGAGTTAGGTGTACAACGGAGTACGTATGGGTTACAACCGTGTGCCGTGATGTTGATCTGCCGACAAAACTATACTAAACTAAACCATCAGGCCGGCAGTCGAGCATAGGCCAAATCTCTACCCAGGCTTCCCTAGAGGAGTTAAAGCGTGGACAAATCTGTGGAAGGCAAGAACAAACCACCGTTGTGTATCTCTAGTACGCTCTGGTTCGACAACTCACGGGATTTCAGATAGACGGTGTCAGGGGTTGCACCATAGGAGCAGCCTCGCCCGTTGGAGAAAATCATAGGTACCAGGTGACTCCTGACTGTCAGCGTGCGATTGATGCATACGATTAACCATCCTTAAAATAGGGACATAGAATGTTTGCACCAAGAGCACAATTGGCTGATAAATTAGGAAATATCAAAGAAGAACTGAAAAGATTGAACAATAACATCTTACTAATGCATGGGACTAAATGGATTGGGACTAAAATGACGACATCTGACAACTTAAAAGGTATCCATTGTGGGTGAGAGAATCATCAAAGAGGTGTAGCCATTTATGTGGATATGAAAATATCAACATCCATTAAACGGTAAATCATTCCTCCCCACGACGCTTGACGGCAGAAGTGGAAGATGATGATGATGATGCTGATGATGATGATGATCATGATGATGATGGTTAAACGGTAGAGGGCAGTGTCAAATAAAATTATACTGGTAAGATTAAATGGCAGGACTTGATGCCATCATCATTCATCTATATGCCCCAGCAGCAGAAAGCATTGATGGCAGGACAGTGACCTTGATAACGCTTTGAAGAAGTACAAAAACCTGTAAATAAGTATCACATAGGGAGACTTTCATGCTAATGTTGGAGATGGTTGCAAAGTTAGTTATTATGAACCAGGGAAGCTTGCATATCTCCAAGGTAATGAAAGACCCCAGTCTTATAAAACTGGCACCCTGGCCCGTCCGCCACTGAAAGCCTGAACTGCTTGGGCACAGCATAATCGGAACAAGAACACAGACATGATACAAGACTAGCAGTGATCGTGTGAAATGGTGAACCACAACCGTCCAAGCCTGGTCGACAAGTGCACATAATGATAAGATAGTTCTTGTATCCAATGCGTGTTCTTATATCTGAGTCACACTCGGTAAGCTGTCATGCGAGACCAGCATGCGGGGAATGTGTCATATGCATGTACAGTATCTGTGAATCCAAGCCACGCTTACCCACGATCTGCATACTTAACCACGAGCTGGATTTTGCCTGTTTCGCGCCAGTCGGGTCAAGGTACGCTGCTGGTTTAAATGCACGGGAAATAAACCGACCTTGGATCTGCAGACGTGAAAACTGTGAACATAGCTGTATTATCGTTATTATACTCACTATGTCACTATTGAAGTCTTCTAACAGTGTTACTGCTGCTACTGCTGCTGCTACCACCACCACCATACAACAACAACAACAACTACTACTACTGCTACTACTACTACTACTACTACTACTACTACTACTACTACTACTACTACTACTACTACTACTGCTACTACTACTACTACTACTACTACTACTACTACTACTACTACTACTACTACTACTACTACTACTATTATTATTATTATTATACAAAAGATACCGCAACAACAGAAATTACAATTACTTTTAGCTACAATAACAGCAATAATTCTTCTAAAGCAACTACTACTATCAATTCTACAAAATAAGCTGCTACTTTCATAGCAACTGCTACACTACTACATCTACTACTGCTTCTAAAATAACAATTGCCACAACTTTTACAATAATAACGATAATAAATATTATTAATGTAGGAAAGCCGTGCTCCCTGGCGAAGACGTTAACGACGCTGTTCGTAAACCTGTATACTCTTGTGGGGAACACAGCTGCGCGAGATTCGGCGGCGGATTGCATCGCGATGATTGCTTACGGGGGTATGTGAGCCGGTCGTTCAGAAAGCAATGGCAAACTACTGAACCTAAAACTTGCCAAGACATCAACAGCAGCTAAAAATGCTGATGTTGACTGCAATGTCCTGTAAAGGATATGCGGGAGGGGGGTGTAGTAAAGGAAAGAATGGAAGATATAGTGGGGGACTGTGGTTTAGGAATAAGAAATGACAAAGATGAAAAACTTATAGAATGGGCAACTATAAATGATATGATGGTTGAAAACACCTGGTTTAAACACCATAATGGACGACCTTACGCGTGGAAGAGGCCCGATAAGAACACATTCAGCTAAATTGACTATGTACTTATTAATAAACGATTTATAAATGATTTATAAGTAAGTGTTAAGATAATGCCTGGTGCTGACTGTAAAGGTGATCACTTACCATTTTGTGGAATATTAAAGAGAGAGAGAGAGAGAGAGAGAGAGAGAGAGAGAGAGAGAGAGAGAGAGAGAGAGAGAGAGAGAGAGAGAGAGAGAGAGAGAGAGAGAGAAGGGGGGTTAAGAACATGAGACTTAATAATAAAATTTCTAGAAGCAGGTTAAGAAATTCAAGAACAATACAGAGTGACTGTGAAAAACAGGTACAATGCACTACCTAAAATACATAGTATTCATTCATTCATTCATTCATTCATTCATTCATTCAGTAGCATGTCCTTCGCTCCCACAACAACCTTCCGGAAAACCTCTCGATCATAAGCAAGATGTCCCGCGTCCGATACACCCATCTAGAGATCATCCACCACATTCTGGACCCATCTTCTCTTTGGCCTTCCTCTTCCTCTCTTCCCAGGCATATACCCCTACATTATTGTTCTCTCCAAACTTTTGTGACGTTTCAAGTGACCAACATTTTTCAATTTTCTTTGTTGTATCGTTTTTAATAGCCAGCCTTCTTCAATGTTTAGCTGTTGAAGCATGGATGAATTTGTTCTTTTCTTTATCCATGATATTCTTTGAACACGTCTATAACATTTATATTCAAAGGCATTTATACGCTGTTCAGCGTGTTTAATAAGTGTCCAGGTCTGACAGGCGTAAGTGAGACATAGTATAGGGTATATTTTAGTGACTGTGCAGTGTTTGAAAATATTGCCTGTCCATGTTTTGTATTCACTCTCTGTAAAGTTCATGCAATATAATAGGTAAATACAAACCTTGGACCGGCAATATTTTCAAACACTGCAGTCATTAAAAATACACCCTGCTGAGGGACTAAATTCATCAAACAAGCAAAGACATATTACCGGGGAGAAGACAAATAGGCTGAATGGGGTGGGGGAGGGGGAATGAGTAACTGACGATATCTCAAAGCTGATGGACAACAGAAAATGAGGTAAACATTACAACAACAACAACAACAACTACAACAAAACAGAGTAAAATATCATAAACAAAGACATTAGAAATAAATGTGTAAAGGCATAAGAAAACTGGTTAAATACAAGAAAATTGAATTAAATTATATTAAAGATACAAAACATATGCACAGACAAATCAATGAGCTCACGGGAAGACATTTAAGAGTAAACACAGGATGTCTGAAATCAGAAAAGGGAAAATATTATTGGAAGAAGGTGTTGACATAAAGCGATGGAACAAGGATGTAAGTTAGTTGTGTGACGTAGCAAAAGCACAGTAAACCTAAGAAACGCCACCTAGAAGGTCCACTTATTCTAAAATATGAAATCACAGACGCTATGAAGAAAAGAAACATATGAAGAAAGGAAAAACAGCCGGGCACGATAGAATCACCATAGAAGAATTAGAAGTACTGGAAGAATTTGGAGTATAAATATTAACTAACATGTTAAATTATATTTACACCAGCAAATAAATACCCAGTGATGTGTTGAAATTTGTATTTATTGCTCTACCAAAATGACCAAGAGAAAGTGAAAGCGAAGATTCATTCGATGAAGTAAAACATGATGAAATGATAAAAATATTGGAAGAAAGACGGACGGACGAGCGGGCGAGCGGGATTGACGAATGGACGGTGTCCGGCAAGACAGCCAAGAAAAAAGACAACTTCCCAGGGACGGCGTCCGGACAGACAGCCAAGAAAAAAGACCGACTTCCCAGCGCACCTTGTAACGGCCTAAGGTACAATGAACAAACACATTTATGAAAGGACTAATGACTAGAGAACCTTGACCTCAATCCGATCATGTGACGTTATTGTCTCCCCCTTTCCTGTGGGCTATAAAACAGTCTCGAGTAACGGTGCCAGTTAAGCCAGCAGAGTGGGCGACAATACTGTAACAGTTACATAAATAAACACACAAAGTATTGTTTGCCGCTCACAGAAGGAGAGGGCGAAAGTAGAGACTTGAGGACGCACTAGACAACATTTAGCACGCTGGCCTGACCATTATCACAACATAAATGTACTAGGGATTCAAGCGTAGACCATTCACGTGCTACTACTTCTAGTAAACAATATAAAATAACACAAAGTATTGCAGCTTTACAGAACATAATTACTCTGTAAAGCTGCACTACCAGTGTTATTTTACATTGTTGACAATTCCACAGCTTTACCGCATTTCTACTAATTTTACTCATACTAAATCTATGTGGATTAGCTGTCCCAATTACCAGTGTCCTTCGCTATCAAGCGAACCAACTCCGACTTCTGAGGTACGTGCAATTTATATCCCCAAGTGTTGGATGAAAAGTCAACATTTTCGTCAAACTGACCAGTGTAGGGGTTGAATAATTAACATCAGCACACTGGAAGCTTTAAGAGCAAACGCACTTATCCATTCGATCAAACTAATCTTCGGTATTATGGATGACTTTTGACCAACAAAATGCTATAGGGTGTATTTTTAATGGCTGTGCAGTTTTTGAAAACATTGCCGGTCCAAGTTTTGTATTTACCCGCTGTAAAGTTAATGCAACATAATAGGTAAATACAAAACTTGGACCGGTAATATTTTCAAAAACTGCTGAGTCATTAAAAATACACTCTATACAAGTGCAGCAACGTCGATTCCTTAAACACCCAGCAATGTTTGTGTGTCTTTGCAAGCAGGTGGGAATCGCGTACTGCCTAGACGCTCGCATGCCGGCCTGGTGAGGATGAGTTCCAATCCGCATAGGAGCAGATTTTTAAAAGTCACCAGATCCCCCAGCCTAAACTGTGTACCAGGAAATGTGTTGGGAAGTAAAGGAGTCTGGAGCAATACTGACGACATCACCCACACAGTGCTGATCGGCAGGCTTGGCCATGGGAATGTTATTGTAATGGGAATGTTATTTGTATTTCCCATGGGACAGTAGCCACATCCTAGCAACTTGACCTATGTCAGAGCTACCCTTAATTGTTTTTGATAACTTTGCTGCAAGATCTACTCACGCTGCAAACAAGGTATTTAATTACACTGTATCACGGCAAACAGTGATTCGTTCTATTTTGGAGTAACGAAAATCGGCCAAACTGCAGTTTTAAAATTTTTTTCCAAAATATGGCACACGATCCAGAATGTGCAATTTCGGGAATAGTTGACTTTTGGTCTGCAAGACACACATATCTTTTGCCATAAGGGGGAATTATTGCATGTGGACTAGATCAAAATTGGGAATGTATTACTTTTCCTCTGTCTCTTATAAACATTGATAGTAATCAATCCCATAATGCAAAATTTACGCACAGTTTTTATTTGCACGTGAATTTCTTGCCGAATCTATCACATTCTCCAGTCCATTGTTTGTGTGTACTGATAATGCACCGACCAGTTTATACTGAGCACAGGTTATCAACATGCATTACTGATAGCTTCAGCAGAGGCGTGATTTATGAACTGGATCATTTCATGGATCAACTTTCATTTATTGAAACATAATGCAATACACGTCAGGCAAAGGCATCACAGCTGTCATTTTCCATACCAACAAAATCTGTAACACGTGAATGGCGATCATATTACCAACGTTTTAATGTCCATTAAAAAAAAAAAAAAAAATTACTCGCTTTATTTTAATGAAGATGATGAAGAATTCTTAAACCACATTCCGAATATTGCTCAGATTAAAGGAATGCTGTACATACATAAGAAATTCAAAACTTTTTTTTTGACAAACTAGAAATTGATGGTGCTATATCTCATTTAATTTTGCTGTTATACTTCATCCTAGACTATCAGTTGTACAATGTTATTGCTGATATTGACGAAGAAACTTCCAGCAGCATAGTAAAGAAATATTGTCAGAACTTTCAGAAAATCATTGGAGAAAAACTGTCGCCATATTGCTGAAGTTCTCTGGCAGTTACAGCAGCATTTCTTACTGAAGGAGACATTAAAGCCAAAATAGAAGACATGGTCAAGTCAGTTGTTACTAAGAAGAAAGGGAATGTGGATACCGATAAATGGGCCAATGATTGGATCACTTTTTCTAAGTCTGTTGTTCCAACTGTTATTTCATTCATCAAAGATTTAAATCTTTTTTCTGAATCATCTGCTGTATGTGAAGTAGCAGAAATTGTAGAACAAAAGCCGACAAGTGATTTTGACTTCTTTTTTGTTCCTCCATCAAACAAAGCACTTAAGTTTGATGAACCCAGAAATAAATGTCTTTAGTATGAAGTCACCATGTTTCAAAAATTATGGCAACCAACTTCACAACCATTGAATTATTGGGAAAATTAACATAGGTTTTCACTGCTAAAAGCAAGTGCGAAAATTGTTTTGGCCATACAACATAAGAGTGTCATCAGCAGCCGTGGAGCGCTTATTTAGTGCAGCTGGATTATCTTTGAGTAAGCTACGAAAACGGATGTTACCAGCTCTCGTTATGAACTCTGTGTATATCAGATTTGCATATAAAATTAAAATTATGGAAATGGTTCAGGGATTACCTGGATTAACTGAATTATTAGAAACAGTCGATCAACAGGAAACTGATAATGTGCTGAATGAGGAGAGTGATTCAGAAACAGAATGAGAGTGTCAGAATGACACTAAATTGTCATATTTAGATTAAACTTGTTTTTCATAAAATACTCTTGAATATTAAAATTAATAAATTCTGACGTTGTACATGTCTCTTTGTACATGTAGTCCTATTTAGTAGACACTAAACCTAAACTTTCATAAATTTCATAATTTTGTTTGAACTGCATTCTATATTAATATTATAATGGGAATCCCATGGGATGGGATGCGACAGGCATAACTTACCATGGGATGGGATGAGATGGGAGAGAAAAATATGTCCCATGGACAAGCCTGCTTGGTCTCTAAATATACGGGTCTAGCACCATATGCCGAATGCGACTTACTGCGTGCAAAAGTGTCCTTGACTTTCTATGCAAGTAGGTTCATAAACATTCAGAGAGACCGGTCGATACATCCGTCGAAGATAGACATGCGCACTTAAAGACGAAAGATTATTAGCTTAACACTGACGGTCATACCCGCCGGTTCAACACCCTTTGAACAACAATCACCTTCAAATTAATATCCGATTTGTGACTGACTCTGTCAGAGGATTATTAATCTGAGCAGGTGATGGACCCTAATATAACTTCTCTTTGAGGCTGAACGTGGTAGAGTATCATCTAGAACAGTGGTTCTCAACCGGTGGGGAATTCCCCCCCCCCCCAGGGGGGAATTCCATGGTTTCCAGGGGGGGTGGGGGGGGGGAATGAAGACCATTTCAAGATCGTGTTAATACAAGAACCGATTACTTGACATAGTTCTTCCCTTCATATTTTACAGTTATGTATGTCTCGTCCTTCAAAAATTCATTTTATAAAGTAAGTAGACCCACAAATCATGTTTTATGTGGATGTCTAGACTTGTTTTAGTATATGCTATTACATTTACCTTCCACTTTTACGTATACTGTGTAGGGGTGAGGGGATTTTTAGATAGGAAATATGAAAGGGGGGAATGACGTTCTGAAAATACGGGGAAGGGGGGAACGGGCCAAATTTTTGATAGGAAGGGGGGGGGGGGAATGGCGTTCTGAAAATATGGTGAATGGGGGAATGGGCCAAGAAAAGGTTGAGAACCATTGATCTAGAATGTTCATGTGAACGTATCATTTCCCAGAAAATCAACCTGGGGTTGATGGAAACGTCCCATAAAGGACATGCAGCGTCAACCTACCCTTGTGGTTTAAAGTGTTAATCGTTCAACTTGTCTGTCTGTGCTAGGATATATTGTTGTGGGGTGGTCAGTTCTCTTACACGTCGCTTTTCATCTGTAGACAATTCCCAGAATAATCTGAAAATTAATTTAGATTTAGTTTTAGTTTAGTTTAGTTGACGGATCAACATCACGCACACGGGTGTAACCCATAAGTGCTCCGTTCGACTCCTAACTCAAGCATGAGTCCGGAGAATCTCAGTTCTGTGCAAGAACTCAGTAGCCCCTCTGCCGTGCGTCCACCTTGACGAGGTAGAGGGGCTTGCGCGTTCCAATGACCCCAAGAGCTATGCCGACGGTAGCACAGCTACTGGTAGGGTCACCCATGTCGGACAGGTCAAGGGAGAGGGACCAGACGAAGAGACGTACAAACCTGCTGCCTTGTAGGTAGACTGGGGACAGTCAAAGGCTAGGGAAAGCATCCCGAACAAATGCTTGTCGAAATCGGATGTACTGAGCCACAGGCTTGACAAAGAAGTGCAACGTAACTTTATCATTTCATGATGCCACAGATGAAAATTAATCGTTATGGTGCTAATCCCGTGAAGTCGCATCAGGCGGTGATAGTGCCGGGCCCCCTGCCTCGAGGGGGTCCACCCATGACTACTGGTGGTCACCTTCCCCTGTGCTGTGGAGTCAAGGCACAGAGGAGTAGGTTAAGAGCTATTGACCAAACACACCGGACTCTCAACATACTACAATGGAATGCCGAAGGAGTTTATAACAAGAAAGCCTCCCTAACACAGCGTCTTCATAAAGATAGAATAGATGTGGCATGCATTCAAGAGACACACCTCAACGCCAATCGCACATTTTCAGTCGAGGGATATCAGGCCACACGTTTCGACCGCGAAGGACACAAAGGAGGAGTTGTAATACTTACACGAAATACAATACCTTGCAGCGAAGTATCTGTGATCTCTGACAACCAAACGGAAATTATAGGTGTTGATATAATGATAAAGGACGTGAAAATAAGAATTTACAATCTGTATAGCCCGGCAGATAAGGATCTTACACTCTCAAACATGAAAATAACTGACACAAATTGCATTGTTGTCGGAGACTTTAATAGCCGCTCAGAAAGATGGGGATACCCAGATACTGACAAAAGAGGAGATGAAGTGGAGGACTGGGAAATAGACTCAAATCTCCATCTACTCAACAAAGCGGATGACACACCGAGCTTCTACTCCAGAAGATGGATTACCACTTCTACTCCAGACTTAGCTTTCTGCACAGGAGACATCCTCCACAAAATCGATCGCCATGTGCTTGACCAATTAGCAGGTAGTGACCACAGACCAATCAAGCTTGTAATAAATATGGAGTATGTTCCACAGGAGCAAAAGCCTTTGCCCCGCTGGAATTACAAACGAGCAGATTGGGACAGATTTTCCATACTAACAGACAAATATTGTGAAAACATAAATACACGATATGGCAACATGAAGCAAATGGTGGAAAGTCTAAACAGAGCAATAATACAGGCGGCCACTGAGTCTATTCCAAGAGGAGCGAGGAAAAATTACAAACCATACTTAACTGAGGAACTACAAATTTTGGAGGACAAAGATGAAGATGCTAGGAAGACCGCAGAGAGAGAACAAACAACTGAAGCGAACATCTCTCTCAAAGCCATCTCAGCAAAATATAAAAGAACAGTAAATCAAACAACAAGAGATTGTTGGAGGAAAAAAACAGAAAACCTGAATTTTGACAGGGATGGAAACAAACTATGGAAACTAGTGAAAGCCATGAACAATGAAGGACCTAGTGTGGACAAGACAGGTTAAGCACATGATCGTATAGACCCAAGTCTCCGCGTTGTTTTAAACATACTTTATTTGCCGAATAGTTATACTACAGCATACTTGATGGTAGACAGCCTGCCCGGTGTTGACATGTCTTCTCGCTGGCCCCAAGTGACGTGTGTGTTCTCCTAGATACACTTCTTCATTCGTGCACACACGTTCACTATGGTTTTCCCCCTAGTCAAGGAATGCGCAGCATTCCTTAACTCTTTACTCCTAACCTAATTCCCTCACTGTTACAATGCCTCCCCTTCTTCAAAGAGAATTTTTCCTTGAAAAAATCTCAACCCCAACTTTTAATTAGTTAACTTTACATCTCTATACTACAATAACAACAATTTCATATATTTCCTAACTCAATTCTCCTATCTCCTCATAGCCAATTGCTAACCAGAGACAATAATATCGAAACTCTCTACAAAACTCGTTATAAAGTTCTCTAGAAAACTCTCTACAAAACTCTCCATAAAATTATTCCCCACAATACAAAAGTCTCCATAAGCGAACCGCTTTTACTTTAAAATGTCCATCCAAATTATGATTGACAAAACTGAAGATATTCCCTTATCCTTTATTTCCCCCTTATTCACATTCTCACACTCTCAGGATTCTAGGATAGACAGAAAAAATATAGTTAGATTAGATTTGGGTTGGTGCGCACCAAAAAAAAATAAGAAAGAAAAAGTAAGGAAAAAGTAAGAAGTAATCACCTTTCTCTTCCCATACATTCTCAAAACTTTATCAAAAAATAAAGTTTCCAAATTTATCTTCAGTTTCCGTCAATAATAATTGTTATTATCAAAAAAAAATATGTTAATCCAAAACTGCCAGCCTTTGTACTATTCAGGTCATCAATTTCCCGTTTACCATTCCTTCAACAAAAAAAAAAAAAAAACCTCCTAACTATTATTATACTGTTAAGTACAGTCTTCTTCTTCCAATATCCAGTTATTTAAATGCCAAAACTCAACCTGGCATTCCCCCCATATTCTCCCATTAAACGCTGTTCAACCCAGCTCCTATTATAAACCTTGTCTATACATTGCATACCCCACATGTAATAACAACATGCCCCTCCATTACTACATATTGAGTCACTTCACTAACCACCACTTTACTTCATCTTCTAACTGAACTTCAAAGTAATAATCATTTTAAACACACTCAATAAAACCAAAACATTGTAAAAATAACCATCTAAGTTAACTTATTTTTCCACATTTCATAAAACACAATTGTAGTCCCAACAATTGAGCAAACCATATCAATCCCCTCATCATATTTATCCCCACACATTAATCAATTTACACATACATTATGAATTTCAAGACCATATTATGAGTACCCAATAATAATTTTCCGTTTTACAAAAAACTCCACCAAGTACCTTCTTTGTAAACACAAAAATATCGTGTCTAACTTCTTCTTCTATCTGCCATCTGCAGAATATTCTACCAAGCTATTTATCTATCTCTTCTCCATTTTCTTAATAACTTCAAATTTTTTTCTATAATTGCAATATCTACATCAATGTCGCTATCCTCCCGAGGAGAGCTATCTTCTTTCATATCAGCTTCTTCATCAGTTTCTGACTTTTCATCCATTTCTTCTTCCCCGTCTGTATATCCATTACTAGCAACCGCTAATTTCTTCCTTTCTAAATCCAATCTAATTTTCCTGTCTTGCCGTCTCAACAAATTTTCAAATACTGGCATATCTTCACCACTTGAAGAACTCACTCTAAGTTTCCTTTGCCTCTTAATTTCTTTTTCTTTCTGTCTATCCAACTTTCTTTTTACTGCCTGTCTTGTATTCATAAATGGAGGTTCGATATTTTCCCTGACCGACTCTTCACTAATATAATCGTCATACATGTTATTTTCCTCTGTCATGACTGTTTTTGGTACCGTTTCTTCTTGTTCAGCTGTTGTTACTTGTTTTCCATTCTTTATAGGCATTGGATATACCGTTTGTCTGACAAACTGTCCACCTGACAATATTTCTTCGGAACAATAATTATTATTATTATTCTCTGCATTCCTTTCTATTACTCCTCGCCTTGTTTACATGACTCTACTCTCGTTCTTCTAATACTCAACTACCAACTACCTGCCATTTATATATCACCTATTGTGATTTTCCTCCACCTTCTACCGTACCATCTAAGTTCATATATTACCTACTGCAACACCATCAAAATGGAAAACACCCAACTCTCAAGTTAAACTAATTCTTCTTTCTACTACGTTTAGTTGCTGTTCTCGTCATTACTGTATCTGTCTGTTCAATATTTTCAAAACAGGTCTTATATAGGTTATACCATGCTATTTCATCTTCTGAGTAATCACTAACTATAGTTGTTCTCCCAGCTTGTTTACTATATGCTGTAGAGGAGGAAGCAACATCCTTATAGTTGGAACTATCACCCCTGCCAATTTTCTTACTTCTAGTACCACCCCTCCGGTCGGGAATACATTTAACGTCCCACTCCGACAAGTCTGATGCCTCTGTCGTGTCATCTCCTACATTTACTAATAGACTGGTCGCAGCAGTCCTAGTCCCAACACTTTTTCTAATTTTTATCCTGGTGTTTCTTGGTTTTAACGGCGGCTTACGTTCTGCCGGAACATCCTCGTTAATTTTGACTGGCGCAACCTTTTCAAATTTCACTTGAGGTGGTGCTGCAATTTCTAGCGTCTTAATAGTCTGCGTTCCCCTTACTATTTTCTTAGTCGGTTGCACTTGGGTATTTTTCTCTACAACATCTACCTGAGTCTGCGTACTATTTTCTATCGTATTACCTGCCTGCGTCTGTGTCTCTCTTTCCTGTCTACCCCTAAAAATTGAAAATACCTGTCGATCATTAGCTAAGGTTCTATTAGTCTGATGCTGATTTTCTCCTTTGTTTGACTTTGCGAGTGCATATCTCAATCTTCTGATTTCAAACCATTGATTTCGTAATGTTTTCTGCTCCTCACTATTAGATGGCCAGTTCCATCTTTTCTTATAAAAATTCTGTCTCTGCCAACTATTTTCCTCTGGCTTGCCATGTTGTCTCTCTTCATACCTTCGTGTTCTCGTTACGTCGTTTACATTCCATCTGTGACAGTTTCTGTCGTTGTTATAAAGCGGTTGTTTTCTAAAGCAGGTTGAACTTTGACGTGGCCTTAGCGTAATGGTATCATACTGGCCATTCGATTGGAAACCTCGACTACGTTGTCTTCTATAATTTCTTACCAGTGTCATAATTTCTGCGCTAGTTTGATTAACTCCACGTCTTCTTTGCATTTCTCGAAAATTCCCATTTGTTCTACTATTCACCCTTCTATTCTGTGTATTAAACTGAGCACATCTGTTACTACAAAATCCAAAAGCGTGTCCCCTCTGACCACAACTCCAACAAACCATATTTGTGTTACTTGTATTACCTACCGTTTCTCTTACAGACTTTCTCATTTTATCTAGTGAATGTATTTGTGCTGTATTTCTTCTGAATGGATGGATCAATTCATCCATTTTTACGTTCCCTCTTCTTCTATGTCTATACTGTCCTATTTCCATAGGTTCTTCAATTCTATCTTCCGAACTACTACCTAACTCTCGTCCTACTCTTAATCTAAATCTTCTCCTCAAGCTTTCCTCTTGTATAGCGATATCTACCGCTTGTGACAATCTTGCAGGATTCTCTCTTAATAATTTAAATTTCAATCCATCTGACCTAATCCCATCAACAAAAATCCCTACTAACATCCGTTCCACCTCTTCAGCTCGTACATTCTGTCCTAAAAATGACTCTTCCGCCAAATTGATTAACCTGTCACTATATAACTGGACACTTTCTGTGCTGCTTTGTCTAGTCTGTCGCAATACTGAGAATGCGTGTTGTGGATCAGTAATTTCAGCATATTTTCTTGCGAGATCATCTTTAAATTCTTCCCAGGTTTCACCTCCTGCTGCTTCTAATTTTCTTCTTATATGGTCAGAAACTGGACTTGTACTTGTTCTGAATGCCAAATTCTTTTTCTCCCCATCTGTAGCGTTTATTAAATATGCATGTTTCTCAATAGAAATGATCCATTTCTTAAACTGATTTGCTTGACCACTAAATCTTTCAACATCACTGTTTACATTTTGTTGTCTTAACACTGCATCCAACCTTGATATTGCCTCGCCAACTCCAGTCAGTACCTGTGAAAAATCTTGGGATTCCATCCTAAAATCTATAATTATCAAGCAACATACAAATATTTCAAACAATGTTAATTTCAAATTCAGCAACAATACAAAATCTGTTAATTACTCTAATATTATCTAATTAACTTAATTAAAGCCTCCAATCGAAGATCCTGACGAAGAATATTCCTGTTTCAATCCTGAATTTTGATAAAAGAATTTAAATGAGCTACTGATTCAGAATTACCTACACCACATTAACAAAGGACTCAAATCAAGCTCGTTGAAATGAGCATAACAAAGAAGAGCCTCTGGATTTCTTTCCATAATAATTTAATCGAAGTCGAAGTCAGTTCTCTCCAATTAATTCCTGACGAAAATTATGCTCGATACCAGGCTCGCAACAAGACTGCTTGTTTACTTGCTCGATTAACTGTAGATTCCCTTCAAGTAAGGTCACCTTCACGCAAACGACAACTGCTCACACGACTTCAGCAACAAAACTCAGTTTCCAACAGCCATCTGGGTTTTTCATATATAAATTTCAGCGCAAACGTAATCCAGTCAACAACAATTTGATTTAAAGCTGACGCTATCCAATCTCTTATTTTCATGTGGGACTCTCGCCATGGTCAGTTTAAAGTGCTTTATCTTATAAGTTGAGACAAATTTTATCAATGCCTTCTAAATGTGAAGTGACTGTAGAAAGTATTGCAGATCTTGATTTCATAATTATGAAACTTGCAGCATAACCTTGACTTCACCTTCAACAGTCCCACGGGTTAAACTTCATAATTTGTACTGACTTTTGATGCAGAACGGCATTACTTGATCAATTTTTCAATTAGCGTTGGTGAATTCTCCAGTTAATTTATAGGATTAAATATGTAACAACATCAGTCTTTCAAAAAAATAAGTTTATCAATCAAACCTTTTTGAGCGCTGTTCTTGAAAATGGAACTCCTTGTTAAACAGGTATACAATAACTATCAACAGGCGGCTTTCATCTGTTTCGTTTCTCAATATTTACAAACTTCCTTCTCCAGACGCCCAGACACAACAATTTTCTATAGCGGATGACTCTCTCCGCGACCTCCCATGTTTCAGACTTTCACGGCACCAAATCAACCTGCTGTCATAGTGTGGACAAGACAGGTTAAGCACATGATCGTATAGACCCAAGTCTCCGCGTTGTTTTAAACATACTTTATTTGCCGAATAGTTATACTACACCATACATGATGGTAAACTCCCTGCCCGGTGTTGACATGTCTTCTCGCTGGCCCCAAGTGACGTGTGTGTTCTCCTAGATACACTTCTTCATTCGTGCACACACGTTCACTATGGTTTTCCCCCTAGTCAAGGAATGCGCAGCATTCCTTAACTCTTTACTCCTAACCTAATTCCCTCACTGTTACAAAACAAACAAATAACAATTAAACAAGGAAATGCCTTGCTTACAGGAAAAAAGGCTGCAAATGCACTAATGGAACACTATGCCAGTGCAAACCACATTGATATTACAGCCGAACAGAAGAAAGCAATCAAAGATAAACAGATACATCATAGATATACAGAGACAGCAGCAGAATATATGATGGCAAATCTAACAATGGAAGAAATGGAACAGGCAATGAATACCCTAACAAAGAAGACATCACCAGGAAAGGATGGAATCACAAATGAAATGCTAATAGGACTAGGCACTAAGGCAAAAAAGAAACTACTAGCAGTCCTAAATTACAGCTGGAAGAGGGGAATAGTCCCACAGGCATGGAAGGAAGCTATACTAATACCAGTCCCAAAGAAAGGAAAAGACCTGGAAAAACCAAATGGCTATCGACCTATCAGTCTTCTTAGCTGTGTAGGAAAATTAATGGAACGCATTATCAATGGCAGGCTAACATGGCATCTGGAAGAAAACCAACTCTTAACACCTCACCAAGCAGGATTCAGAAAGTACAGATCCACTGAAGATCAAATAACCTATATAGCTCAGGAAATAGAGGATGCCTTCCAAGAGAAAAAGCACACACTAGCAGTCTGGATAGATTTAGAAAAAGCATTTGATAAAGTATGGAAGGAAGGACTGAAAGTAAAACTGCAAAAAATGCATGTTTGTGGGAAAATGTACAAATGGATCAGCCACTACCTTGAGAACAGAACTGCCAGGACAAAAGTACAAGGACAAACCAGCAAAATGATGCTGTTGGAGCAAGGTGTCCCCCAAGGAGGAGTTCTTTCACCAACATTATTCCTAGCATATATAAACGACATCACGGAAAATTTTCCAGCCAGAGTACACACATCATCCTTTGCAGATGACCTAGCCATATGGACATCTGAAGAATATATTAGTACAGCTAACAGCAGAATGCAGCAAGCCCTATTAGCGCTAGAGGACTGGTCAAAATCATGGCTAGTGAAGATAAGTGAGGAGAAAACAACATGCACAGTATTCTCCCTCTCAACTAAAACTCAGCAACCTAAGCTGGTATTGAATGGAAAAATATTGCGCCATGAAGAAAATCCAAACTATCTAGGAGTCACCTTTGATCGTCGCCTGACATGGAAGACACAGGTTGAGAAAAATCGAACAAGAGCAAGGCAAAGAATGGCAATCATGAAAAAGCTTGCTGGTACAACGTGGGGAGCAGATGAGAAAGTTCTCAAGAAGTTATATATTGGACGGGTGAGGCCAGTACTGGAATATGGCATTGCAGCTTGGGCAACAGCAGCTAAGTCAAACTTTAACAAAATAAGCAGAGTCCAAAATCAAGGAATGCGAATCATAACTGGAAGCCTGAAGACAACGCCTATTAATGAACTAGAAAAGATCACTTGTTTACAACCAATGCAGGATAGAAGAGATAGCAGAGCCCAGTAACAAGCTGAAAAATTTAGAAGATTGACAGACCACCCTATGTATAAAAGGTTTAGTGGTTTTGGAAAGGGAAGACTGAAGCGTAGCAACTTTGTAGAAACTGCAAAACGAAAGATTAGGGCAGATCCCATACTTAACATATCAACAGTCAAACCCATTTACAATGCAGACAAGTTCCCAGCTTGGAGACAGCAGCTACTGCCTGAGATGATAGAAAACATTCCTGGTATTGAGAAAAAGAACACTCAGCATGAAACCGAAAGAAGAGAAATAACCCTAAACTACATAAAAGAACATTACCCAAGCAGCAATTGGACCCATGCATATACAGATGGATTAGCCAAAAATTCAGTAGAGAATGGAGGAGGAGGAATTCTACTCAATTTAAAAAATGGAGTGAAAAAAACAAATTCAGTGGCAACTGGAAAGTTTTCAAGTAACTTCAAAGCGGAGGTAGAGGCTCTGAAAACTGCAGCAGAAATGCTCTTGATGGAGGAAAATAAAGAGACGCAAATAGCTATCTTTACAGATGCAAAGTCAGCTGTCTCAATACTGAAGAGCAATAACAGCACAGAAATAGCTGGCCTAAGAGCAGCACTCCATGGTCTATGCCAGAAATAAAAAAAAGTTGTAATACAGTGGATACCATCACATTGCAGTATACCTGGAAATGAAGAGGCTGACAGACTGGCAAAAGAGGGCGGACGACTACCACAGCCTGACATAGACATAACCTATAATGAGGCAAAGAGGTTGATAAAAAGCACTTATAGAACCAAATGGGAATCAGAGCATCCAGGCCACCAGAAGGATGATGCATATTACAAACTTGACCGAAGAGAACAAGTAGCAATCTTCAGACTCCGCACAGGACATAACAGACTGAAATACCACTTGTTCAACAAACTAAAGATAGGAGATACAGATGAATGTAATTGTGGAACTGGTAAAATGACAGCTAAACATTTGCTGCAAGAGTGCCCAATATATGCAGAACAGAGAAAGATATTTTGGCCCACACCTGCTTCATTCGAGGACAAGCTCTATGGAGATATCAACAAGCTCAAGTCGACTGCAGCTTACTTTAACTGTATTCAGATTGACATTTAAATGTATATGAAGAAGTATTTAGACTGTCACACTTCATTACCACAGGCATGTCGGTTACACAAGCCTCCCAGAGGCATGAAATGGAATATTGCTTGGATAGCAAATCCATTACGTGGAAAGTCCAAATCGAAAGCTCACTGTGTGGATGTCATCTGCAAACTGCATTCTTCTGGCTTCTGGAAGAACAGCCTATGGTGAACGGAAGGCCCAATATACGGAAGTGAGGCTAAGCAGCCATGTTCAGGACGTGACGATTCCTTGGGTGAGCCCAGTACCAGAGCGGTGTGTGATGGCTCTGCAATTATGGAAGCCTCCTTGGATGGCGGGGAATGCCCATGGTCTGCCCCTGCCTTCCCTTGAGGGCCGACCAGGATGCCTTTGGCTGTTCTATATGGGCCAGCTGGGATGGGAGATAACACCACAACAGTGAGAGTCTAACTTCCTAAGAAACCCCCGGGAAGGTTAACCCGGTCAACAAATGCCCGCAGAAGTCGGATGTGTCGGCCTAACGGCGCAAGAACGCAGCTCTGCTGTAAACAGGCACAACGCAACCACGTCCGAAAAAAACTCCGGATGAACGAAGAAGAAGAACTCAGTAGCACCGGCGAGGATCCTAAAATACTTTGGGTAGATTTTTACCTTGAAACTTTGCCCGGGCAGCGTCATTAGGCTACTCTTTCTTGATTTTCAACTGCCAAGGGATTTTTTACGTTCGCAACAATACACGGGCGTCCGATCTCACTACCCAGAGACCAGGCGAAATTTTGTTACTAGAAGTCCACGTTAAAAAGTCCCGGCGCTCACCGGGACTTGAACCCGGGACCTCCAGCACTCGAGTTTGACACCATAACTCGAGACCACTCAGCCCCCCTGTCACAGCCTCACAGTAGTCATATTATCTGGTAAACTAACATTAGTTAATATAGATTAGCCAAGGGCTACAACTCCCGCCCAAAGGGAAAGAAGTAAGACCCTCGAAGGCCAGAGTATTCCAGAACCTTCTCGAAGGACTGGTCAGTGAGTCCACTGTCCCGTGGACACTGATGTGGCCCGCCTATTGCGGGGTCCACGAGGAACTCGAACAGAGTTACCACCCGTGTCGGATTGGGACACGTGTGGATCGGCAGAGAGAGAGACGGGACATCGAAGAGGCAACAGGGCCTGCCTTAGAGGGACTCAATAGTTTAGACTTTATAGTTTAGACCCATGTGGGGTTTATAGACTTATGCTAGATAGTATGCTTAGAATGTTTGATGATGTTAAACTATGTGATGATGTTAAACCTCTGTGATATGCGATTCAGTGCGGCCTTGTTAAACCCACTGCGCCAACGCACTGTTTATTGAAATACAATAAATGTTAGATATTATAGCTAACTGAGTTATTGTTGCCTGTGTGAGCCCGAGCTCAGATACCTAGACATACAACACGCTGACAGGCTTTTTGGGGGCTAGGCTCCGGTTTTGGCATAAGCTTTCCATATAAACGGCTATTGATTGCCAAGTAAAATAGTAAATTAATCATATCAAATTGTTGTTTGAAGAAGTTTAACAAATGTGCACCTATCTAGCGATCAACTAATATTAATATGAGTCCCTCTGCAGTTAGTCTCTCAATGATGTTAATACTATAAATTATTTTGACATAACTGTAAAATTTTTTATTTTTGACTGTTACTAATGTTTTCTCATTCTACGAGCAGATTGTTCCGCGAATTGTGAGGCTTTTGGTGTGGTGTGTAACCTATGTGAACTATCTAACAGTGGCGAAAGTACAAGACAACATTCACAAGTTCTGGGATCATAAGATAAGTTTCACATCATGCCCATTGCAACCCTAAGCGGTACTTATCACCTTCCATCCATGTATCATTTTGCTTTCCATTGATTTGTATGTATATTCATGACCTTGTAACCAACATAACTTTGCATTTGGATTTGCGCATGTAATTATTAAGGGAGATAACTAAATTTTCTACTCCCCAACATTTTTCTAAGGGATTTAACTTCAGTAAATTTACCAACAAGTAAAAGACAAAATGTCTACCTTAGAAAACTGTATTGAGCAAGGTATTAAATTAGGTTATAAAGAAGAGAAACTGTCAGAATGGGCACAGAAGACGCACGCAGAGAACATTGCCCGTGAAGAAAGAGCGATAGAACGAGAAGAAAAACAGAGGCAAAGTCAGGCGGAAGAAAAGAAGATACAGATGCAAATGGAGGCAGAAGAGAAAAAGATGCAATCAGAACGTGAAAAGATGCAGATGCAACTACAAGAGAAACAATTAGAGCTTGAGGCGGCGGCAAAACAAGCCCAATTGAATGCCGATACACAAATAAAATTAAAACAGATGGAGATTGAGTCCAATGTAGAAATATCTGTAAATAAATTAAGAAGCAAAGAGGAAGAACAGAAATATAATAAGTATAAAGGCCTCGTGAAAGCTTTCTGCTCAGGAGATTCCATCAGTGCATACCTGGAAAATTTCGAGTGTCTAATGGCCTACCATAAGATCATAAAATCAGATTGGTCATTTATTTTAATGAGAAACTTAGCTCTAGAACCATTGAAAGTAATAGAAACAGTGCCACAGGAAATGAGAAAGGATTATAACTACTTAAAACAACGCATTCTCCAACATTTCTCTTTAGATACTGCAGGTTACCAACAACAGTTCGCTAAATTATCCCCTCAACCAAATCAAACCTTCATAGATTACGTATCGACAGTTCAGGATGTGTGCACAAAGTGGATTAACTCGGCTAAGACTAACAATAGCCATGACAAACTAAAAGAACTCATTATTATTGATAAAATAATTAGTACAATCCCCACACCTTTTGCTAAGTTTTTGAAACAAATGGATTGTAGGAGTATTCAGGATGTAGAGACAAAGGGGAACGCATTTTTCACAGCGAACAGAGACATTTTCCAATTAAACCTAGGTCAGAACGAAACAGCAGCAGTGGTAAATACTAAATACTCTAAACCAGCTGAAAGCAAGTTTAAACCACGTTCAAATGCCAGGAAGCCAGTTAAGTGCCAATATTGTGGTTTGACGCACGAACAATACTCTATGTGCGATAAATCGCCTAACTATCCTCATCACCTTAAAATGATTGTGGAGAAGCAGAAAAACAAAAGAAATGCGTACCAAAGAGCGGTCAAATGCTATTTTTGCAGCAGGTTTGGGCATTTTAGTCGCTTTTGTGAGGGCCGAAAATTACTAAAACAGGCCAATGCTGCACTGGTTGAAAGTTCCTCAGAGGAAGATATTGAGTTACTGAATGAGTGTGACAATCAAAGCGAAAGTTTGAGTGAGCTAGGGAATGCGGTACACATTATTGACACCATTACAGACAGTAAGTGTAACACCTGTACGAAATTCCAACTTGACACAACATTACTATGTGGCCACACCATCCCTATTTCAAATGAAACAGCCAATGCTGCCTTATCTTCTACAGGCAAGCTTAATTTTTCAACAGGGTTTGTAAATAACAAAAAGTGCACATTAATTCGTGATTCCGGCGCAACGCTCTGTGGGATTAGGAAAACATTAATCAACGACAAAGACTACACACACAAACACGTAACTTGTCGCACATTCTCAGGCACTATAGAGAAATACCCCCTTGCTCTTGTCGAAATTCGAACACCGTTCATATCAGGACTAGTATTGTGCGCTGCCCTAGAAAATCCGGTCGCGGATATTATACTTGGGAACCTGCCCAACATACGACCTTGCTCTGAAAAGCAAATCAAAGACTGGGAGCGAAAAAACGGTATACAACACCCAAACAGCGATCCGAAAGAGAAACACCATTCATGCTTGTCTCAATCTGCCAAAAGGACAAGGGAGACAACCAATGAAGTGATTCAGAAAGAATTCACCGAGTTGTATGATGCAGGGGCGGTCGGATCTGTCAATGATACGACCAATTTAAAACCTCGAATTGAGGAGGCCGCCGATCTACCAAGTACCAAGCCTGTAGATGTGCAACAACACACACAACACACGAATGCAATAACACGACAGACAACTCACAAAACTCACACCGACCAACTGCAGGAGTCACTAGAAATCGCAGCACCAAACAGTACCATCACTAATTTTGGAGATGAACAAAAATCAGATCCTACACTTTCACCGTATTTTAGATTAGTAGGACTTAAACCAAAATTATCTAAAAACGCATCGTGGTCATTTACATTAAACAACAATGTGTTGACTATATTATACACTAGAAATCAGTCCACAATACAGCAAGTAGTGTTACCACAAGCACATCGAGAGAAAGTACTAAAAAATAGCCCATGATTCACCTTTTGGAGGTCATATGGGATATGAAAAAACTAAAGCTAGGGTCCTGACCCAATTTTATTGGCCGAAATTTGGCCAAGACATAACAACCTATTGTATATCATGTAATATATGTCAGAAACTGTTGAAAAAGGGTAAAAACCCTACGGCAGAAGTCCAATCAACCTCAACTGCCTCGATGCCATACCATGTAAATATGTTAAAACCATACTATGCTAGACAGGACACTGACACGAGTGAGCAGACGCAACTAACGGATGACAGAAACGAAACGACAGTGACCCAACTGAGTGACATCTCGACAAACGAAGCATCGTTAACGACGCACTCTTACGACAACAAAGACGACGAAGACATATGTACATTACCGACAATCTGTGATAACGACAGCGACGACCAATTTGACTACATATTGACAACGATTAATCTCGACGACGACGACAATGACATTGAGGACAATTTACAAACAGTAGCATCTGTGATAAATCAGACAGACGTAGACAATACCGAAATCCCAGTACCCATTATGAATGACGACGGTAGTATAAAGGACATACAAATCTCTGACACTTTGACACAACAGCAGCGACAAGACATTTTGACTCTCCTTAACGAGTATAAATCTATCTTCTCTAACAAACCTGGACGGACTGACAAGATAACACATTCAATTGTGTTGACAGATCTGACACCGGTCAAATGTAGACCATATTCTATTCCTCTGCATTATAGAGCAAATTTAGACAAGGAAATTTTGGATTTAGAGAAAAATAGGATAATTAAGAAATCTATGTCTCAATATTCTTCACCGATTGTTCTGGTGAAAAAGAAGGACCAGACAATTCGTTTGTGCATCGATTATCGAAGGTTAAATACAATAACCACCACGGATGCGGAGCCGATGAATAGTTGTGAAGACCTCATTTTGAACATGTCTCAATCATCCTTATTTTCAAAGGTTGATTTAACGAAAGGTTATTGGCAAGTACCACTAGACCCTGCTTCTAGACATATAACAGCATTCGCCACACCTCTCGGTTTGTACGAATGGAGATATCTTCCATTTGGTCTGAAAAACGCTCCCGCCACATTTGTGAGGTTAACTAGATTGCTATTGCACGGAATTAAAGATGCCCAAGCTTATATTGATGATATTTGCATTCATTCTTCTAATATAACTTCTCACTTACTTACACTCAAACAAGTCTTCAACCAAATCTTTCTTTTCGGTCTTACTATCAAACCTTCCAAGGTTGAAATAGGCTTTAAACAAATAGACTTCCTTGGTCATAGAATTTCTGAAGGCAAACTGCTAACAGACGAGAAAATTGTTTCTAAGATACTTAATCTAGAAGTTCCTACCACAAAGAAGCAAATAAGAAGTTTATTAGGTCTTATAAACTACTATTCTAAATTTATACCAAATTGGGCAGAACTTACATCAGTGTTTTCGAATATGTTAACAAAAGACCATCCATCAAAAGTTTGTAAAAGTACCAGCTTAGAGGATGCAATATGCAGATTGAAACTTATTTTTTCTAATCCACCAGTCTTACGTTTACCAAACATAGATTTACGCTTTATTTTGACCACAGATTCGAGTGCCATCGCGATTGGAGGATGTTTAATGCAAGAAGTGGATGGAGTGAGACACCCAATTCTCTACGTAAGCCGTAAGCTGAAGAAAGCAGAGACCCATTACTCTACAATTGAGTCTATTATTCTGTATCCTCAGATTGTCTAAGTTCCTCTTAGGTGCCCACTTCGTTGTACTCACCGACAACTCGCCATTGTTGGTACTGAATAAAGGTGTTCCCAAAAACCATCGTTTACAAAGATGGTGTCTTCTACTTCAAGATTTCGACTTCGAAATCCGCCATATCAGAGGCACTGATAACATTATAGCTGATATTTTATCGCGGCAGACGAATGCGCCAGCAGAATAACATTTGGCACATTTACCATTCGCCATACCAGAAATTGTGATATTTTATTCCGTACCATATAACAGTGTAACTCTACACCTGCTGTCGTGAAATGCTGAATGTTAGTGATTCCCAGATCGACGACTGTATACAGCGGACCCAGGTGGGAGAAGGGTTAATGAAACAGAAGGATATAAACAACGGATTGACCAGCGCATGTGTATGTAGGTCAAGACGGGAGAGTCGACTACAACACAGGTGACATGTAGAGTGGAAAAATTGGTTTGCTACAAAGACAGACAGTATCATGGACCAGCCTATTGCGTTCTGGAGGTAGGTTTGCGACTAAGACTGGACAGCAGAATGCGGTTTGGTTGTATTAAACCACGGAAAAGTTCGAGATCAGAAATTTTCCACTGACAAGGGATAATGAAGTCTGAATTGGCTTTGTCCAGCAATACTAGGATTATGCGACATAGACTGAGCTATAAAGAGTAGCCACTTTCTTTGTCAGTTTAGTGTGTGTATTCCCAACTGGACGAGAAGATAGAATTATGTGTCCTGTAATGAAAAGAAATATCCTCCCTTATAATGGGATAAAGTGCTTGGCTGCGGGTTAATTTCGATTCGTGGATCTACATTAATTCTATAAAGGAACATAGATGTGTATAAGGTATATTAAAATATAGTTTTAGAATAGGAATATAGATGAGCGTGTATTACCTTTATCATTACATATTATTAGTGGGTGTTTTAGACTGAGGTGAATTCTTATGTCTTATGCTGATGGTGACTTCGAAAGCCTTGTCATTATGGCTGGAGAAGGACACTTGCATAAGTTAGGAGTAAGGGGCGGACGCTTACCACTCGACTTGTTATATTCATCCACAGGTTCCCAGTTTCTAGGGACATTAGAGAAGAAAGGAAAAAATACTCTACTTGAACCAATAAAGTACATACTTAGATCCAGAAAGAACCTAAACAGTTTGTTCAGATGAACAAATACTAACATCCAGTAAAATACAGAAGACTGTATGCTAACACTCATATACCACTGGGGCTCCTGAACAGAAAGAGATGTTAAGGTGGGGCAAGCAGAGACTTCAACCTACATACGACTTGCATACATAGAGTAGAAGGAATAGACAAAGACAATAGTGATAATCATAATAGATAATAGGAAGAACATTGACAATGTGGTGTTTTTTCTCGATGATGGATACTTAATATCATGAAACCGATTTGGGCACAGTCATAAACTTACGGGACTTTTATAGCAATACGGTGACTCAGTGGTGAACAGTTTGTTTTCATTTCACTAACGGATTTACCATCAGACTCAAGCCTACGGATCATCCCGGGTGAGCTCTGTCCTGTTTGATGTGATGTCCTGTAATCGTGAAGAATGACTGGCGAGAAGATACCGCTGATAGACATTCTGAGTTCATTCTGTCACCAACAATAGAATACACTAGCAACTACACAGACAATATCCACCCATACACCAGACATAGTTTTAAATTAAATCTTTTATTTAATGTGGAAAAGAACTGTTGTCGAAGTATGTGTTGAGAGAATAATAGAGAGAGAGTGAAAGAAAGAGATATATGGAAGGGAAGACAGAAGAGAGGAGTGTAGACGAAAAGTCAGTCAATAATCCCAACAGATAATCAGTTTAAAGATGTGCATGTTGATCCCACTCTCTTCTCGGGGAAACAACATCACATAATTGGTGGAGCGAGCGGGATACGTACATACATTATACCCATATGACCTGCATATTGGCACAGGCATAGCGGAGTACATGCATGTTGGGACATACTGATTGGAATAAAAAGAAGTATACATTGATGACTTTTAATGGAAGGACGTCCATTGGATATATGGTGCCATTACATTTATGGTAGAAACATTTCATTAATGCTGGTGACTTTGCAGTGAGAAAGTTCCAGACAGAGTGAAGGTGGATAGGTGGTAAGACATTACATACCTAGTTACACGGTCACACGTCTACATAAGTCTTTATCCTATATCTCCTCTTGTGGATGAGAGAGTGGTTGTGATGTACTGTGTGGTGTTGGAGATTTATAATAATTAATAGATATAGATAATGATATCGGTTCTAGGTGGAATATAATTGTATAGTGAGTACTTCTTTTCTGCCTTGAGGGATCTTTACTCAACGTGCTGACTTATCTGCGGTAACTATGGCAACTCCTAAAGTAACTACAGCAGAACTGAGAGCCAACGGGGAGGAAATTGGGTTAGCTGGTACCGAGCTAACTGATTACATACAAGAAAGAGAGAGAGAGATTCGTAAAGGGGAAAGAGAAGACCGGAAAGCCGAGTTGGAAGTGAGAAGAATAGAGGTGGAGACCAAACGAATGGAACTGGAACAGGAGACCAAGCGACTGGAACTGGAACAGGAGACCAAGCGACTGGAACTGGAACAGGAGACCAAGAAACTGGAAATGGAACAGACTGCCAGGAGACAAGAAATGGAACATGAATACCGCTTGAAAGAGTTAGAACTCAAGACACAAACTAAGGGTGAAATAGATGCAGCAGAAGGAAGTTCATCTTCACCTGGGGCAACCCACATGATTGGACAGGGTTACCATGCCATGAAGTTTCCTTTAGCAGTCTATGATGAAAGTAAAGAAAAGATATTCCAGTTTTTGGATCGGTTCGAGGCTATGGCAATCGCTATGGGACTGGAAAGATCCAGATGGGCTCTTAAAGTATCCCAGGCGTTACGTGGTTCAGGGTACGAGGTCTACACACGCCTACCACCAGGACAGGAAAATCAGTACGAGGAATTGAAAGCAGCTTTGATGAAACATTATGAAGTCACAGCACAAACATATCGGAAAAAGTTTAGATCGTCTAGACGAGAGCCGGGAGAGCTATTCGCCGCATACAGTCTAAGGCTGAAATCCTATCTCCAGAAATGGATGGACTTGGCAGAATTCAAGAGGGATTATGAGAGTCTCGAAGAGATGATGGTGGTCGACCAGATGCGAAAGCAAATGTCGAAACCTCTCAGAACCTTCTTGGGAGAACAAGGGGCGGAACGGATTGATGTTGTGAATAAGCTGGCGGAGCGATTCGTAGAGGTACATGGGGAGGCGGCAGAACTAAGTACACAAAGCAAAGGGCAGGAAAAACAAGACCGAAGGAAATCGACGAACGGAAAAGAAACTAAAGGGGAACCTTATAAAAAGACGTCAACGGAGAGTTCCGAGAAGGTGAAGGAAGGAACCAAGAACACCTCGAATTCTCCAGCGAAACGACCGTGGTCCGAGAAGTGGTGCTCGATTTGCAAGGCGGCATCTCACAACACAAAAGACTGCAGATCGAAACCGAAAAATCCTTACTTCGCGGCATGCCAAGTGAATCATAAGAAGGTGATCACAGACAAGGCTAAGGTCGATGAAGGAGAAAGGAACAAAAAGGACACAAGGAAACATAGGAAGGGAACATGGTGCACACACTGCAGGTCGAAAACCCATACGACTGCAGAATGCCGAGGCAAGGCAAATGATGGTCCCTTCGAAACACACCTCGATGAACCCCTCGAGGAATCCCAGGGAAAAGTCGAGGAGGGGGAGGACATTCCGGACCAAGGGAGACCCTCGGTGGTGGAATTGATTGAGGTGAATGGACAAGCAGTCCAATGTTTATACGATACGGGACTGGATGGGGAAGCGGTGATTTCGGCGGATCTAGTATCCCCCGAACAACTCACAGGGGAGACCATGGAGATACAGCCTGCGACTAAGAGTGCTGTAGCCATGAAGTTACCCATTGCTCAAGTGGAGATTCGGTCAAGATACGTCACGGGCACAATCAAGGCCGCCGTATTGAGTGATCCCATATTTCCAGTCATCCTCGGTTGCCGGTATGTCTTTCTGGGAATGCCTAAGGAACCAATTCACATGGGAGCTATGCAGACACGCTCTCAGAAGGAAACGGATCAGGCAGAGGAAAGGATTTCAAACCCAATGCCAGGGGAGTTACGAACGGCCCAGAGTGAGGATGATAGTTTACGTCCGTGCTACAAGAAGTTGCAGAAGAGTGCTGTTCCACCCAAACGCGGACAGTACTACATGAAGAATCGGCTACTATACCGGCGAGCCGGAAGGGGAGACAACCTACACGGTCAATTGGTAGTCCCGAAGGCCTACCGTGCCCAAATTCTTCAGATGGGGCATACCATTTCGTTCAGTGGACACATGGGTATCGCCGCCACCATGCAGCGGATTTCCTGTCATTATTATTGGCCAGGATTGACGGGAGATGTGAGTCGGTATGTAAAGTCATGCCCAGAGTGTCAGCGGGTGGCCCCAAAACACTGGACAGCGCCGGTGGTGTTAGGTGAAATGCCCGTTATGAACTCTCCTTTCGAGAGGGTAGCTATCGACATCGTGGGGCCTCTTCCTAGGACTAAGAAGAGGAACATGTATATCCTCACTATGGTGGATTGCTGTTCAATGTGGAGTGAAGCCATACCATTGTCAACCATTGACTCGAAAAGAGTGGCTGATGCCTTGATGGAGGTTTTTACCAGATTAGGCTTCCCTAATCAGATTCTGACGGATAATGGGTCACAGTTTTGTGGGAAACTCATGGAGGAGGTATTTGGGGTGTTCCACTCCAACCATATACATACCAGTCCTTACCACCCTCAAGCTAATGGACAAGTAGAGCGTTTCAACGGCACGTTGATGACAATGCTCAGGAAATTGGCCCAGGAAAAACCGGATAGGTGGGATGAATACATCCCGGCAGCCCTTTTTGCTTATAGGGAAGTGCCACATGGCTCAACAGGAGTACCGCCAGCAACTCTGCTGTTTGGTCGACCAATCAAGGGACCATTGGAAGCGTTATTGAGGAGTTGGACGGAAGAAGAAACCTCAGAAGAGGTGATCTCCTCGTACAAATACGTGGAGGAACTGAAGGAAAAACTTCACACGGGCTGGGCTCTGGCCACTCGAAACTTGAGAAAGGCCAGAAAGAGACATGCGGAATACTATAACCGTAGGTCTAGAGACAGAGCTCTTGAGGTGGGAGACAAAGTCTTGTTGTTACTCCCAACGGGAAACAACAAACTGGAGATAGGCTGGCAAGGACCATTTCCCGTGGAAAGGATGGTATCCAGAACCAACTATCAAATACGGATCCGGGGAAAATCGAAGATTTTTCATATTAATCTCTTGAGAAAATATGCAGAAAGAACCCGGGAAGGAGCAGCCCATCTCATGGCAATGGCGGTAGCAGTGGAAACTGAAACCGGACCAGATGAGGGGAGGGAGTATCCTCTAATAAACCAGGAAACTTATCGGGAAGTACAGGTGAACCCTGATCTGACTCTTCAAGAGAGGAAAAAAATTGGCCAGGTTCTCAAATCCCATAAGCAGATCCTGACGGATAAACCAGGACGGACGGAGCTGGTTGAGTTCGAGATGACCTTAACTACGCAGGATCCGGTTCGCCAAAAAATCTACCCAGTACCATTTGCTAAAGAGAAGGCTTTGGAGGAGGAGATACAGAAACTGTTGGAGGATGAGGTGATTGCACCATCCACATCCCCCTATAATGCTGGAGTGGTGTTGTTACGAAAACCGAGTGGAGAACACCGGCTGTGCATTGACTATAGACTTTTAAATAGTCATACCCAGTTCCAAGTGGAACCGTTGCCGAATCCAACCCAGTTGTTCGCAAGGCTCCATAAGGCCAAGTATTTCTCTAAAGTAGATCTGAGTAGGGGTTATTATCAGATCCCGGTCAAACCAGAAGTTCGACATCTACTAGCTTTCAGCACACCTACTGGACACTATGAGTTCAATGTCATGCCTTTTGGACTCAGTAATGCGCCTAGTGTGTTTACTCGCATGATGAGAGCGTTGTTGGAGCCTCTACGTGACACAGCCATTATCTCATTCATGGATGATATACTGATTGCCAGTGACAGATTCGATGACCATTTGGGATCCTTAGAGAGAGTTTTCGATCGGCTCCGGGAAGCCGGGCTGACGGCGCGACCAACCAAGTGCATGATTGGTTACCAAACTCTGGAATTTCTAGGTCATACCATCACTCCCGGGAAAATTGTCCCGGAGGCGAAGAACCTGGAAAAAGTCAGACGAGCTTCGAGGCCTAAAACAAAGAAAGATATAAGATCCTTCCTATCATTGTGTGGATTTTATCAAAAGTTCATTCCTCATTTTACCGAACTGGGAAATCCATTAACAGAGACCTTAAAAAAAGGACTTCCAGATGCAGTTATATGGACGCCAGAATGTGAGGAGGCCTACAGTCAATTAAAGGAAGCGTTGGTGAACAAGCCAGTTCTACAACTTCCAGACCTCACAAAGCCATTTGTGCTAAGAACAGATGCGAGTGGGATCGGTATTGGAGCAGCCTTATTACAAGAAGGAATAGACGATGCTTCAATTTTGAAACCGGTAGCGTATGCCAGTAAGAAACTTCTACCGGCAGAGAAAAACTATTCAACGGTTGAAAGAGAGTGCTTGTCACTCGTATGGGCTGTACAAAAATTTCAACCATACTTGTACGGAGTACAGTTTACGGTCCAGTCAGATCATCAACCCTTGATGTTCCTAGCTACATCACAGAAGTTAAACGCCAGACTGATGAGATGGTCATTGTTGCTGCAACCATACCACTTCACAGTGGAATACATCCCGGGAAAGGAGAATGTAGGAGCAGATTTCTTATCCAGACATCCAGATCCAGAGGAAGAAGCCTAGGGTTGTGGATCATGGGAATCAAACCTACAGTGAGAAAGATTCGACGCGGTCTAATCTCTTAAGAGGGGGCCTATGTCGTGAAATGCTGAATGTTAGTGATTCCCAGATCGACGACTGTATACAGCGGACCCAGGTGGGAGAAGGGTTAATGAAACAGAAGGATATAAACAACGGATTGACCAGCGCATGTGTATGTAGGTCAAGACGGGAGAGTCGACTACAACACAGGTGACATGTAGAGTGGAAAAATTGGTTTGCTACAAAGACAGACAGTATCATGGACCAGCCTATTGCGTTCTGGAGGTAGGTTTGCGACTAAGACTGGACAGCAGAATGCGGTTTGGTTGTATTAAACCACGGAAAAGTTCGAGATCAGAAATTTTCCACTGACAAGGGATAATGAAGTCTGAATTTGCTTTGTCCAGCAATGTCAAGGATTATGCGACATAGACTGAGCTATAAAGAGTAGCCACTTTCTTTGTCAGTTTAGTGTGTGTATTCCCAACTGGACGAGAAGATAGAATTATGTGTCCTGTAATGAAAAGAAATATCCTCCCTTATAATGGGATAAAGTGCTTGGCTGCGGATTAATTTCGATTCGTGGATCTACATTAATTCTATAAAGGAACATAGATGTGTATAAGGTATATTAAAATATAGTTTTAGAATAGGAATATAGATGAGCGTGTATTACCTTTATCATTACATATTATTAGTGGGTGTTTTAGACTGAGGTGAATTCTTATGTCTTATGCTGATGGTGACTTCGAAAGCCTTGTCATTATGGCTGGAGAAGGACACTTGCATAAGTTAGGAGTAAGGGGCGGACGCTTACCACTCGACTTGTTATATTCATCCACAGGTTCCCAGTTTCTAGGGACATTAGAGAAGAAAGGAAAAAATACTCTACTTGAACCAATAAAGTACATACTTAGATCCAGAAAGAACCTAAACAGTTTGTTCAGATGAACAAATACTAACATCCAGTAAAATACAGAAGACTGTATGCTAACACTCATATACCACTGGGGCTCCTGAACAGAAAGAGATGTTAAGGTGGGGCAAGCAGAGACTTCAACCTACATACGACTTGCATACATAGAGTAGAAGGAATAGACAAAGACAATAGTGATAATCATAATAGATAATAGGAAGAACATTGACAATGTGGTGTTTTTTCTCGATGATGGATACTTAATATCATGAAACCGATTTGGGCACAGTCATAAACTTACGGGACTTTTATAGCAATACGGTGACTCAGTGGTGAACAGTTTGTTTTCATTTCACTAACGGATTTACCATCAGACTCAAGCCTACGGATCATCCCGGGTGAGCTCTGTCCTGTTTGATGTGATGTCCTGTAATCGTGAAGAATGACTGGCGAGAAGATACCGCTGATAGACATTCTGAGTTCATTCTGTCACCAACAATAGAATACACTAGCAACTACACAGACAATATCCACCCATACACCAGACATAGTTTTAAATTAAATCTTTTATTTAATGTGGAAAAGAACTGTTGTCGAAGTATGTGTTGAGAGAATAATAGAGAGAGAGTGAAAGAAAGAGATATATGGAAGGGAAGACAGAAGAGAGGAGTGTAGACGAAAAGTCAGTCAATAATCCCAACAGATAATCAGTTTAAAGATGTGCATGTTGATCCCACTCTCTTCTCGGGGAAACAACATCACACCTGCTAGAGAACTTTCAGTTAAAAGTAATAATACCTCAGTGAATAGGTTACTTAAAACACCCACAAACGTGAAATGTTGAGAACTATACGACCAGCTATCAAAGCTCTAAGACCAATCCGAGCAAGAAACATTAACTATGAAATGATTTCATCTAGTGAACTGATATTGATCACGAAAACATGAAGAACACTTATACTGGACATTGAGAACGTTCCATACTTGCTGTGGCTAATAGACTTTGCTAACATCCGAAATAGAACTACATCAACGACAACACTCAAGAGACAGCCATACCAACTATTAACATTCATGGCACGATACGCTAACAACAGGAAGACAACGCGCACATCATCGTTGGATTTAATTATTTAGTTAAGTAATTAATTTAGTATTGAGTATGTATTATTGTGTATATAAAATGTGTTAACCTGTAATTTCTACATTTTCTACTATATTATTACAGTTATTTCCATTCATAGGTTAAATAACCTACCTATGCCATTTTCTCTATGTAAATTATAAACCATTTTTGAGTCATCGTACAAAAAGTACGTATTATCTTAAAGGGAAAATATCGCCTATTCCGTTTTTTCTAAGGGAAATAACACTTACCTCAACTTTACTTATATATTTTAACCAAATACTATTTTTAATGAAAGAAGTGTGAATGGCTGTGTGAAAGAATTAAATGAGAGAGCGATATACTGAGCGGACAAATTGTACGCAAAACGTATTTATTTTAATTTGTCTGCGTCTTTCATGTAAATTGTACTACTTGTCTAATTTATTGATACATGTTTAGCAGTTAGTTTATTACTCTTAGGTTAGCAGTTAGGATACTACATCTAAGCACCACTGCTTGGAATACCTGATCATGTATTGCACACAGTGGGTAATTCATGATTAAGGATATCCCAACTCGTGACGCTTGGAAATAAGCCACACATTTACACAAAACTCAAAACTGAACACTATCAATTAAAATGCAGTCACTTTATTAGTAACATCAACTTATTAGTAAACACACTAACAAGCCAACAGGGACACATGTAGTCAGATGGGATGAAATAACAACGTAACTACATATTTAGCATTATACAACATACGAGAGTAAAAGTGTATTGAAATGCACACACAGAACAAGATTTGAAGGTGTACTTAATTAGCCAAGACATTTGTCTTGTTAATCCTCTTTAAAACAGAGGTTAATTATCTTGGTATCAGTGGGATACTATGAGAAGGACGGGTTGTAAACACAACTAGTAAACGTCACGTAACTTCGGTCGGGTAAGCATAGTTAAGGACACAGGAGAGAGAGAGAGAGAGAGATCTCTTCACCAAATCAGAGAAGTGGTGTATGGGAGAATACATGAGTGTTGATGCCAGTATGTAGGTTACCAAGTTACTGTCCACCAAACTACATATACCATCCTTATGTGATTCTGTGACAGAATTAGTGCAGAACTAATTACCCTATAACAACCCATCCAATCAGGGGAGAGGGGGAATCCTGTCACAGCCTCACAGTAGTCATATTATCTGGTAAACTAACATTAGTTAATATAGATTAGCCAAGGGCTACAACTCCCGCCCAAAGGGAAAGAAGTAAGACCCTCGAAGGCCAGAGTATTCCAGAACCTTCTCGAAGGACTGGTCAGTGAGTCCACTGTCCCGTGGACACTGATGTGGCCCGCCTATTGCGGGGTCCACGAGGAACTCGAACAGAGTTACCACCCGTGTCGGATTGGGACACGTGTGGATCGGCAGAGAGAGAGACGGGACATCGAAGAGGCAACAGGGCCTGCCTTAGAGGGACTCAATAGTTTAGACTTTATAGTTTAGACCCATGTGGGGTTTATAGACTTATGCTAGATAGTATGCTTAGAATGTTTGATGATGTTAAACTATGTGATGATGTTAAACCTCTGTGATATGCGATTCAGTGCGGCCTTGTTAAACCCACTGCGCCAACGCACTGTTTATTGAAATACAATAAATGTTAGATATTATAGCTAACTGAGTTATTGTTGCCTGTGTGAGCCCGAGCTCAGATACCTAGACATACAACACGCTGACACCCCCTTTCTGAAAATTCTGAAAATTACCTGGTGCTAACTTTATGGAGTCTGAGTGGACTTCAGGGTCGTACTGATCGGGGAAAATATTCCTGATACAACGGGAACTTACCCGGACGACCGTCTTGACAGTTTGACGCGGGGGTCATGTGTTTGCATGCCCCTCGAGGCGGGATTCTACTTACCCTAGACGTAAGAGCCCCAAAAAGGACGTCAAGTACTTGTAACACTGTAGACTCGTGTGGAGGTCGTAAAAGTTGACTGCAGTGGGTTACTGCGAGACTGGTGACTTTAGACCAGGAAACATTCAGTCAACAGCCATCCGACCATGTACAGGCCTACAGAGGACTTGGTATGCGTCGCTGTGGGATTATGCATTGATTAGTTTGCACGGGTCTCTATTGCTTTACTGTGCCACTCGGTTTCTTCTCCTCCCTATGTTTATATTGTTAAATGTGTCATCCGGTTTCTTCTCCTCCCTATGTTTATATTGTTAAATGTGTCATCCGGTTTTTTCTCCTCCCTATGTTTTATATTGTTAAATGTGCCACTCGGTTTCTTCTCCTCCCTATGTTTATATTGTTAAATGTGTCATCCGGTTTCTTCTCCTCCCTATGTTTATATTGTTAAATGTGTCATCCGGTTTCTTCTCATCCCTATGTTTATATGGTTTAGTTGAGCTTGACTCTAGTCCGACTTTGTGAAGACACATGAAGGGTGTAGCATAGGTGGGAGCGCAAGCGCAATTGAAATACCACTACTTTTATCGTTTCTTTACTTATTCAGTCTCTCGGTAGAGATTTGTTCGCAGCAGACGAGCAAATCTCCGGCGGGCCTATTCTCGCTGGTCGCGAGATCCGCACAGTGGAAGTATGGGAGATTTGCTTGCAAATAGACAGGCAATATCTCCTGCGGTAGCTATGGCGGACCTATTCCCGCTGGTCGCGGGGACCGCTATAAGTCAGGTGGGGAGTCTGACGATAGTGCACGCTTTACACAGGTCCGGGCACTTGTGATTGACAGATGTGCGCGCCCTCATGTCCTGGCTCGTACAAGGCCCTCACCTGTGGGACATGGCTGAACGTCTCTAAGCCGTGTCCCTTGGGTGTCAGGGTCTGGCCATAACTCGCCACCGGCTCGTGGTGGTGAGGTCTCGGTGGATTGACGCTGAGCCGCCAGCGTCTGCAGCCTACCTTGTGCCAGACGTATTGGTTACCCATTCCTCTGGAATACACAAGACTAGGCCGAGGGAGGGGTCATGTCGTTTGGGCATCACATGATCTCTGAAGCTCTGCCCAGACATTGTGATGGAATATTGGCCATATTCCACTCACATACTTTAGTCTGTCAAGACTGCAAGGTGTCTACTACTACTTATCTGATTTCTCCGCCTGTTCTATGTTTGTACTGTTTAGTGTGACATCCGATTTTTTCTCTAGTTTCCCTTTGCTTGTATTGTTTAGTGTATCTTCTGCTTTCTACCAGCTGCCTATGCTTGTATTGTTTAATGTGTATCTTCTGCTTTCTACCAGCTGTCTTTGCTAGTATTGTTTAGTGTGTATCTTCTGCTTTCTACCAGCTGTGTTTGCTAGTATTGTTTAGTGTGTATCTTCTGCTTTCTACCAGCTGTCTTTGCTAGTATTGTTTAGTGTGTATCTTCTGCTTTCTACCAGCTGTGTTTGCTAGTATTGTTTAGTGTGTATCTTCTGCTTTCTACCAGCTGTCTTTGCTAGTATTGTTTAGTGTGTATCTTCTGCTTTCTACCAGCTGTGTTTGCTAGTATTGTTTAGTGTGTATCTTCTGCTTTCTACCAGCTGTCTTTGCTAGTATTGTTTAGTGTGTATCTTCTGCTTTCTACCAGCTGTGTTTGCCAGTATTGTTTAGTGTGTATCTTCCGCTTTCTACCAGCCGCCTATGCTTGTATTGTTTAGTGTGTCTTCTGCTTTCTACCAGCCGCCTATGCTTGTATTGTTTAGTGTGTCTCCTGCTTTCTACCAGCTGCCTTAGCTTGTATTGTGTGCTGTGCTATTTGCTGCCTTCTCCTGCCCTGTAGTTGTACTAGTCAGCATGTCATCTGCTTTCCTTTCCTTTCCTATATTTATATTGTTTAGTTTGTTCTGGTTCCTACCACTTTCGTGTGTTTTTTACTATTGCCGATCAAATCCCAGTACACATATCTAACTAGGCTGCATACCTACCAAACCAGCGTACTCAACGTATAAGAAATGCGTGAACTCATTAAGTGTCAAGGGATGATTAATCGTCTTAGGCGACTTCCTGTATCTGCCATGGGCTTATATATCCGAAATGTTGTCATTGCATTATAATACAACATGTCTACAACTACATTAACAACTTTAAGGTCATAACTGTGAAACTTCGCAATTTCCGTCATTCATTTTTTGTTTGATCCAAACCTACATTTTGCTTGGCACAGAACCTGTTACACGGTCGTCTTATTTCAACAGCGACCCTTGCCTGCACTTACAGCGCGTGATCGCGCTTAATCAATTCCACACTCACTGACCTAGATACGGCTCGCTCTCAATATGTAGTTGTCTGTCCTTTATATGCCGTTGTCAACCCCCGCATTTATTGGCTGTTTGTGATCTGCTAGGCACGTTTACGTTCAGTAGTTTCCCATTGCTTTCAGAATGGTCGACATTTCCTACCATCGAAATCTACTACCAAATAGCCCGTAGTTGTGGTCGAATCCTCGACTCGATATGACGAGGAATTTGTGAAACTACGTTTCACTCTCCCCAAAGCCACAGGTGTCGTCTATATATACGTATACTCCTGCACCTGTATTCACCTTCAGTCGTCTTGACTAGTCTTGCCACTGGACTCAGATGGATTCAGACGACAGAGTGAGGTCGACGAATTGCGCAACCCGTCCTCACTTTAAGCCAGTTCATCGCGCAAGTCATTCTTCGTCCAACTTACTTCATATATCACCTGTTCCCCACGTTCATTGATCTTACCAAGGCTTTTGATACCGTTAGCAGTGACGGACTGTGGCAGATTATGGCGAAATATGGCTGTCCACGAAAGTTTGTTCAAATAGTGCAGCTATTTCATGATGGTATGCAGGCAAGAGTTCAGGAAAATGGTGAGCTGTCTGAGCCCTTTCCTGTCACCAATGGAGTGAAGCAAGGCTGCATCCTGGCACCTACACTGTTCAGCCTCATGTTTTCAGCTATGCTGACGAATGCCTTTGAGAACAACGACATTAGAATAGCCATCAACTACCAAGTGGATGGACATTTGTTCGATCTCAGAAAGCTGAAAGCTAAAACCAAAACTAACAGCGACACCGTCAGAGAGCTCCTGTTTGCTGATGATTGCGCTCTGTATGCCAACCCAGAGGCAGACGTGCGACACAATGTTTCAGCTTTCGCTTATGCCTTTGCCAACTTTGGGCTCAATATGAACTTGGAGAAGACTGTAGTTATGTACCAGCCAGCTCCAGGGAATAATCACACTGTGCCGAATATCAAAGTGAATGGTCACAGACTAAGTGTTGTGGACAAATTCAACTATCTTGGCAGCACTTTATTTGATGACGAAGTGAATGCAAGAATCTCCAAGGCCAGCGCAGCCTTTGGCAGACTGTACAAGAATGTGTTTGGCAGAAATGGAATAAGCTTGCATACACAGCTGAAAGTCTACAAAGCAGTTGTATTATCCACACTGCTATATGCTTGTGAAACCTGGAATGTTTATCAGCGACACGCTAGGAAATTAAACCACTTCCACACAGTCTGCCTTGGGAAGCTATTGAAGATTAAATGGCAAGACAAGATCCCAGACACTGAAGTCCTAGAAAGAGCGTCCATGCCCAGTGTCCACACTATACTAATGAAGAATCAGATTCGCTGGGCTGGTCACTTGACTCGCATGCTAGATCACAGACTTCCTAAACGAATTTTCTACGGCGAGCTCCGTTGTGGTAAATGCTCCCATGGCGACCAGAGGAAACGCTTTAAAGACACTGAAAATCTCACTGAAAGCTTTTGAAATTCGTCATGACACTTGGGAGACTGCTGCCAAAGACCGAAATTCGTGGCATACATCATTACGCAAGGGTGCAGTCACTTGTGAAGGACTGCAAGAACTGTGAAGAAAAGGCTGGACGGAAAATCATTGCAGGAGATCCTCCTCCTGGAACATCAAGCTTTCTTTGTCCACATTGTCAAAGAACATGTCGAGTCAAAATAGGCGTTATCAGCCATCTTAGATGTCACAGCTACATATTTTCAACCCCACTGGATGAAATTTAATGGCCATAGTCATTCTTAATGGACAAACAACATATTCCTATAAAATATATTTTATTTTATAGTTTCACTATCCTCAAAGCCACAGATGCCGTCTATCTATACGTATACTCCTATACAATATGTTTTATTACATAGTTTGCCGACACTATGGCTCAAGGGCAGTGAACGTGTTCCATAAATCCCCGACATATCTGATCAAGGCTTCCAAATCAGCTGTGTGCGATTTGGAAGCAGACAATTTTGATGGTGTAAGCGTCGGTCGTTCAGAAAGCAATGGCAAATTACTGAACGTAAAAACTGACTAGTAAATAAAAATAGCCAAAATTCATAGGGTTGATTGCGACGTTCTGTAAAACTTGCTATAGTTTACTTCTTGTTATAACTGTCCTCCATGTCGGTCACAAACAGGTGCCGCCTCTGTCTAAATCCGGGTCACGTGATTGTTTGTTTGTTTTTTTAACCATTGTTCGACAACATGCATTAAGCTCATTCATGAAATCACCACATGTCGTTGGCTGACGAAATACCAAGACAATCGTTGCATCCTACACATGTGTTCATCTGCGTGCGTGTGTATGAGTGTTTTGAGTGTGAGTGTGGGTGTGGAGTGCGCGTGCCCGGGTCTCTGTGTGTGTGTATGTTGTGTGTGTGTGTATGTGTGTGTGTGTGTGATTACACACACGACTATCACATTGTATGTTAAAATTACTCAGGAAATCAATTGGGGAACCCTGTGAGGCCACTGAGGCAGTACATAAATAAACACACACAGTATTGTTTGGCGCTCATAGAAGGAGAAGAAGGTAGTAGACACACATTAGACAACATAAAATTTGAAGCTATAGTTACCGACCGGGATTCGAACATGTCCCCTCTAAATGACAACGGCGCCTCGCTGTAG